>JARWIR010000413.1:0-27522 GCA_029959085.1 Nemophila menziesii
ATATAGTAACTTCTTCTTTTGTTAACTTTCTACTTATGGTATTCTATTTTTTTACATCTTTTTATAATGCTTGACTATGTGTTGACCAAACCTGCAACTGACCCTACCCGCATCTACCCAACCCGTAAAGATTTAAACAAAAAATATAGGGTTAGGGTCTTGACTTTTCAAACCCACACACCTAGGGTTGGGTATAGGGTTTGGCACTTCGGGTCGGTTAACCGACCCGTGTGCAGCCCTAGTTTATACAGTGAGACTCTTTTTTTAATATTAGTCTCTTTGATTGAAAAAATATATATTATTACTCAAAATATTTTAATCTTATTTTCCTGCCCTTTTATTTTTGTTTCGGGTTCCTTCCTTTAAAAGCAAGCAAGATAAACCATAATCCTCTAAGTCTCATTACTTTGACTAAACAGTAGTAAACAGTACTTAATATACACTCCTTCTTCATGTACGTATGCCACGTATCAGCTCCCTTTTTATACACAAGCATTGTATAACACGTGTAAATCCCGGACTCATACCACGTATCTAATACAACACGTTGCATTCTTGCATGCAACATGATAATCTCGAACCGCCCTAACATCACTCTTATATATAATCTTATTCCTTATCTTTTTCACCAAAATATCACACTAAAATCAAAATCAATACACACAGAAAAAGCTTTACAAAAGAAAATTTAATCAATGGCGTCAGATCAAGCTAGAAGAGAACCCGTTGCTAAAGAAAGTGTAGTAATATTAGAAAAGGATCGAGTACCTAAAATGGCAACTCAAAACCCAGATATTGTTCATGAAGGAGCTAGAGAAGGACATGAAGAATTACCACCATCTCACCTTTTCCAGAAAGTTGGAGGTCTCGAATATTCAAGCGCTCCTAATGTTATCTCGGAGACTGAGAAAATGAGACAATTAGGAATTGAAGAGAGACCAGGAGGTGTTAAATTCGATGTGTATGGAGATGATGGTGGTGCTGGCCGTGAGATGCATGGTGGTGTTGGTGCAGGTGGTGGAAGAGAGGGGCTTTCTTTGGAGGAGATGTCAAAGTATAGACAACAAGCTCAACAAAATTCTGCTGATGCTTTAATGGCAGCTGAACAACGCTATGCGAAAGCAAAGCAATCCGGTGCCACAGGTATTTACTTTTTGGTCCTTTCAGATTTTTGAGAATTTCCACTTAGCCCCCTAAACTTCTAGATTATGATTGAAGATTGTGAATAGTGATCATAAATGATAAGTAATTTTACATAATATAAAAACGTGCAATAAGTTAAATAAACTATAGGCTACTTTGTATAATATAGGAACCTATAATGCAATTACCCAAACTATATGTTTTTGCATAATATAGGGATCTATAGCACAATTACTCATAATATGGGGATCTATAGTGCAATTACTCAAGTATGGGTTGTTGCATAATATAGGGATCTATAGTGCAATTACTCAAGTATAGGTTTTTGCATAATATAGGGATCCATAGTGCAATTATTTTTAAAAAATAGGCTCTTATGTAATATAGGGATTTACAGTGCAATTAATTAAAAATAATCAAATGTATAGTTTTTTTTGCATGAATCCTAATACGTGAAACTAATTAGAAAATATAGGTTATTTTGTTTAATTAAGGGATATATTGTGCAATTAATAATTTGATTAAAAAAAGATAGTTCAATTTATTAGAATATATAGGTTAATTTGCAAAATTTTGGGACTTAATAACATAATAAATTACAAAAGCATAGCTAATTTGCATAATATAGGGAGCTATAATGCAATTTACACTTTTAAAAGTTACCAACAAGAAGATTTTAAGATTCATATATGTAAGCTTATATGAATATATGTAACAGGTGGACAGGCCCGAGGAACTATGGACCATGATAGGCCCGGTGAACAATCTCAATACACCATGACTCAGGGAATGGAGAATATACCAGGGTATGTGTCCCAAAAAGCAGGAGATATGAAGGACACTACCCTTGAAACAGGTCAGAAAGGGTATGAAGCAACTAAGGACACTCTTTCAAGTGCTGGAAAAACCGCAGCAGATTACGCAGTCCCAGTAAAGGATTACACCTTACAAAAAGCAGCCGAGGCTAAAAACGTACTTTCATCCACAGGTCAATCTGCTGCTCAGTTAATGAGTCAAAAAGCTGCCGGAGCAAAAGATACAGCCATAGATACCGGCTCAACTGCAGCTAGCTATCTTCAAGAGAAAGCTATAGCGGCAAAAGACGTCACTATAGAAAGCGGGAAAGGGGCGGCGAATTACGCCGGAAAAGTGGCGGAGGATGTAGCGGAAAGAGCTAAAGTAGCGGGTTGGGGAGCAGCACATTATACGATGGAGAAAACAGTTGATGCTACTAAAGGTTTAGCTAATGTTACATCTAGCGCAGCTGGATATGCTGGTGAGAAGGCGGTGCAAGCGAAGGATGTGGTGGCTGGGACTGGACAGAAGGCGGTGAATTACGCCGGAGAGAAACTTGTGGCGGCGAAAGATGTGATTGTTTCCAAAGAAGAAAGTGCTGCAGAATATGCAGCTAGGAAACAAGCTGAAGCTCAGAGAGAGTATGAGATGAAGAAACAATCTCAAGCTAAGGTGAGTAACTGACTTTATTGTGTAGTTTTTGCGTAATTTAGGGACCTATGGTGCAATATTTTCTCTAGTTTTTTGAGTTAGTTTTGGGGAAATAAATCGGTCTATTTTTTGTTTGATGAAAATACGTAGTGGTCTCCTTTGGTTTAAGAACTTTCTCTTGGCCCTCCAATATTTAAAAATTATCTTTCCTAAGGTTTTTTTTTTTTTTTTGAATCATTCCAAGCTCAATATTTATATGATAAAATGTAGATATTTTTATCTACAATATAGGGAATTATTGTGTGCAATTAATTTAACAAAAATAATTTAGTGACCCAAACTCTGAATATGGGGACCTATAGTTCAATTATCTAAAAAATGGGGAGTCTGGGGACACTTATGTAATACAATTTTTCTTGCAGTTATTGCATGATATAGGGACCAGGGACCTGAAGTGTAATTTATCAGGACCTATATTGCATTTTTCTAAAAAAATCGGGTCCTTGGGGGACACTCTTGTATTGTAATTCTTTTAAACATAGGGACTTATAGTGTAATAAGGGACTTATAGTGTAATAATAATATGGAGACATGTAGTGTAATTTTTTTAATATGGGACCTTTTTTTCTAAATATGGGGACGTATAATGTAATTTTCTCATAATATAGGGGGAAAGGGCAATTCCGGCTATGTCAGAGACACTTCAGCAAGAAGGTACTCAACAACACGGATGGGGTCCACAACAACCAAGTGATCAACCACAGGAAGGGGCAATGCTTGTGGGCCATACCGAAACTATAACTAGGCCAGCTGGACATGTGGAGCATGGTAGTACTAAAAAAGTGGAAAAAAACTCAGGGGGAGATGGTGGAAGTGTTTTGGGTGCAGTTGGTGAAACAATAGCTGAGATTGGAGAAACAACAAAGGAACTACTTATTGGGAAATCAAAACCTTAAATGTATGAATAAGATGATTTGAAAGGAAAGGATTCTAGTCTTTAAAGTTTCAACTTTGTTTTGTTTTTGTAACCCTGGGTCCTGGGTGTGCTTTTGTTGATGTATGTGTAATAATGATAAAAGTTTGTTATGTATGGATGTAATATTTATACTATTTTGTTTGTATGCATATATTAATATATAATATCTTAACTACTCTTTTGTTAAATTTTCTTGATTATCTCACAAATTCAGTGATGGGGGTTGGGGTGGGTTAATGTTTTATTTATGTAATCAGTTATTTTCGGTAGTGATTGGAATCAAACTTATATGCTCTCATCTTTTTCAGAAACAATGTAATTGCTTTTTGCACTTGCACAAAATTTATTCACATCGTATATTTGGTTAATTATTCTTTACTGGGTTTGCCATTGATCTCTCTGTTAATTAATATCATACAATATGGAAGCTTTTATGTTCAAGTGAAGCAATAAGTTTTTTCAAATGAGAGTCAAAAAGAACGCGCCGCACGCGCTAGTTTAGTTTCCTTTTTTCTGTTTTGGTGTTAACGCTCTTTTCGTTTCTTTTTTTCCATTTTCATTTCTTTTTTTCGAATCTTTACCAAAAAACCACCGAAAACCATTCTCTCTCTTCGAATTGGTTGTTAACCCCACAAAATCTGGGATCTAGCAATCTGTTCATACCAATTTCAAGCCAACTTCATATCATTGATTCGAAATTTCTTAACCAAAACCCTAAACCTTTCGTTTCTTCTTTTCACTTAACCAAATTCTAATTTCTAGCTATGGCACCAAGGAAGAGAGTTGCTAAGGTTGATATTACGAGACAAATGTTTGAAGATGTTCAGATTAACAATGAGGCTAAAGCAACAAAAGACGGAAAGGAAAGGAATTGCTATCGGCGACGGGTAAAACACAGGAGGTAAAATCGGTGACGGGTAAATCGGTGACGGGTAAATTGACGGTAGGAAAAGTGGTGACGGGTAAAACGGTGACGGGTAATAATTCTAATAAGGGTATGCTGAAGGAGTTGAATAAGGAGAATGGGAAATTCATCGTAACTCCGGTCAAAATTGCTGGAGTAAGTCCTATTACGCCGAATAATGTTGTTTTGGTTCAGAACGAAGAAGAATTGATAAAGCAGACATGTAGTTCATCTGATAAGCCGGAAGCAATGTCAAATCCAGTACAGAATGAGGTAAGTATGGCTAAACCTTGGATCAAGTTATTTGAGGGTAAAGATAATGCGAGGTTAGAACTGGACTTTCATGAACCTATTAATCATGAAGGGAAAATCATAATAAAACCCCCTCAGAATGTGTTTGAAAATGGAGGAAGAATATGGGAGAACTGCCTAATAGGACAGTTTATTGGACAAGCACCTCAGTTCTATGCTATTGTGAATTTTGTGCGCTATCAGTGGAGAGACTATGGCAAGGTTGAGGTGAAGTCAAAAGGTAATATGTATGTTTTCACCTTTGAGGATAAGGGAAAGAAATTAAGTGTACTAGAACAGTTGTGGCATATAAGTGGAAGACCATTGTTCTTAAGAGAATGGTCAGCTGATATGAAGTTTGGTAGAATTGAGATGGATAGAGTTACATTGTGGGTGAGATTAAGAGTTGTTCCTATGAATTTGTGGACAAAGGAAGGTTTGAGTTACATAACCAGTGGTTTAGGAGTTCCAATACAAATGGACTCAATAACTTAATCAAAGAGTAGGTTAGGGTATGCAAGAGTGTGTGTTGAGGTGAATCTGAAGAAGGAATTACACAAGAGGGTGTATGTTGATACAGGACTAGGGGAGTTGCATGAAGTGGAGGTGTTATATGAATGGGTGCCTAAAAAATGTGATAGATGTCAAAGCTTTGAACATGAAATGTGCAAGCCTGTAAAGGTTTGGATTCCTAAACAAAGTAAAAATATGGAGGAAATAGTTGAGGTGAGTAAAGAGGATAAAGGAAAAAGTATTATGACAGAGGAATCAGTACAGGTTGAAAAAGAGAGAGTTAATAATCAAAATGCACAATGGAGTGTTGTATCAGGGAGAAATAGAGCTGGGAGTAGTCACACTGTTTCTCCTACTACAAGCAATACCTTTAATATCTTGAGAAGTCCCTTATCTGCATTGGATGAGGACATTGGAAGGTTAATTGATAGTGCACAGTTAAAAGAGGTGCACAAACATAAACCCCTTGATCCATGATCATTGGATCATGGAATGTTAGGGGCTTGAACATAGTCCTAAGACAATTAGATGTCTTGAACTACATATTCACTAGTACGGTACAACTAATGTGTTTATTGGAGACAAAAGTTTCTTATGAGAATATGAATAAAATCAAGAAAGAGAGGTTTAATCAGTACAGTATAGTTCACAATTATAATAAAGACCCCAGAGGCAGAGTTTGGGTATTATGGAAAGAAAATGAAATTAAGGTGGAAGTACTAGAAGAAACATTTCAGGCCATCTTGATTAAAGTAACTGAGTATAGTACCAAGTTGATTATTCACTTAAGTGTGGTATATGCAAGCAATGATGAAAAGGAGAGGAGAATACTTTGGAGTGACTTAGTAAGGTGGAGTCAGGTGTATAAGAATAATAGCTTTGGTTGTGTTGGGGACTTTAATGAGATTTTAAGAATTGAGGATAGGTTGATCTGTGAGGAGATAAATGATTATGCACAAGAGTTTATTGATTGTCTTGAGAATGCTGAACTGTTTGAACACCAATCTTGTGGCAACTTTTATACGTGGACTAATAGGAGCTTAAAGAACTTAAGGGCTAGTAGGATTGATAGGCTCCTGATCAATGGGAAATGGGTGGATTTCATTCACTCAAATGTACTAATTCTTTCACCATCTACTTCTGACCACTGTGTGGTACAAATTGAGATTGGGAAAACTCAAGAGAGAGGTCCTTCACCTTTCAGATTCTTCAATGTTTGGTGTAGTCATGAGAAATTTCTTGAGGTGGTGGAGAAAGCTTGGTCTACTGAAGTTGTAGGTTCTGCAATGTATATCCTTTGTACCAGGCAGAGAATTGTTAAAAAGGCATTAAAAGCTTTTAATAGATTGTATTTTAAAAAAGATCCTCTTTATATTACTAATCTGAGATTATCATTAAGTAATTTGCAGGACCTTATTATGCAAGGGAGAAGTAATGAGGCTATAATTACTGAAGAGAGAATCACATTAATTAAACTGGAGGAGGCTATATTGCATGAGCATGAGATACTCAAACAGAAATCCAGGGCCACCTGGACTAATGAGAGTGACTCGAGTTCTGCTTACTACTTCAAACTAATTAAACGAAGGCAAGCAAAGAATAGGGTCACCACTCTTATTAATGACAATGGTGAAGTCTTAACCAAGCCTGAAGATATTAAAAACGAATTTGTAAAATTTTATCAGAGCTTGATTGGAACTGAAGATGAAGAAGAGGAGAATTGTAGCTCTGAGAGTATTAAGAAGTTACTTAAAGCTGGTCTAACTGAGGAACAAATTCACAGGTTAATTAGGACAGTCACAGCTGAGGAAGTGAAGAAGGCTATCTTCTCTATAAGTGAGGATAAATGTCCTGGGCCTGATGGATTTACATCTAAATTTTACAAGGTTTGCTGGCATATTATAGGAGATGATTTTTGTAGGGCTATTTTGGAGCTTTTTGAGAGTAGGAAGATGCTTAGAGAAGTAAATACCACAAACATCACCTTGATTCCTAAAGTAAGCAACCCTTCAAATGTAAGACTTTTCAGGCCTATATCATGTGTTAGTACTTCATACAAGACCTTGTCAAGGATCATAACTGAGAGGCTGAGAGAAGTTATGGACTCAATAATGTCTAATAACCAAGCGGCTTTTGTGGCAGGAAGATATATATGTGATAATATAATAGTTGCTCAGGATGTGTTGCATGAGTATGAGAAATGGAATATCTCCCCAAGATGCACCATAAATGTAGATATACAAAAGGCTTATGATAGCCTAAATTGGAGATTTATTTTCAAGGCACTTAATGCTTTTGGTTTCCCAGGTTTATTCATTGAATGGGTCCAAATGTGTATGACTACACCAAGCTATTCTATTGGTGTAAATGGTGAGATGGTGGGTTTTTTTCAAGGAAAAAGAGGCTTAAGACAAGGGGACCCAATGTCCCCTTATCTATTTGTGTTAAGTATGGAAGTGTTAACATCTATCTTTCAAGTTTGTGGAGAAAACAAGAAGTTCTCATTCCACCCGAGGTGTGAGCAACTTAAGCTAAACAGTATCATGTTTGCAGATGATCTTCTCATCTTTTTGAAGGGTGATGTGAGCTCAGCTATGGTCATTAAGGAGGGGCTAGACATTTTTTCTAGGATGTCTGGCCTTAAGATTAACAATAGTAAAAGTGAAGTGTATTTTGGTGGAGTATCTAATGAGGAGAGTAAAGATATAGTACAGGTGTTGGGCATAAAAGAGGGTAGACTCCCTGTTAGGTACTTAGGAGTGCCTTTAAGTACTAGAAAGCTGAGTATGGGAGAAGCTAACAAGTTGGTGGATAATATATGTGATAATATAAATAGTTGGAGTAATAGAATGTTGACTTAAGCAGGGAGATTGGAGCTAATAAAAGTTGTTTTAGTGAGTAAAGTGCTATACTGGTGTAGGGTCTTCTTGTTACCAAAACAGGTGATATATAAGTTGAACCAGAAATTTGCTAGCTTTCTTTGGAAAGGTAACTTGGAAGGCTCAAAAGGTGCAAAAGTTTAATGGGATAAGGTATGTACTCCCTTATCTGAGGGAGGGTTAAATGTGCCTAGTATTGAAATGTTAAATAAAGTGTGTATGCTTAGTCTTTTCTGGAGGGTGTATAAGAGGAGTAAGAATCTGTTGAGTTGTTGGGCCCACAGTAATTTCTTAAAGGGTAATTGTATTTGGGGTATGAAAGTGAGACAGGACATGGCTTGGATCTGGAAAAAATTGTTAAAGGTTAGGCAACTAGCTTCTGAGTTCATTACCCATGAAGTTAGGAATGGGGAGAATACATTTTTATACTGGGACAGGTGGATTAGAGGCAAAACTATCAATGAAGCTTTGAAGAGAGACTTGGAATTTAGTAGCTTATGGAGAGATAAAACTGTTAGCACTTGTTTTAATAGGGGGAGATGGCATTTCCCGGGAGGATTGAGTGGTTTGGTGGAGTTAGTCCCTAAGCTAAGTTCTGGAGAGGATAGAATTATTTGGTCTGCTAGTTGTAGAGAAAAATTCTCTTTCAAGAAGACCCTTAAGATTGTTAGAGGAACAGGGGCTATTTTGGAATGGACAAGAATAACTTGGTATAAAATGAATGTTCCCAAGTGTAAGTTCATAGCTTGGTTAGCCTCCCTCAATAGGTTACCAACAAAGTATAGAATGTGTGAATGGGGTTTGAATTTGGATAGTAATTGTGAATTGTGCTGTAATGCAGTGGAAGATAGGGATCACCTCTTTGTTAAATGTCCTTTTGCGAGGAGGATCTTGGGTAGGTGTGTGCAGAAATGTGGTGAAGTTTGGCCAAATTATGATACTTGGATGAATTAATTGAGTTTGTTTTGGAAAAAGCTCAAACAAAGTTTTTAAACTTTATATATGGAGGATGGTTTACTGGGTTTATATACCTTATTTGGATGAACAGGAATGGTAGTGTGCATAAAGAGAAGGTAAAAAGTGAAGAGGAAATCTTGCGCAATGTGCAAAGCTTTCTTTATATAAAATCTTGTGATTGTAATAGAATAGTAGCTGGGAATTGGGAATTAGTTAATGTGTTTAAATAGATGATAGGAGATAGGCTCAGCCTAGTCTATGCTTGTAATGAATATTGTAATTTGCAAGGGTGTTTAATAAAATTGTTTGTTTAGCGAAAAAAAAAATATGGAAGCTTTTTGGGGCGTATAGTGCAATTAATACAAGCTCGTGTGCCCCTCTGAATCCTTTTGCCTTCAAGTACAGGTTCTGGGTGGATGATTCTTCTTGCAGCAAATTACAAAAAGCTTTCATAGCTCAGTTGGTTAGAGCACCCGTTTAGTAAGCGGGAGGTCTTGAGTTCATTTGTCTTATATTGCTTCTGCTTCATCTACTTATTATTTACATTAATCTCCATATGTCTTATAATGCTCACTTATTTGTTACGTTGCTTTTTTTATTTCCTGCAGGTTAGAGGATTCTAGAAAACGAGTAGAATAACTTTTCTTTTCTCTTATTCAAAATTCGTTTTCACAAACTTCACTTCTTTACGATCCTGTAATCGAAAAGGTTGATTGAAGAATGAACAAATTGAATATTGAAGAAATTTATACCATACCTTTGGTAGGTATACACATGCAAATCAGGCAAATCAGCCTTAGTATATAACTTATAGGAAAATCAGTCTTAGTATAACTTACAAGAAAAAATCAGGCAAATCAATCTTAGTATATAACTTACAGGCAAATCAGCCTTAGTATATAACTTAAGTTTCTTTATCAACTAGACAAAGATAGGGTCCGTTTAGGATTGCTTTATAAAATAATCACTTGAAAGTAATTTTAGACCCATAAAAATACTTTAAACTCTTAGAACCATTTTTTGAAAAAATATTAGATAATCTCACCATTCACGAAATTCCTTTCTTCTTACTGCGAACGACTTCTTGGTGGAGTAGAAGTGTTGGTCCTCTCCGGTCAAGTTACTTATGCTACCTACCGTAGGTCTCCTTATGAGCGTACTACCTAGAAAGTTGTAATTGGAAAAAAACTAGAACAAGAAGGCGGTAGGTTTCGGGCTTGCGAATCCCATCGTTCACGAAATTCCTTGCTTCTCACTGCGGACAACTTCTTGGTGGAGTAAAAGCGCTGGACCTCTCCGGTCAAGTTACTTATGCCTGCTATTACCTACCATACGGTCTCCTAATGAGAGTACTACCTAGAAAGCTCAATAATTGGAAAAAAACTAGAACAAGAAGGCGGTAGGTTTCGGACTTGCGAGTGCCCAGCTATTCTAACTCCCTTATAGCTAAAGTGATTCCTAAAATAACCACTTATAGTGATTTTAGATGTCAAAATATTTTTTAATATATTTTAAAATATTTTAATTTTAAACAACTCACAGTGGGTCGTAAACATTTAATCCAAATATTAATTAATTAATTAATCAGTTCAATTTCAAAAAGGCAAATGAATTTTTATGTACCAGGCTATCTCTCACTAATTTGTAAAATATCTTCAACTTCTCCTCCTTCCAAACACTGCTACAATATCGATTATTAGAGGCAACACGTGTCGTCGTTCATGATCAATTTTATCATTAACGACGAAATATCATCTCTAGTTTATCGTCGTCAATGACAATTATTAGCGACAAAATAAGAGAAGTCGTTGAAATTGTATAACTTATCTATAGAGACGATATTTAGTTATTATTAGTGACAACCTATGTTTTTCTTTAGCGACAATTTTTCGTTGCTAAGGATCTCCACAATAGAGACAAAAAATTTATGTCGTAATGTGATCATCATTAGCGATGAAATATTTTGTCGCTAATGATTACCACATTAGACACGAAACTTTTTGTCTCTAATGTGATCATCATTAGCGATTTTTTTTGTCTATGTTGATCATTAGCGACGAGTTATTCATTCATTTAGCACGAATATATTGTAAATAATGAGTAAATTATATATATAGAAAAAAATTCTGATGACAATCGTCGAGTCGAAATAATTGAACAGAAATATATTTATCGAACAACATATCTTAATAATAATAATTCTAAAATTACGAATATAGTCTTGAAAAAATACAAATACGAAGTAAAACATCGAACGAACTAAAACAGAAGCCCATAGAAGTATATTAATTATCATCGTATTCGTCACTAGGCCTTGAGGCATTCGTCGGTGCTGGTTGGAATTGTAAGTCTGCTAGCCTTCACGTGCCTGGTGGACATTAAACCAAGTTAAAAATTGATCGATGATCTTGATGCTAAAATACGGGTATGTGGCAGTCGTAGAACTCGTCGATTGGTCGGCGTGAAGCGTATACAGTGGAAAGCCCCGAGAAATCTTTTACCACCTTAGTCGGCAACGAGAAATATCATGAGATTTCGTCTTGCCTTTCAGTACTGAGCTAACACCAGCCACCAAGTCCTGGATGCCTTGCCTATCACTTTTTCAACTGCGTTGATCACAGATTCAACATGCTCCTGTCGTGACAATGTAGGGGTGCAAGATGGAGATCCAGAAGACCTAGCCTGTGATGACGCTTGCATTGATCGTGAGCGTAACTGATGTGTCAGTTTAGCCTGAAATAAATACAGTCACTAATCAAGTTAAATAGTATAAAAAATCGAGATAGTGTATTAGAGCCTTACATCAGATTCCCAAAAGCGATCAGATTCCACGAGTTATATTCTTAATCATATCCAACCTCCCTAATAAACGAGACACTGGAGGCAGTGACTGGTTTTTGTTTCCTCCCTCAGTCGATTACTGGACAGTTGGTGATTGGTTTTCTCCCTCCTATTTCATGTCATATTCAATGAATTAACACGACACGATAAAAAAATACTAAAAAATAACGTATACCTTCATTAGGGTCCCCTACATCTGGGAGTGATTCATGGACCATGTCCACCAGGGTGTTCTTATTTCGCCCAATTCGCCTTGTTTGTTACCGCTTAATTCTGTATTCATGCATTATAGTTACATTTTCATACAAAATAAATTTATAAAATACAAAAATAACACGTACATTGACATCCTCGTTGTCACAAAAGGCGCAACTCTTTTTCCAATCCATATCGTTCATTTCATCAGGTTTTATGCCCGTGAGGTAGTGATGCTTTTTTATCTTTCTTTTGTTGTCTTAATAGTGGTTAACACAGACAAAAGATTTATATGTTCTTTCAATCATCTCTTTGTCGCCAGACGTCTAAATCAAATAAATCCTACATCTAAATTCTAATAATTACATTTTTTATACTCTGATATGATCTCTAAAGAAATTAAGAAAACATATGCAAATGGTAAATTACACGTAACACATCAATCAATGGGTTTTGGAAAAATTATTCTCACGACTTTCTTAGCAAAGACATCAACTTATATGGTATTGGATAATTTTATCATTAACCGTTTTACTTATTAATGTAAGTATTTTCTTTTTTTTATATCAGAAAGCTATTCTGAATTCGAAGTCATTGACTTGATTCGAACATGTACGAATTAGAAAGTGAACAAGACTCTACCCTTTCAATCCAACTCAATTAGTTTGTAAGTATTTCCTTCCTACTTATATCATTAAATTTTTATTTTTGTACTTCCATTGGCGGTTGATCCATGCCAAGGGACAAAGGTAGTCAAATTATAATCTCCTAATATTTGGAGAGGGCAATTTCACTTTTGTTTCTACAAATAAAATTCAATTAAACTAATGGTATTTTAATTAGAACGTTTTTATAAGGTGACAATTCCTGTACGATTTTTAATTCTTTTTTCGAATTGTACGACTTTTAATATAGATTTATACACAGATATGACCTTGCTCTCTGTTAAAAACCTTTTTTTTTTCAATCGCTTTTACAAACTAACAAATATATCATTATACTTTTAACACCTTCCCTGTTTAACTAATATGAAGATCCTACGATCCTATTTGTGTAACCTTACCTGTCAATACACGTTTGTCACTGGTCGAATCTACCATTTGTCGGGAGATAATACTGATGGAAGAGTTATTACTTTCCACATTTGAGTATCATATTATCGCAGCATTAATTTGAAATGTTCTACTACATATACACTATCGAGTAAGGATCTGTATATTTTTTTTTTTTTTTTTTTTGGTTACATGGGTTCCGGGCTAGCTTGCGCGCACCCGACTAGTCCCATGGAGATATACATGCCTCCCCATGTATATTCTCATGGTAAATCAGAACTAGGTTGCCCATGTTCAGGGAGGGGTTCGAGCCTTGTACCTCTTACTGTATATTCTTGTTTAATGTAGAGATATATGTTGGAGAGGTCAAGGGTTCGAGTCTCTCCACCGCCACCCACTTAAATTTGCACGTGAGGAGGCGTGTTGGAGTATAATATCTCACTAATATAATGCCTTCTCCTAACGGTTCGGACTTTTGATTGAGTTGGCAATTTAACAATATCTCATAAAACATTAACAAAAACAAAAACATAAATTGTTAATTAATAAATTTGAAGATGGTAGAGATGGTTTTGTGCGATACGATTTGATAGACATCAACATTATGAGTCAAACAAATCAACGAATTTGAAGATGTGTGATTTTAAACAAAACAATAAAGTAAGAATGAATATGAAAACTATTTTTGCAAAAATCAAACAGGTTACTTGGAATAATTTCAATGCATTATTTTTTCAAGGTATATATAGAAGGAATACGAGAGGTATATAGAGAGAATACTAAAGGTGAGGCATCGACGCACTTTTTAATATAAAAAAAAAAACCATATGTCAATTATTCCTCTCTCATCCATCTTGTCCTTTCTTTCTCCAAAATTCATGCACCCTAAGAAAGTAAATGTTATTTAAAGGCATTTTCAAGAATTTCAAACAATTAAGGAGGAGGATAAAAATTGACCTAGTGTTGATCTTAATTTTTAGTTTTGCTCATCCAACCACATCTAGGATTTGGGATCCGCATTCAGCATTGTTAATCATATTTGGATCAGCAGATATTCAGTAGCGCGGGCTGGTGATGGAAAGATGGGCAGATGGATTTTCAGACTAAGGTTTGGTGTTTAGGGATTAGAAATATTAATGTGTGTAGTAAGAACTCAAATATGCATCAGTTGTTTTTTATTTGCGTAGATCATCAGCGACAACATCTTGTCATCGTTAGAAATCTGCTTTTCGTCGCAAAAGATATCAATAGCAGCAATAGTCAGTCGTGGCTAATAAGTAATAACTCTAGCAACAACATATGTCATCGCTAAAGAGAAGTGCATTTTTGATATATTTTTTAATTTAAAGTGTTTTCGTTAATATCATTAACTACGTCTACGTCGATAAATGTTCGTCGCTAGTAATATATAACATTAGCAACAATATATTGTTATCTAATGATATTTTTTTCATCACCAATAAGGACAATAAACATGGATTGATATGTCGTCGTTAATGATTTAGCTGCTAAAAAGCACGATGCTAGTCTTAAGAGCTTTTTTCAATAATTAAGAGATATTGAGATTGAGTTTACTCCAGTCAAATGAATCTGCACGTGATAAAAAAACAATGATATTACTATATGAAGAACAAGATAAAAAGCATCCATTGAGTTCAATATTTCCATTTGCAATTAAGAAGATAGTTCTGCAGACTATAAGCAAAAAGATAATCAAAAAGAAAAAGGCTTTGACAAGTATATCAAATATCTGCCTCTATTTCTAAAGTTCCAAATTAATTGGAGACATCTCTAGTGATTTGTAGTAGGTATGGAATGATGATGAGGATCTGGTCCACCCGGTGCAACTCTATCAAATTCAGCGTTAAGTGACCTTCTTTCGAAGCTCTCGAGTCTAGAGCGACTAAACCCTAGTTTCCTCCAAAAATCATAACGGTGAATGTCCTTGTTCCTGGACAGGTTAATACTAAGAACACGTGCTTCCGAAGCAAAACAAACATAGAACAGTATAAAGAACAAGAAAATTAATCTCTTAGCTAGAGAATAATTAGCCATTTAGTAATGAAATAGAAATTGGTATAACACTAGATATAATTATGTGTTAAGCTTATTTAGTGTAGTGATTGCATGGATTAATGTAGTATTATAAGCTTACTATATATAGAAAAACAGATAACTAACAAGAGACAGTTGATAGTGGAGAGAACATGCGATAATCAAATTGTTTAATAAAAAAGGACAAAATCTTGCGTGGTATTGACTACTGATTTTAATTTCTATATTCATAGGGTGTCCTAGTCAAATTTCCCATTTGTAGTCATATACGAGTATATCGTTTTCTCTATATTTAGAGGTAATTAAATTAATGACTTAAATAACTGTATATCTTGACCTACATATGTAATGTTGGGAAGTTTGTTATTAGAAAAACAAGGTACCTTTCCTTGGTAGGGACTATTAATTTAATTGTTTATGTTCATTATAAATATGAAATTTATTGTTAGAACCGATTTTCTTTAGTTGGTTTTCCCTAATTCTTGATTTTAATTATGAGAATACAGATGTAATAATTTAAGATTTACAATTATATTAGTAGTTGACAGTGTTTTTTCTCAAATATAAATTCTTTAATTTAACCCAGTTAGTTTACTCGCTTTGGCCGGCTTCCGATAAATTAAAAGAATACATCTTATTGCCGGCCAACCATAACTAACCTTAGTACAACTATCAACTATATGAAGAAAAGCCACGGAGCCAGGCAGATGTAAAACACTAACTAATCAGGTGGTGTGTTTGACGGCTCGAATTATAATACATATGTGAGATAAAGAGAAGTTTATTTAGGCTCATTTTTCTTTAATCAAATTTAACTCATCATTTGTCTTCTAATCTTACTTGTCCAAAAACAATGATGTTTATGCCTTGCATACAATTATGCTCTTTGGAAAACCTTAAATAAGTACTTGTATTGGTACCTCAAACTGTATCACAAATCACAAGTTCCTTAGTGCAATTGGTTAGGTGGGTTCCTTTTCGATAACTCATTTTTTGAAAAAAGATAAATTCATCCGAAACGATGAAAGTGAAGTCTTGAAACCGTGAAACAATATATTGAAAATACTCGAAGAGAGTGAATTTAGGAGTACAAAAAGAATGAAATCCGTAAAGGAGTATCCGACTAATCTCTCCGCGACAAAGAATATTGAGAGTAACTGTTGGATGGTCAAATCAAACTCGATTAAGACAAAATTTCTCGATACAGTGTTCCTAACACATCAAATTCAGATCCAAGGGTAGGATTGTCGTGCTAAAGATGGGAACCGAAGTTACAGTCTCATTTTAGACCTGGTGAATTCATTTATGTATTTTGTATTCCAATAATCGATGTATTCGGTAATCCGTCTAGTGTTGTCTATAGAGAATCTCTTGTAATACCCATTATTATATTATTGTAATGAAGACCTTTGGCCCACCTGTGGTTTTTACCTTCTCTTTGAAGGATTTTTTACGTAAATCGTTGTGTCATTTGCTTTCATATTTCTTACATATTCATATTACAAAAGTGGGGAAAAACGAGATCATATTATTTATGTTGCGTTTATTAGTGACCTTTCCCAACAAAGTGGTATCAGAGTTTTGGTTATTTAAGTATCTTGTGATATAAAAGATGAATCTTCTAGTATTTCATGCATGATCAAGTTGACATGTTCAAATTATTCGTTATGGAAAATAAAAATAAAGGATATCTTGTATTGCAAAGATTTGTGAGAACTCATTGTTGGTGAAGACAAGTCGTAGAAACATAATGATTCTCAATAGCAATTGTTACATCGAAAAGGCATTGGCAGATCCGACAATATATTGACTATAACGTCATCTAGGTTGTGATTGATAAGAGGACGCATTAGAGTTATGGAACAAGCTTGATGCGACATTTTCTTAAAAAACAAACAAAGGTTCGCTTATGAGAAGAATCGTGAATTTGCAATACAAAGATAGACGAAGTGTGGTTGATCACTTGAATGACATTCAAGGTCTCACGAATCATCTCAACGCCGTGGGAATCACCTTGGACGATGAGGTATTGACCTTACTTATGCTTTATTCTCTTACTAACAGTTTGGAGACATTGTTCATGTTTTTGAGTAACTTCAAACCGAACCTTTCCAAGGAAATTGTGAAGAATAGTATTTTGAGCGAAAAAACTGGACGAAAGGATCTTTAGCTCATCGTCTCACTCATATGCTAATTTTGTTGAGTTTTGAAAAAGTAATAAATTCTGAGACTCATCGATAAGTCAAATTTTTTGAGTCCAAATCTAAGACGAGAAAATCTCTTACTTGTTTCTATTATAAGAAAAATGGTCACAAAAAAAATGAGTGTCGAAAATTTAAGTGTGATCAAGGAAATGGTAACCACCAAAGAAGTCTTTGCGACGATGATTGTTTGAATATTGCTTGTGAAGAATGTTCATGTATTGCATCATAATTTCTTCTCTTGTTACACTTCTAGTGACTTTAACAAAAAGAAGTTATTCCACGATATATGTCACATTTACAATTTCAATGCAAAATAAATGATCTTTTTTTATTCTACTCTTTCCGTCCAGTTTTTATTTTTCATCTTTTTGGTGCACAAAAATTAAAATGAACATTTAATATACTTCATCTTTTCACAATTGACATTAATTAATATACATTGGTTATTTATTACTAATATTTTTTCTATTATTTAATTAGAGGTAATATTGAAGAAGTAGGAAAAAAATGTCTTGATATTGAAAAATAAATAAATATTGGACACCTTATTTTAGAAAATTAGATAAAAATAAGTGCACAAAAGAAGTACCATTTTTCAATAACTACGCATTCAATTGTCGCTCTCTTATAAATAGAGATATGTTGATCATTTTTAAATAAATATTTTTTAATTTGTAGGTTCTTTAATACGTATGAAAAACTCTAAAAGTCAATTATTGTGAAATAGAAGTAGTATATTGTTACATACTCATAATTAACTAGTCTATACGATTTTTACACTTGGATTTCTTGTGTTTAGTTTTTGTTCTCCTTTTTTTTTTCAACTATCAATTTATGATGAGTAATGATATATGTCACCCCTTTTCATATCACCCTTTTATCACCCTTCCAAATATATGTATTGATTTCCTTGATAGAAGATAGAGTAATGATACATATTTATATATTTTTACAACAAACCAATTAATAAATCTAATCACCTTGAAAAAATTTAAACCTTGAATTTTTTAAGTTTACCATTAATTTTGAAACTATTTGGTTCCATAAATTATAATTAATTTCAAAATTAATTGGTTTTCCAAAATTATTATTACTTAATTTTCGATGTTTTTAAAATTTTCAATACGTTGATTTAATAGATTTGAGTTGAACCTCAACATATCATTATTCAATAAAATTATCTTTCTTCAATGGAAATAAATAAATTGGTCTCTAACTTTGTTGAATCCCTTTTTTTTTCTTCTAATCAGCTTAATTATTTTAAATAAGGAGGTTTGTAGCTATCCTTAAAGTTTATTTTTTATTTTGGCCGCTGTTCTTTGTTGCTTTTTACTTTATATGAATTACAAACCAATCCATACAAAGAATTGGGAAATTGTCCATACGGATAACTTTGTTGTTTTTCCCACTTAAGGATAATGGGGGTACCACTAATATCATCAACATTGCCCTACATGTTTCTAATTGTAAATTATACAAATGAAAAACATTTCATCATGCATTGCCGGCGCATATATTTAATCGTGGTCCATAGAATTTTTTTTTTTTGGCAAAGGAACTTATATTAGAAATAGAAAGTGAAGGAGTTAACCAACTCCTGTCACTGCAAAGTTTGGTAAGTCATTACACAAAAGGGAATTCAAATCATAAGGAATATTACAAATCCAAGATGGACAAAGTAAAGAACTAGAAAAAGCCTTAGCGAGCCAATCAGCGACCTTGTTAGCTGTTCTTCTAACACCACAAATACGTAAATGAGTGTGGTCCTTAGCCATATTTTTGATATCCTCAAGGATGGCCCTGTTCTTCCATGTACAGTTCGTGCTTGGGGAATAAATGGCTTTCAAAACAACTTCAGCATCAGATTCAATTCTGTTGCAAAGGGGAGCATGATCAATAGCAAAACGAATGCCACTTCGAATTGCTTTAGCTTCTGCTTCAAAACTAGAGGATGCAGTAATATCCATGGCAAAACCATTGACTACTTCACCCTTCCAGTTACGGATCACTGCTGCTGCTGTGGCTTTTCCGTTCTTAAAAGTAGCATCCACGTTCATCTTAAGTGACTGCTGGGGAGGAGGTGACCAAACAGGGATAGTAGAGAGCCAATCATCAGAGGGATCACTGGGATTAGAGGAGGGAATAACCTTGTTAGATCCATCAACATAAAAAACCTGCCTGCGAAAAATATTGATAAGATTACTGCAAGTTTCATAGTTAATAGGGGTATCATTAAACACAAAGTTATTTCTAGTCAACCAGATAACCCAAAAACAAAGGATTACATTACAAAGTAAGTTCATTCTATCCTGCTTATTACAACCAGATTGTATTATATTTCCTATCCAAGTGTTTATGCCAAAGTCAAAGAAAGGTGGAATATGACAGTGAAGAGGGGATAAAAACCAAAATTTCCTGGTCCATTCACACCTTAGAAATAAATGCTCAAGGGATTCTTCTTCTGTAAGGCATATATGACAAAGGTCAGTAGAAGAGCATCTTCTATTAAATCTATTCTGTTCAGTAGAAAGAGCATTCATGAATATTCTCCAGAAAAAGAATTTAAATTTGGGTGGGGCACTACTGTTCCAGTTGAGCTTAAGGAGATCAGAGTTGGGGAATAGGGAGGGACCAGGGTGATGAGAGGGAACCAACAGTCCCTTAACAGCTAAATAATACCCAGAATTACAAGAGTAGTTGCCATCTTTAGAAAAAGGCCAAACCAGTTTATCATTCTGAGAGGTCCAAGGGATATTAAGCGCAGAGATAATGGCCACATTCTCAGGGGTAAAAAGGGAGTTCAACATATCCATCTTCCAAGTTCTAGAGGAAGAATGGAAGAGATCAGCAACATATTTTGGAAAAGAGGGTTCTTCAGAGTAAGAGGAAGGTCTACCCAAAATATTGCCAGTCCAGTTATCATCCCAAATGAGAGTGGAGTGGCCATCACCAATAGGTTTTATCAGTAAAGGCTTAAGAAAAGCACACCCTTTACGAATACTGTTCCAGATCCAGGAGCCACCTCTATAGTCCTTAGTATCCAACATATCATTCTCAGGGAAATAGATACCTTTAAGTACACGGTGGACTAAAGAGGATGGGCGATTCAGAATAGACCAAGCTTGTTTAGCAAGAAGGGCAAGATTAAAGGCTTCAAGATTCTTTATTCCTAAGC
The DNA here is from genome assembly GCA_029959085.1 of Nemophila menziesii. Lineage (NCBI taxonomy): Eukaryota > Viridiplantae > Streptophyta > Magnoliopsida > Boraginales > Hydrophyllaceae > Nemophila > Nemophila menziesii. Next base: position 20,632 of record JARWIR010000413.1, read on the forward strand.
CCCCACAATCTTTAGGAGAAGCAACTCGATTCCAATTTATCCAATGGATACCTTGGTCATCTTCGTTCCCCCAAAGGAAGTGACAAGTTAGAGAGTTAATTTTACTAATGACACCTTTTGGGATGGCAAGGAGAGACATAAAGTAAGTAGGGAAAGCATGGATGATAGACGAGATAAGAACAGCTTTCCCAGCCATAGAAAGAAGGGACTTTTTCCATCCACTCAATTTAGAGGCAGTTTTTGCAATTAACGAGTCCATAGCTTTAGTCTTGGAGTTACCCCATTCAGTAGGTAACCCCAGATAAAGTCCAAGGTCTTCTGTTATAGGCATACGAAATGACTCAGAGATCAGAAGCCTCATGTAAGGGGAACAATTGGGACTCACAAAGACAGAGGATTTATTAAGGTTTATAGACAATCCAGAAGCAAAGCAGAATTTATATAAGGTTTCTTTAAACGCATGAATTTCCAACAAGGAATTCTTCAGGAAGAAGATGGAATCATCAGCGAAAAGAAGATGATGTATGTGAGGGCCTTGCTTGCTCAGCTGGATACCTTTAATGTCCCCAACAAGGAAATCTTTCTCAATGAGTAACGAGAGGACATTAGAGGCAATGGTAAAGAGGTAGGGTGAAAGGGGGTCTCCTTGACGGAGACCACGTGAAGGAACAAAACTACCAACTTTGTTACCATTGATAAGGACATTAAACCTAACAGATGTAACACATTCGTTGATGAGGTTTATCCAATTTTCGTTAAAGCCCAGCTTACGAAGGATAGAGAATAAAAAGGGCCATCTAACCCTATCATAGGCTTTATGAAGATCAGCCTTGATAATGGAATAGCTGTCCTTAGAATTCTTTCTAAGATGTTTAAGCTTATGGATAACTTCATGGACAATAACAATATTATCTTGGATGAGTCTCCCTTTAATAAAAGCGGATTGGCAAGGAGAAATAATGTGGGGAATAATACACGTGAGTCTAAGGACAATGACTTTGGATAGGATTTTGTAAAGGAAATTGGTACAGGATATGGGTCTAAATTGCCCAATTCTTTGAGGATTCAAACATTTCGGAATGAGGACAATATTGGTCTCACTAATGTGACCCAGAGGAATGGAGCCCACCAATACTTCATTACAGATAGCCAGGATATCATCTTTAAGAACCTCCCAATATTTACGAAAGAAGGAACCAGGGAAGCCATCCGGACCAGGAGCTTTGGAAGCACCTAGTAACCAGGTAGCTTTTCTGAGTTCTTCAGGGGTAATGGGAGCAAGAAGCATGTCATTTTGGCTTTGGGATATGATGGGGGAGATATTGTTGATAATTGGATCGATTTGTCTAGATCCAGGGTCAGCAAAAAGATCTTGAAAGAACCCAATAACATGGTTATTGAGTTCTGCCCTCCCTGAAGTCCATGTTTCATCCTCTCTAAGAAGGGAAGTCATCTTATTAGAGGCTCGACGAAGGCGGGTGGAAAGATGGAAAAATTTGGAATTACGGTCACCCAGCCTAAGCCAAAGGACCCTAGACCTTGTAGCCCAGTATTTTTCTTCAAGGGACCAATAATGTTCAATCTCTTTCGAGATTGAAGAAAATTGCTCCTTTAAAGATCCATCTAGACCACTAGGGTTAGCATGCATAAGGGCTTCAAGTTTTTTAGAGAGAAAGTTGATGATAGTGGCATTGTTCCTAAGATTAGTTTTCTTCCAACGAAGAATGGTTCTTTTACACCTAATTAATCTCTTAGGGAGACGGGACGAGGGGGGGCCAGCAAACGATCGAGAAGAGCCAAGGCAATTCTCAATAGCAGTTGAACAAGACTCCATATCGAGCCAAGAGGAATCAAGCTTAAAAGCGGGTCTAGGAGTAAAAATATGAGGATCATCCCAATGTAGGACCATTGGCGAGTGATCTGATCCAATGGGGGGATAGTTGTGGATCCAAGCATCAGGGAAAAGCGTGAACCAAGACGCCGAGCCTAAACCTCTATCCAGTTTCTGAAGGATTAGGCTATCATCACTACGGTTATTTCTCCAAGTAAAGGAGCAGCCTTTAGAAGGGATTTCATTAAGATCATTAAGTATGATATTATTATTAAACAGTCTGATTTCAGAGGGATTCTTCCCCAGCCCCCCAACCTTTTCCTGGGCATTGCGGATATCATTAAAGTCTCCAATAAATAAGTTAGGGGAAAGGGGGGCATCTTTAGAAGTTTTTTCAATGAAATCCCAGAGAATTTTTTTACTATCAGCATTAGGGAGAGTGTAAATAAAGTGAAGATACCAGACAGAATTTAAACTAGCAGGGATAGACAGGGAAATATGGTTAATGGAAGAAGACATTACCTCAGCGTGCCAATCATCCATTACAAAAACAGCAAGGCCTCCTGATATACCCACCGGGTCAACACTCCAAAGCAGTCTTATTTTTAACTTCTTCGCAAAAACTAGTAACTTCTTCTTCTTGGTTTTAGTCTCAGAAAGACCAATAACCCGGGGATTCTCCTTAGAAATTAAATCTCTAAGATTTTGGGCTGTCAAGGGTGACCCCGAACCTTGACAGTTCCAGAAAATTCCGATCATGGGTTTTGTGGGGGTTGCTCAATGCAACCACCCACTGGAGCAGGTTCAATCATTACCAAGGGAACAGCATCTACCGCCATATCAAGAAGAGGGACCTCGACCAGACCGTCCTCACCTTCCTTAAAACCAACCATTTCTGTATGTACCAGTTTACGCTTCTTAGCGCTGGGGCCACCTTTTTCCTTTTCTGGACGTTCCACCGAAATAGGGATATCAGTGAGGACCAATGAGCTATCATGAACAGGGGTATCTGGAACCAAATAAGAACTTGGAGAAACCATAGGAGTAGACGAGTTCGAGTCAGGGGATTTCGGGTTATCAGCCAGCATAGGAGAAGTAACCAAATCAGAGTCAGCCATAGCAGTATCCACCATTTGAGTGGATGCGGTTTCCTCATTGCCAAGAGAAGGTGAAGATGAAATATGGATAGGGATAGGCTCTGTGGGGGGTGGAGAAGGAGTAGGGGTGCATGGGAGAGGTGTATTAAAAGGGGTAGGGGGAGAGGAGGGTATAATGGGAGGTGGAGATGGTAAAGGGGTTTGTTTATTATTGGAGTTAAAATCTGGGTTGACCCATTGACTACTAGTCTTACCATGGGTGGGGTTGGATCTGGACCAAGTTCGGATGGACCACCTATTGCCAAACGCAGGCTTACCACTATCAGAGCCTTCCTTTTTTATGGGCCAAGCTGGCCACTTATCCTTGGAAGTCTCCCCACTAGCTTTTCTTTTGGATCCAGACCAGTTCAAAGAGGATTTCTGCTTGTATTGATTAGGGGTGGGCCTAGAATCTTTATTTTTAATCGGGGATTTTGGACCAGAAGATTGAGCTGAACTATGTTTTTTAACTGGATTAAATATATGGTCAACCCCGGTCGGATCCGAGGAAACATCTTTTAATAATTCTTTGACAACCAAAGCGTACGCCTGTTCTGGTTCCGAGGAGCAACCTTGTAAAAAAGGGGGAATATTGTCTTTATTAATATCTCTGACATTCTCAATGTCTTTGGTATTAACTGATGAGGGACCAGCAATTTGTCTTGGTTTGGATGTAACATCATCAGATGAGGGAAAATAAGAGTCATCACTTCCACTGATAATATGAGAGGGATCATCAAGATCATCAACGACATGAATGTTTCTACCTCTACCTTTAACCGGAGAAATACTCATCCAGTCTCCGAAAACGAACGGTGTTCTTCCGCGTGACCTCTTTTGTTCCTCTTTATAGAGGCTACATTCACCAGCTGTGTGGGTAATCAAACCACAGAAAAAACAGAATTTGCTAAGCTTTTCAAACCTAACATCAACTTCCAAAGAAGGAAGCGAAGGTCTTTCAATGTTGAAAGACCGGATGAGGGGATTATCAATCTTCCAGAGAACACGAACACGAAGTAGCTTAGTAGTATCATTAACTACATTAATGTCATAAGCTAGAAGTATACAATCAAGGTTTTTACAAATGTCCTTAGCATTATCAGGAGTGACAAAGGCTGGAGGGAGGTTCTGAAAGTGAACCCAGAAAGTAGCAGTAGAGAAATCAGCCTCGCTCATTGACATTTCAGGGTGCCAAGCTTGAAGAAGGAGGAGAGGGCCATTAATGGACCAAGGCCTGAAATTCCAAGTGTTCAGGAGGTCATCTCGAGATTCAAAACTGAGGAAAAAAGTATTAAAGCCAGCTGAAGTGACATGCATACGAGCTCTAAGGCCCCAAGATCTGTTAGCAGCGGATTCAACCATAGAGGAGGACACTTCCGATTTTGAGAGTATTTTAGACAGGAGCATGAATCGCCGAGAAAGGATTTCATCTTGTTTGAATGAAGGTGTAAGTTTCATGGAGATGGTCGGAGCTTTAGCCATAGCAGAAAGTGTTTTAGGGAGAGAGTAGTTGTGAGGGAGTGGAGAAGGAGAAGAATGTGAGATTGAGATAAGCTGATAAAGCATAAAGGATAAGAAGGATTGGGATGCGTATGAAGTACGCCTAGGGAATAAACAATCTTAATAAAATACAAAGAAGCACAATAAACAAGACAATCTACACCAAACGAGAATGGGGAATGATTAACGCGTGAAGAAGGAAGGTTAGACTTACAAGTAAGCGGGTTAAACAAGAAAAAGGAGCAAGATAAACTAGGGATTAGAGAGAGAAGGGAGACAACATTAAACTGAATCTTCATGAGGAGAGAGAAAGGGTTTTCTAGAGAGAAGGGAGAGCACGAAGAGGGAGAACATTGTTGTTCGATCCGTCTGTTACCTTCTTATCAAAATCTATTACTTGGTCCATAGAATGAATGAAGAATGTTTATTATAGAAACTATAATTTGACGGAATAGTTGGAGTCGTAATAGCGTCTTTTACCGGTAATATATTATGATAGCGTTACATCATAAATTTATTAAAAGGCGGAATTAACAAATTAGTTGCAATGTATAAGAGAGAAATGCCCGCGGAAGAACGTGGTTTTTAGGAGGTAAGTATAGAGATCGATTCGATGGAAGCATTGTAGTTATTAGATCGTGCAAGGGAGGGGAGTGGCCTGGGGCGGAGTGGATTCAGCGAATTAGGATTAACTTGGCGAGAAATCAAGGATTCACGCTCACTTATGTGTTTAGAGAAGTTAATAGATATGCGGATTGGTTAGCTCGATAAGGCCTACACCAATGATGCGTTTATTCTTTATATGATGATCTTCCCGACAACATACGGAGCTTACTCACATAACATAGGCTAGGATGGAGACTCCCCGATCTTTAGCATGGGTTTGGAAAAAGTTTTATCTAATTAATTGTTTTGCGTAACGGGTTCTTTGGGACCTCGTTTGTAATAAAAAAATTGCATCAAATTCACATATTAATTTCACGGGTTGATATAAGAGGCGGGGACAGAAACAATCCCCAACTCCAGGACAAAAGATACAATGAAAGAAATGGTTAAATTTATTTTATTCTTTTCAAATTCTTTTATTGACTTCCGTTTCTCTAAATCTAAAATCTATTTTCCTAAGTTTAAAATCCGCATCTCAAACTTTTTTTGAATTAGAAATTAATCAAAAAAAATATCAAAATTGTCGCATCGAACTCGGTTGATTGTTATAGTTTTTCACGTTTCCACTTCTCCGAAATTTACATAAATCCAGCGCAAAACCATTAGAATCCATATTGTTTTTTTAATATTATACGGAAAGCCATTTTAGTCTCAGAGTCATTGACTCGGTTTAAACCGTACAGCTTCGAAGGAGGAGCAAGGTCCTATCCAATTGGGCTAATCCCAACTGGTTCCATATTGTTTTTCATTATATAAGAAAATCATTCTATAAAAGTAAATTATAATATTATGATAATTAATCTTATGATTAAAGTATATTTTTTCAAATTACTAAAATATGTATACACGTAAAGTAATATCTTGATGTACGGCTCTAAGAAACCCATTATCATCCGTAAAGGTATGATGAGAGTATAAAACAAAAAGAATATGAAATGTACACACTTTTACTTTCTTGAGAACCCGTTTCTTTTGAAAGGGTAGCATATCTCGTTGCAAGATTGTTACTTACTCTTCAAATGTGATAAACCATTGTGATAAAAGCAATACGCGATACTTTTCTTCTCTATTTATTCCGAACCTTTAACTTTCATAATAACATGAAAGGGTTTTGCATCTACCACTATTTAGCTTATACAGACTTTTCGTCTTTTGTTGAAAGAAATTAACTTCTTCCTTCTTCTCAAGTCTTGTAGTCGTTTTACGAAAGTCTACAGTTTTATCATAATTCACATTGTTACTCGTATTTTGTTATAGTTATATCTAGACTTCCTTCAATGTCCACATACTAATGCTAAGGCTAATTCTTTTTTTTATATATTTTTTATGGGATTATTTTTATCTAAATATTATTTACATCAAGTATTTTATTTTCTATTTTACCGACTTCAAAAGAATATAGTAATAGATAAGTTATTTTAATTGAAAAAATATTTTTATTACAAAAAATATATAAAATATTCCACCTTATTTAATTCAGACCGACCATATACATATGTAGTCGCTCGTATATATGATGATCTCATCATTCACTAACAGGTCTTCTTTTTATTTAATTTACAACTTAATGATATTACACTTTCTGAAAGGAGATGAATATATAGTATAAGCTATAAGCGTAACAGAAAAGGCTTCAAGATTATCCTTTTGATCTGCATGTATACGTCAGATGATCCTCCAACTTTTCAACGAGTTGCCACACACAAATGCCTCTTATGGAGAATCTAGGTGATGTGCACTATGAAGCGTCAATTTCAT
>JARWIR010000416.1:10000-17500 GCA_029959085.1 Nemophila menziesii
TCAATCCTCAAAAAAGAGGATTTGATTGAATATCGAGGAGTCAAGGAATTTAGGCCAAAATACCAAACGAAAGTAGATCTATTTTTTTTCATTCCCGAAGAAGTGCATATCTTACCCGGATCTTCTTCCATAATGGTACGGAACAATAGTCTCATTGGAGTAGATACCCCAATCACTTTAAATATAAGAAGCCGCGTAGGTGGGTTGGTCCGGGTGGAGAGAAAAAAAAAAAAGAATGGAACTAAAAATATTTTCTGGAGATATCCATTTTCCTGGCGAGACAGATAAGATATCCCGACATAGCGGCGTTTTGATACCACCAGGAACGGGAAAAAAAAATTCCAAGGAATCAAAAAAATTGAAAAATTGGATCTATGTACAACGGATCACACCTAGCAAGAAAAAGTATTTTGTTTTAGTTCGACCTGTCGTCACATATGAAATAACGGACGGTATAAATTTATCAACACTTTTCCCCCTGGATCTCTTGCAGGAAAGGGATAATGTGAAACTTCGAGTTGTCAATTATATCCTTTATGGAAATGGCAAACCAATTCGAGGAATTTCTGGCACAAGTATTCAATTAGTTCGGACTTGTTTAGTATTGAGTTGGGACCAAGAAACAAAACGCTCTTCTATCGAAGAAGCGCGCGCTTCCTTTGTTGAAATAAGGACAAATGGTTTGATTCGACATTTCTTCCGAATTGACTTAGTAAAATCTCCTATTTCATATATCGGAAAAAGGAATGATGCATCGGATTCAGGGTTGCTCTCTGATAATGGATCAGATTGCACCAATATCAATCGGTTTTCTTCCATTTATTCCTATTCCCAAGCAAGAATTCAACAATCCCTTAAAAAAAATAAAGGAACTATTCATACGTTGTTGAATAGAAATAAGGAATGCCAATCGTTGATAATTTTGTCATCATCCAATTGTTTTCGAATGGGCCCATTCAACGATGTAAAATATCGCAGTGTGATAAAAGAATCAATGAAAAAAGATCCCCGAATTCCAATTAGGAATTCGTTGGGCCCCTTAGGAACCGCCCTTCAAATTCTGAATTTTTATTCATTTTCTCGTTTAATAACCCATAATAAGATCTTGGTAACTAACTATTTGCAACTCGAGAATTTGAAACAAACTTTTCACGTAATTAAATATTATTTAATGGATGAAAATGGGAAAATTTATAATCCCGACCCAGGCGGTAATATTATTTTTAATCCATTCCATTTGAATTGGCATTTTCTCCATTACAATTGTTGTGAAGAGACATTTACAACAATCAGTCTTGGACAGTTTATTTGTGAAAATTTATGTATAGTCAAAAACGGATCACACCTAAAATCGGGTCAAGTTATACTTGTTCAAGTTGACTCTATAGTAATACGATCCGCTAAGCCTTATTTGGCTACCCCAGGAACAACTGTTCATGGACATTATGGGGAAATCCTTTACGAAGGAGATACATTAGTTACATTTATATATGAAAAATCGAGATCTGGTGATATAACGCAGGGTCTTCCAAAAGTGGAGCAGGTGTTAGAAGTGCGTTCGATCGATTCAATATCGATGAATCTAGAAAAAAGGGTTGGGGTTTGGAACAAATGTATAACAAGAGTTCTTGGAATTCCGTGGGGATTCTTGATTGGTGCTGAGCTAACTATAGTGCAAAGTCGTATCTCTTTGGTTAATAAGATCCAAAAGGTTTATCGATCTCAGGGGGTGCAGATTCATAATAGGCATATAGAAATTATTGTACGTCAAATAACATCAAAGGTTTTGGTTTCAGAAGACGGAATGTCAAATGTTTTTTCACCCGGAGAACTGATTGGATTGTTGCGAGCGGAACGAATGGGGCGTGCTTTGGAAGAAACGATCTGTTACCGAGCCATCTTATTGGGAATAACAAGAGCATCGCTGAATACTCAAAGTTTTATATCTGAAGCAAGTTTTCAAGAAACTACCCGGGTTTTAGCAAAAGCAGCTCTCCGGGGTCGTATCGATTGGTTAAAAGGCCTGAAAGAGAACGTTGTTTTGGGGGGGGTGATACCCGTTGGTACCGGATTCAAAGGATTAGTGCACCTTTCAAAACACCATAACAAGCTTCCTTTGGAAACAAAAAAAAAGAATCTATTTGAGGGGGAAATGAGAGATATTTTGTTCCACCACATAAAATTATTTGATTCTTCCCTTTCAAAGAATTTCCATGATACATCAGAAGAATCATTTATAGAGTCCTAAGAGTGGATTCATCCCCTTCACTATCTGCGAACATTTTATTTGGTAATCAAAAAGACTAATGAATAGAAAAAAAGAATAGCTCGGGTCGTATATATATGGCCAATCTGCGGTAGAAGAGAAGGTTCCATCGGAACAACTATTTATTTCAATTTCAGTTCAAGGTTCCCCCTGCTTAAAAAAAAGGAGAGGGGGTGTGGGGAGAAATGACAAGAAGATATTGGAACATCGATTTGGAAGAGATGATGGAGGCAGGAGTTCATTTTGGACACGGTACTAGGAAATGGAATCCTAAAATGGCACCTTATATCTCTGCAAAGCGGAAAGGTATTCATATTATAAATCTTACTAGAACGGCTCGTTTTTTATCAGAAGCTTGTGATTTGGTTTTTGATGCGGCAAGTAGGGGAAAACAATTCTTAATTGTTGGTACCAAAAATAAAGCAGCTGATTCAGTAGCATGGGCTGCAATAAGGGCCCGGTGTCACTATGTTAATAAAAAATGGCTGGGCGGTATGTTAACGAATTGGTCCACTACAGAAACGAGACTTCATAAGTTCAGGGACTTGAGAATGGAACAAAAAACGGGGAGACTCAACCGTCTTCCGAAAAGAGATGCAGCTATGCTCAAAAGACAATTATTTCGCTTGCAAACATATCTGGGCGGAATTAAATATATGACAGGGTTACCCGATATTGTAATCATCGTTGATCAGAACGAAGAATATACGGCCCTGCGAGAGTGTATCACTTTAGGAATTCCAACAATTTGTTTAATCGATACAAATTGTGACCCTGATCTCGCAGATATTTCGATTCCAGCGAATGATGACGCTATATCTTCAATCCGATTGATTCTTAACAAATTAGTATTCGCAATTTGTGAGGGGCGTTCTAGCTATATAAGAAATCCTTGATTAATAATAAGATAAATAACTTACTTCGGAAATCCCGTAGATTTCTTAAATGGGTTACTATTTCTGAATTTCAAAAATCAAAATGACTGGGGATAATGACTGGGGATATTATGTAATTAGTTAGTATTCAAAATCTTAGTTTGTATTCAAAATATCCGATTCAAGTAGGCAAAAAGATGGTTGAATCCAAATAATTTTATTTTCCGTTTTTTTTTTAGAGGGCAATATGAATATTCTATCCTGTTCCATCAACACACTAAAAGGGTTATACGATATATCCGGTGTGGAAGTAGGTCAACATTTCTATTGGCAAATAGGGGGTTTCCAAGTCCATGGTCAAGTCCTTATTACTTCTTGGGTTGTAATTGCTATCTTATTAGGTTCAGCCGCTATAGCTGTTCGGAACCCACAAACCATTCCGACTGGGGGTCAGAATTTCTTCGAATATGTTCTTGAATTCATTCGAGATGTGAGTAAAACCCAAATTGGAGAAGAGTATGGTCCTTGGGTTCCTTTTATTGGAACTATGTTTCTATTTATTTTTGTTTCGAATTGGTCAGGAGCTCTTTTACCCTGGAAAATAATAAAATTACCTCATGGCGAGTTAGCCGCACCCACGAATGATATAAATACTACTGTTGCTTTGGCTTTACTCACGTCAGTAGCATATTTCTATGCGGGTCTTAGTAAAAAGGGATTGGGTTATTTCGGGAAATATATTCAACCAACTCCAATCCTGTTACCCATCAATATCTTAGAAGATTTCACAAAGCCTTTATCGCTTAGTTTTCGACTTTTCGGGAATATCTTAGCTGATGAATTAGTAGTTGTTGTTCTTGTTTCTTTAGTACCTTCAGTCGTTCCTATACCTGTCATGTTCCTTGGATTATTTACAAGTGGTATTCAAGCTCTTATTTTTGCAACTTTAGCCGCGGCGTATATAGGCGAATCCATGGAGGGCCATCATTGAAAAAGTTTTTTTTATCTTAGCCCAAAGAAATGTATGTGCGGTTAAAGATAATATTTATTTTTGGAATATAGAATTACGCTATATACGATCTTCTAGAGTAATAGCCCCAAAATTACGATATTAGAGAGTTTTAAAACTAAAAAAACGAAAAGAAAATATATTTTTCCTAAAATTCCCTTTTCATCTATTTAATCTCATACCTCCCCTCAATGAATATTTGCTTTATGTTGGTCAGCCTATTCAAATTCTTATTTGAACAATTTAAATTTTGAAAAAGAATTCTTGTAGTATATGTTTACAACGTGTGATTAAATAAAAAGGCGAAATAATTCTGGTTTCAGTTAATTTGATTCAATGATTAACAAAAAAAATATTAATAAACAATAAACTGCATGAACTTAGATCGATCAAATAATGATATTTCTATGCAATGATTTGCCCAATCAATTTGTCCATTTGATTGTATCCGGGGGGAATAGAAAAGGGAGAAAGACATTTTCAAAAAGGGGGATTGATCAAAAAATGGGTTGCTTCGAAGAGGGCGGGGTCGAACCGGGTATATGTAATGGAATTCAATGGCAATAAGTCAATTCTTGTAGATGTTTCGACGATTGATTCTTGAATCTGATTGAATCTAAGATGAATGACTGGTTGGTTTACGTTATGTAAGAAAGACGTGTATATGTGATTTAGATATTGACTAGTTATAAAAGATAGATTTCATTTGCCCTATTGCTGTGAAAATGAAGATAGGGATTCAAATAGAAGTCCTTTCATCTAATTATGACTGGGAATTGAATGAATAAACAGATGAAATCAAGAAAAGATGAAGATGGAAGAATTCAAATAACCATTTGGAACCAATAAATGGAAGAACGGAAGTCGTACGGGTTCACAAAGACTCTATGGATCGAAACAAAAAAAGATAGATCGAAGTAGTTCTAATTATTCAATTATTAATTTGATTATATTACCTCAACTCGAAGTTCTTAGTTACTTTGACTGGATGAATCCTAGTGATGGAATAATTAAGTCATAATTTATTGCTTGATTGTATCATTAACCATTTTTTTTTTGGTACGAGGAACTTCTCATGGATCCACTGGTTTCTGCCGCTTCCGTTATTGCTGCTGGATTGGCCGTAGGGCTTGCTTCTATTGGACCTGGAGTTGGCCAAGGGACTGCTGCGGGTCAAGCTGTAGAGGGTATCGCGAGACAGCCCGAGGCTGAGGGAAAAATCCGAGGTACTTTATTGCTTAGTCTAGCTTTTATGGAAGCTTTAACAATTTATGGGCTGGTTGTAGCATTAGCACTTTTATTTGCGAATCCTTTTGTTTAATCTTAGAAATATGAAAAATACAGATTTTTCATATTTTATTAACTTGGACTTGTCGTTTGCTTTTTCAAATTATATCAAAATGTAACTCCTACAATTATGTATTTGTTGAGAAAATAACCTATGGGAAGGGCTGATTTGTGGGTGAGGAATTAGCATACCGACTCGCTTTCATCCTTCCCCCTTCGTAGTCCAAGGAAAACTCTTTTTAGGAAGTCTTGTAACTGTAACAAAAGGGGTAATTCATAGTTTATAACTCAATATTTTTTGACTCGATTTCAAAATAGGAAAGAAATAAAAGAAGAAAAAAAGAGGTAATAGAAAAAGAACTCTGTTCGATTTTTTAGTCTATATATAAGAGGAGATCATATGAAAAATGTAACCGATTCTTTCCTTTCTTTGGGCCACTGGCCATCCGCCGGGAGTTTCGGGTTTAATACCGATATTTTAGCAACAAATCCAATAAATCTAAGTGTAGTAATTGGTGTATTGATCTTTTTTGGAAAGGGAGTGTGTGCGAGTTGTTTATTTCAAGAATCGGCTGGATCCAACCAGCTGTACCTTTTTCCGTTCTAATTAGTAAAAAGGTGCATGATCTCGCGAATTACTTCTGAATAAATTAAGAAATTAGATGTAAGAACCATAGCATTTCGTGATTTATTGGTCAATCTCCTTTGATTCTCTATCAACCAATAATGTAGGACCGTTAACATGGTTAAACCAAACCGTTTGAAGTCTAGATGCAGCATGGTACTCTTTCTACCACTATCTTAATATAGAGATGGTTTTAAAATGAAAATTAATATTTTAGTGGTATAGAACACCCATATCGATAAAATGAAAATGATTTGAACCACTCATTGTAATAAAAATGGGCCTATCCCTTATTCTCTAATGCTGAATAGACGACCTGTGTTTTATGTATAAGTAAGAAGGATTTTGGATTTGAAGAAAAAAAACAACTTTGCTGACAATTACCTATTTTTATTTTGTCAGAAGAGTCCTCTGAGTATTTTGGTCTTGCATTAGTTTCAATATCTTTTTGGAAGATGAACAAAGAAGAGAGGATAGGCTCATTACATTTCTAATCTAAAAAAGGATATGAGAATTTACCCTAAGTAATTGAGCGTGAGAGCCAAATGAATCAAAAGATTCATGTTTGGTTCGGGAAGGGATTATAGAAGTTTTAAAATGAATGAAAAGATAATCTACTTTCATTAAGTGATTTATTAGATAATCGAAAACAGAGGATTTTAAATACTATTCAAAATTCAGAAGAACTGCGTGGGGGGGCCATTGAACAGCTGGAAAAAGCCCGGTCTCGCTTACTGAAAGTGGAAATGGAAGCCGAGCATTTTCGAGTGAATGGATACTCTGAGATAGAGCGAGAAAAATTGAATTTGATTAATTCAACTTATAAGACTTTGGAACAATTAGAAAATTACAAAAATGAAACGATTCAATTTGAACAGCAAAGGGCGATTAATCAAGTACGACAACGGGTTTTTCAACAAGCCTTACAAGGAGCTATAGGAACTTTGAATAGTTGTTTGAACAACGAGTTACATTTACGTACTATTAGTGCCAATATTGGGATGTTGGGGGCGATGAAAGAAATAACTGATTAGTCTTTCTACTGTAGGCATTATTTTTTCTTTCAAAAAAGAATTAAGAAATAGTCATGGCAACCATTCGAGCCGACGAAATTAGTAATATTATCCGCGAACGTATTGAACAATATAATAGAGAAGTAAAGGTTGTAAATACCGGGACGGTACTTCAAGTAGGCGATGGCATTTCTCGTATTCATGGCCTTGATGAAGTAATGGCGGGTGAATTAGTAGAATTTGAAGAGGGTACAATAGGCATTGCTCTGAATTTGGAATCAAATAATGTTGGTGTTGTATTAATGGGCGATGGTTTGATGATACAGGAAGGAAGTTCTGTAAAAGCAACAGGAAGAATTGCTCAGATACCAGTGAGTGAGGCCTATTTGGGTCGTGTTATAAATGCCCTGGCTAAACCTATTGAT
>JARWIR010000416.1:20000-27047 GCA_029959085.1 Nemophila menziesii
TTTGCTGGAGGAGTTGTGATAGACCGGGCTCGCTAAAAGCACTAAAATCATAACCTAAAAATGCATTGTGGAAAAATCGATCGTTTCATTTTTTTAGTCCAGTAGGGTTAAAAAAAAAAAAAACAAGGAAGAAAGATAAAGAAGACTTTTATTTTATATAAAAAATAAAAAGAGTCTGTCTTCTTTTTTTTTGTTGTTGCTTGAATATTTCATATTCAATTTAATATAATATATAATAACAAGCATTTTGATTTTCAAATCAATTAGTATTTATTTCGAATTCAATTCGTTGGAAAAAAAGGCCGGCTAGGTACTGACCAGGCCAGGCCGTGAGAATAAGGGGGGCCTTTTGAACAAAGTCAACGTAAGGGGGTCTTCTTTATTTTCTTTCTATTGTTGGCTCTTTCCAGCCCTTTCCTTCCTTTATCTACATGAAATTGCTGATAAAAGTTGTACATATCTATATAATAGAGAGAGGGAAGAAAAAGAAGGACTCCCTGCTTTATGTGTAATGTAACCTTTTTCAATTGGGAGAGATGGCTGAGTGGACTAAAGCGGCGGATTGCTAATCCGCTGTACGAGTTATTCGTACCGAGGGTTTCGAATCCCTCTCTTTCCGTTTCCGTTGGTGGCTTTCTTTTTTTTTTTTCAAATTCTTTGTTCTTAGTGAAACGTGTCGAATAGGTAAAATCCTAAGAAAATCTAAAAATCAACCAAAGAAAAACTCTTTGATTTTATTCTTCACGTCCAGGATTACGCCCCGGATCATTAGATAGGAATCCAAAGATGAAGAGAGAAACAAAAAATATCACTACTGTGTAAACCAAAAGTTTGAGAGTAAGCATTACACAATCTCCAAGATGATTTTTCGAAAAAAAAAAAGAGAATAGATCCTCCATTTTCTACCACATATCCGATTTTGACACCAAGAAATGAGGTTCTTTCTCGAATAGAAAATTATTTCAGAAATTCATTTGTAATAAGAATTTTGCATTAATAAAAATTTCTTTCATCTCCATAAGTAGATATTGTGGAGGACCCTAATAGGCTCTTTGAATGGAAAAAGGGTCAAAAAAATGAGGAAATGAGGTAACCCATATTTATCGCGACTGCCAAGAATTTCAATGTTTGAATCGAGGGTTCATATTGTAAAACTTATCTGATCTTATCAATTGTTAGAATTTTCTAGAATATTATTCTATATCTTATCGAAAACTTACAGCAGCTTGCCAAACAAAGGCTAAGAGAAAAAAAAACAGAGGTATGACTGGCATAAAATCTACGATTGGATTCAAAAAAGCATAGGCCTCGGGCAATTTGCCGAAGAAAAAAACTACTCGAATGAAGGGCAGAATTAAGACAGATCAAACTAAAGATATTAAGCATAACAGACATTTTGTTCTTGGAGATAATTGCATTTTGATTGAGTTATTAATATAAGAAAAAAGGAAGAAAATAAGTAAGGTAGACAAAAAATCCTCCTTTAACTCACCCAATCAAAAATTCTCCCATTCTCAAAGGAGAATAGAAGAAATCATATTTTCATACAATATCTTAATTGAATTATATGTAATGATCAATAAATTGAGTTGAATTCTATATCTATATTTATCAAAATTTGAGGAATCTTTTGATAGATATTTGGGCTGAAGTTGACAAACAACCAATACTAATAATAATAATATTCTTTATTAGTGTCGAATAGAAAAATGGGGCGTGGCCAAGTGGTAAGGCAACGGGTTTTGGTCCCGCTATTCGGAGGTTCGAATCCTTCCGTCCCAGAGCCTATCCAATTTATTCGAATAAATTTTATTAGAATAAATAAAGGGTTTTTTCACAAACTGAATTGTGGTCAAATAATACACAAATGGAACTGAATCTATTTGTGATCCACGTTCCCATCTTACCTGGCCCACAAGAGACTTGTTTGAATTCAAAAAAAAAAAAAGAACAAATTTATTTGTGTTCTTTATATTTTTATTTATGTATGTTAAAGATGGGGTTTTGTTAAGACTTCTTCTGCAAAGAAAAATTCTTTATATATCTATATACCTTTGCCCATATATATAGAGAAGAAAGGGGTATAGATTCCACACATACAATGTCTATGCATGAACTGAACCAATGACTATTCATGATTCCATAATTGAATCAATTCCATACCGCTTCAAATTAAGAGGAATGTATGGTAAAACTTCGTTTGAAACGATGTGGTAGAAAGCAACGTGCGACTTGAAGGACACGATCCGCTGTGGATTCTTACATCCACCATTTTATATAGTAATGAAGGTGCTCTTAGCTCGACATCATTTGGTCTGTTCCACTCCACAAGAACCCCCTTTTTGTTGGGTTGTAATGTAAATCGTCCATGATGGAGCTCGAGTAGAAAAGAAAGTATTAATTCATTTCTCGGGGCAAGGATCTAGGGTTAATGCCAATCAATAAATTGAACAACTTCGTAAATATATCTTCAATATAGGAATCAAAAGAATCCAATTTGAGCAAGTTTTCAATTCAAAAGGAAATTCTGTTGGAATTGATCAACCTTTTTTGATACAAAGTGGATGTATCACGCGGAATCAATCGTCCGTCGGATTCTTTGATAGAAATAAATCATAAAAAGGGGTATGTTGCTGCCATTTTGAAAGGATTAAGAAGGGCCGAAGTAATGTCTAAACCCAAGGATTTAAAACAAAGATAAAGGATCCCAGAACAAGGAAACACCATTTAAATTGTCCCAATAACTGAATTCAGGAATCAAAATCGATTTGAAACGAGACAAACAAAAGAGCGTAAAGACCACTCACTAAATGAAATTGCCTAAATATAAATAAGATTTTCTTTTGAGCTATTTGATAGTTATCAAACTTGAGTCGGCGTACTAATGGTTTCTTTTTCAGGAAGAAAAAATATTTCATTAAATAATAGTCTAATTGATTTGATGATTTTATGGATTCCTTTCTCATTGATTTGAATTCCATACATAGAACATAGACAAAACTGCAAATCAAATCATTTTTTCTCGAGCCGTACGAGGATAAAACTTCCTATACGTTTCTAGGGGGGGTATTGTTCATCTATATCTATCCCAATGAGCCGTCTACCGAATCGTTGCAATTGATGTTCGATCCCGAAGAGAGGGAAAAGATCTTAGGAAAGTGGGTTTTTATGATCCGATAAAGAATCAAACTTATTTAAATGTTCCTGCTATTCTATATTTCCTTGAAAGGGGCGCTCAACCTACTGGAACTGTTCAGGATATTTTAAAGAAGGCGGAGGTTTTTAAGGAACTTCGCCCTAATCAAACGGAATTCAATTAAGGAAATACAAAAGGGGGGGAGTAGTGACTTGTATATAACTTTCTATAGCTTTTATCCACTATTTTGTGATTTCCCCCCCCTTTCTACCCTATTCATATTGATTTCTTTTATCATTACTTCCATCCAATCCCATGTTCTATAATGACAAAACTTTCTTTTTATTTATCCTAGAAAAATGATCCATTAGGCGGTTTTGTTGGAACTCTACTTTCATTGCAATGCACTAACAATAATAAAAAGGAATCAAGTTTGCTTATTCCACTTAGACTGATTGAATACATTATTTTTTATTTCTTTTCTTAATTATTTATTTAGTCCCCCATCTACACTTCTTTTTCTATCTATGTAGATTAGAATTAGGTATCTAGTGCCAATCTAACACAAGTTTTTATTTTTTTTTTTTTTTTTATTTTAATCAAATAGAAATCATATAAATTAGATTCATTTGAAATACAAAATCCATTTTAATTCTTTTTTTTGTCAACATTCATATTGACAACAGTGTATCGAACAAATAATAAGGTAGGGATCATCAAACACCAAACCATCCAATGTAAAGACGGTTTTCAGTGCTGGTTATCCAGTTACAGAAGCGACCCCATAGGCTTTCGCTTTCGCGTCTCTCTAAAATTGCAGTCATGGTAAAATCTCGGTTTATTTAATCATCAGGGACTCCCAAGCACACGAATTTTCTCTTAAATAGAAAATAGAAAGGCTTGTTATTGAACAGTATAACATGACTTATATGCTCCATGTCAACCAATATCTATCTAGCCTAATTTTTTTGTAAATGAATAAAGTGGATTGTAAAAATAAACTAAGAATTTCTATCCATCTAATTTCAATATGTCAGTGGGTTGCCCGGGATTCGAACCCGGAACTAGCCGGATGGAGTAGATAATTTCCTTTCTTCTTTAATAAGTAATAAACCCCTCCCCAAGCCGTACTTGCATTTTTCCAGTGCACACGGCTTTCCCTATGTATACATCAGTTTTTTTCTTATAAAAATTTTTGAAGTTGAATACTCAGTTGATTTAACCCTTATTACATTTCCATGCTGCATTAACATTTCAAAATACTAGAAATTCAATTTTTTGTTATGTCTTCCTCCTTCATTTAGGAAAATTTTGTTCAAGATCTCCGAATGATCATTGATGATTGGCCAGATCATTGATAGAAATAATATCCAAATACCAACCCTACTTCTATAGACCCCTCGCAAAGTGGAAGAAGCTCTTGGGAAGGTCAAAGAAAGAACTTGTTCTTCCGACGTAAGAAATTCTTCCAATAATTCCGAACCGGATCTTTTCAAAAAAAGCGCGGACACTACTTTTGTGTTTCCGAGCCAAAGTTTTAGCACAAGAAAGTCGAAGTAGTATATACTTTATTCGATACAAACTCTTTTTTTTGGAAGATCCGCTATGATAATGAGAAAGATTTCTGCATAGACGCCAAATCGATCAATAATATCAGAATCCGATAAATCCGCCCAAACAGGCTTACTAATGGGATTCCCTAATATGTTACAAAATTTCACTTTAGCCAATGATCCAATCAGAGGAATCATTGGAAGAAGAGTATCAAACTTCTTAATAGCATTATTAATCAGAAATGAATTTTCTGGCATTTGACTCCGTACCATTAAAGGGTTTAGTCGCACACTTGAAAGATAACCCATAAAGTCAAGGGAATGATTGGATCATTGGTTTATATAGATTCTTCCTGGGCGTAACCACAGATAAAAATAACATGCCAAAAATTGACAAGGTAATATTTCCATTTATTCATCAAAAGATGGCGTCTCTTTTGAAGCCAAAAGAGATTTTCCTTGATACCTAACGTAATGCATGAATGGATTCTTGAACAACCATAGGTTGGCTTGCAAATCCTTAGCAAAGACTTTTACAAGACGTTCTATTTTTCCATAGAAAAAAATCCGTTCAAGAAGGACTCCAGAAGATGTTGATCGTAAATGAGAAGATTGGTTGCGGAGAAAAATGAAAATGGATTCGTATTGACATACATGAGAATTATATAAGAATAAGAATGAATCTTTGATTTCTTTTTGAAAAAGAAGGAGCTGAGTTTCTTTAGAGTAATAAGATTATTCCAATACTGGTGGAGAAAGAATCGTAATAAATGCAAAGAAGAGGGATCTTTACCAAAAGCGAAGAGCTTGAACCAAAATTTCCGAATGAACGGGGTGGTGGGTATTAGTATATCTAACACACAATTTAAATGGGAAAAGTTGTCCTCTAAAAAAGGAAATATTGAATGAATTGATCGTAAATTATGAGATTTGAAATATATCTTTCCCTTCTAGAGAAGATATTAATCGTAGCGAAAACGGCATTTCAACAATAAATGCAAATACCTCTGATATCATTTGAGAATACAAATTCTTGTTGCGCCTCAAAACTAGGTTTTGGTTTCAAATCATTAACAGAAATCAAAAAATGATTTTGTTGATACATTTTGAGTAATTAAACGTTTCACACTAAGTAAACTGGATTTATTGTCATAACCCGGATTTTTATTTTCTAAAAAAATCCATCTATTTAATCCATGATCATGAGTAAGTGCATAAATATACTCCTGAAAGATAAAGTGGATATAAGCAGTCGTGTTGTTGAGATCTATCTAACTGGAAATATCTTTGAATTTCCTCCATTTGAAATTCACAATTTAAACCAAAAGTAGAAGATTTTTGAGGGTTATTAAATGCTACATAGTACGATACAGTTAAAACAAGGTTTTATCTAACTAAAAATGGATCCCTCGGAGACAGATAAACTTATCAATGGATTCTCTATCCTCTCTTTTTCTGTTTCATTAGTCTATTCTATGTTTATGTTATAGGATAACAAGATGATTAGAAATCCTTTATTTTTTCAACCTAATCGCTCTTTTGATATTGGAAAAACCTTTTTTATCAATATACTGCTTCTTCTACACACGGATCTCCATTCCATAATTCCATAATGGAGAATACCAATAGTTAGGATTTCTTCACTTCAAAAATAGAGAATTGACTCGTGGGGGGAAAAGCCCTTCCCGCATCAGGTACTAATATATTTTTAACGTCTAATTAGATGGGGAAATCATTCAAATTAAGAATAGAAGCTCGTTACTTTTTCTTTCCCTATAAAGAATTGAAATTGAAGCCCTAGGGCCCTATCCATTTATTAATTTGACCCAACTCAATTTTGTTCCGTTCAAGAATTCCTTTACTTTAGACCGAGGCCCGGTAAAAAATAAACTATTGTCAGAACTATATCCGTTGCTACGACATGCTCTTTTTTCCATTCATTTCCTTTCAGGATCAGTCGTGGTCTTCAAACTTTACCGCTGGTATGGATGAATCCCTCACTTCATCCAAATGTGTAAAAGATCCTAGCCGCACTTAAAAGCCGAGTACTCTACCGTTGAGTTAGCAACCCGAATAAAATAATCAAAAGTGTGTAGATAGAATCAAAATAAAAAAAAAAAACACACACACATTGCCTAATTGATTCAGAAGATAAAAATAAATAGATCATATGAAAATATAACAAATTATCATATAAAAGAAAATATAGATAACTATCAAAATTGATAAAGCCCTCTTATATTATCTACGGAATTTTAATCCTTTTGGATCCTTATCAAGGAGACCTTTAGTTGAAATAAAAATAAAAACCTATGGTACAGAAATAAAAGGATCCACTTCACTTATCACGATGAATTA
>JARWIR010000042.1:1200000-1575000 GCA_029959085.1 Nemophila menziesii
GCTGTAAGTTTTAGTTAGTTGATATAAATTCTTGAAGTGTAGGGGTTTATGAAAGTGGATGATGAGAAACTAATTATTTAATTTCAATTCCAGCTGGAAATTATGATCTCTACCCCTGGGGTATTTGAGGTAACTCTCACATGGAAATCAAGAAATAGGGGGTAAATAATTACTTTTTCCCCGTTTAACAGGTTCTACCACAGCTAGTGCGAGACTATCCTTCAGCATCAATAGGAGTTAGTATTTTCCTCAATATTTTGAATTTAATAAAAATGAAACTAGTAAAGATGTTATATTTTGCAGATTGGAACAGTCTTAAATACTAAAGATGCGAAAGATGCAATAAACTTGGGAGTAAATTTCATAATGAGTCCTGGAATGGTGATGGTAAGTAAAACGCTGTTAAAAAAACAGAACAATTTACATTCACATTCGGTATTTCTTAGCCATAGTTAATGGTTTCAGGGCATTCTTAATGATGTTTTGGATACTCAAGCTTTGTACGTACCTGGTGCAATGACACCTACAGAGGTATGCACTTACGTGCAATATCTTTTAAGTACACGCATTTTGGTGAATTACATATAGGTCCCTTAATGTTTGATATTTTCATAATGGTACAGGTATTGTCCGCGTTTAATGCCGGTGCCAAACTTGTCAAGGTGATATTCTTGATATGTCGCAATCTATTTCTTTTACAATTCGTGGATAAAATTAAATATATGATTCTTATTATTTAAAGTTCAATTAATCATGCATGCTTTTAATATTTTGTTTTGATGAAAGTCTAATATATATAGCATTCTATCAGTAAAAGAATTATAAGCTGATGAGTGATAAGATTCTGTTAAGATTTCATTATTAATTGTTTTCTAGTAAAATTTATCAATGGTTAGGTTGTAAAATATGTTACTAAAAGTCATCTTTTTTTTTTTATCCTGTCTTTCTTGGTGTAGGTATATCCTGTTTCAGCATTAGGTGGCATTCAATACATAGGAGCACTAACAAAACCTTACCCTCACATCCCATTAGTTGTATCTCAAGGAATAACAATGGGTAGTTTATCGAAACTAGCATCATATTTTGGTTATATATTTCATTGGGTTGTTGATCATCTAAAATAACGCAATGTATGGGTTGTTTGTGTATCATCTCTCTAATTAACTCATTAGAATTTTTTTTCCTTGATATAGATATGATAGGTGAATATATAGGTCAAGGAGCATCAGCAGTTATTTTATCTGATGCTATATTTGACAAGAAAGCAATGAGTGAAAGGAATTTCGAAGCGATTAATCAACTTGCTCATTGTGCAGCTTTGAAGGGTAGGGAAGCTGTAAAAAGGTTAGAACTTTTACTAAGGTGTATATGCTAAAGGTTTCCTCTGTGTGTGTGTGTTTTTTAGACAAAAAGATCTGGAAGTATGCAGTGACTAGCAAATTATTTATGTTTCTTTGAAAATTCATCTTTGTGTGTTTTTCGAATAGTTTTATCATTAACCGTTTATATACAATGCAGGAAGAAAGGTTAATATCTCCCAGTGTTACTATGTAACGATTGCCTCCTCCTGAAAAAGTATTATTGACACTCACACCATTCTCAAGTATGGGAAAATTATGTTCTCCATTAAAAAATCCATTCCTTAATAGAAAAACTGTTACTACTGTATACAATTTTCGACAATTAGTTATATTCCACATTAAGTACTTGTAGCTTATTTATCTTTAAACGTTTAAGTAAACAAATACACAATAAGAATAATTGATTTTTCGCCATATATTGTCAATTTAGATGGTATCAGGTTAATCCTGTAAGCTGTGGTTCACCAAAACACTAAAATCACTCTAATATTTAAAGATATGGAAAACACCAAAACAGAGAAAGATGTTGTTGTCTTCAACAGAAAATCTAGATCAGCAGTAGGGGTCGTTAATTCCCCCTATTATTTGTAGTCATCTGACTATCCTGGACTACTTTTCACTGTAACCCTGTTGTAACTCTATTGGAAGAAAACGACGAAAATTATGTCACATGGAAAAAAATATACCGAATGCTTTAGACTTTTAATCAATAATGGTTCGATCACCAAACCGGATGTTAATTCTCTGGAATTTTCAGCATGGATCAAGTGTAACGTGATGGTAAGGTCTTGGCTCGTAAACTCCATGAGCAAACAACTTCAACATAGTGTTTCATATGCAGAATCGGCAAGGAATTCTGGCAAGACGTGTAAGAAAGATTTTCCCAAGATATAGCACCCAAGATCCCAAGATATAGCACCCAAGATCCCAAGATATAGCACCCAAGACGTATATAATTCGGAGAGAAATTGCTCTCTTACAACAAGAAAAGGCGACCATAACATCTTATCATGGAAAATTGAGAAGTTTGTGGGATGAGCTTCAAGCCATCAACCTGATACCCATGTGTTTGTGTAACTACAAAGGTAGCGCAACGAGAATGATGCATGAGACAAACCGATAAAGTTCATGACTTTTGATGGGACTTGGTGGGGGAATTTACAACAGTTAGGTAAAAAATCCTAAGAATTGAACCTCTCCCAAGTCCTGGAAGAGTATAGCTTCTCAAGAAGAAAAACAACTGAACATCACCGCGTTACGCCTGGCCATCAATGAATTATCTGCTTTCTTTGCATATAGCAAACAAGTGAATCGCTTAAAGTTGCTCAAGGAGAAACAATGGAAACTGATGACTTGATGACAAATCGAATAACTTGATAAGGGATCCAAAATAACAAGAAACAATCATGTGATTACTGTTGGAATTAGCACATTAATATTGATTTTATAATTTGAATTCCTTCATGATCTTAGAGAGAAGTGGAAAAATTATTAATATATTACATTAGAAGATGTTATTGTAAATACTTAATATAAAATAGTTTCTTTTATCAAATTCTTCATCTGGGAAATGAGGAAAAAACTTTTTATGAATTAAAAAGTCTCACATCGAAAATAGAGAATATATTAAATAAGTATTTATTTGCTTACCTCTCTATCTATTCCAAAAAGATTAAAGGCTATGGAGGCTAAAAGAGAATAGGCAAGGCCCTATACGCACACGCTCGGCACCGGCGGCGTGGGATCGTGAGTTCATGGAGCAATTTGAAAAGGGCGGCAGATGTGATTTAAAAAGATATAACCAACAATCTCGTTGGTGCTACCTAAATGGTAGGTAGGCGGTAGCTGTGTGACGTTTGGAGTTGTCGTTCGTGCATTGTCCCCAAAGGAAGAATGAGTGATCAGTTCCCCTTTTACCACTCGGTCCCAATGGCTAGCGGGGGATATAACGATGGTTTTGAAAGGCCTTCTCCTCTTTTATATATAGAGTTATCAACCATTTGAAAAAACCAAGAATTCAGAAAAATTTACTTTACTCTCTTATCACTTATACTATATTCATATTCGTAAACAAGAACCTCTGTTAGAGATATCGGCACCACCAGAATATCTCTTTAACGAAATTTTTATACCGTGTAATCGTAATTCTTTTCTCGAATTCCCGTGTAAGTTTCGTACTTTCAATTTCTTGTACTAGAAGTAGTATTACTTTTAACTGAAATTCATTTTTTTCGGGAATCTATTTTTCGTTAACAAACAACACCCCCCCCCCCCCCCCCCCCCCCCCTCACCCCACCCACTGAAGTTGTAAAGAAGGGTCGATTACTTAATTTTTCACCAACAATTACTGCAAAAAGATGGGACATATCAAAGATTGTTAGATACCCATCCAAATAGAGAAAGAAAATTGGAAAATTTAATTATAGAGGCGCCCAAGGACATATTCTGGAAGTCATGGGATAATGAATGTAAATCGTGTCGAGACATAAAAGGTTGAAGACCAATCTAGTATCCAGCGATTCGTAGAGAGTCAACATCAGCAACTTATTGACTTGTTAAACCAAGGCGGCATAGGGCCTTCAGCAATCTCGATAAATTTCTCTGGTAATAAAATTCTTGGATAATTGATTCAGGGGCATCCAAACATTTTACTTGCACCTCGAAGCTTTTAAAGGATGGCATCACCAAACCGTTCGTACCTTTGTTTGCATTCTGGATAGGCGGGGACAGGACATGTACATTGGGGAGAATAGATCTTAATGAACAATATAATGTACCACATGTTCTTGGAATTCCTAAATTTAATTGTAAACTTTTGTTAATGCATAAATTCCAAATGATTGAAATTATTCGTTAACATTTTATTCGAATATATATATGTTTTGCAAGACTTACACTTGAGATAGTCAATTTTAGTGGGTAAAGCGCAAGATGACCTCTACTTTTTGGATTTCATGGACAAGGGCAAAGATTATAGGGAAAAAGAGAAACAAGAATTGGTTTTCTAGCATAAAATATTGGCACATACCTATGGAGCATATAAATTTCATTGCTGGCTCTTTTTTTTAAGCAAGAATTATTTTGTGTGTGATACTTACCGCAAAGCAAAACAACAAAAGCGTCTTTTCTGAATTCAATTAATAAATCGGTGGAAATTTTTGAAATAGTGTAATGTGATATATGGGAGAAAATGAGTGTAGTAAATTAAGAATTACCAAAAAACAGTCTTTTGACAAATTTGTAATTGTATTTAAGGGATGAGATATTAAATAGAACACCCAAAACTCAAAATTTCTTACTTTGCAATATGCGGAACAATCAAATCTTTGGGTCCCTGAATCAATATTTGCAGAAAGTCAAAGACAAAAATAATCAGAGACCCAACAAAGTATATTAAATATTCGAAACTGAAGTAATTAATTAAATAAACACACCTTTTTAATTGTTGAATACCTAAACCGCGAAATTCTAACTTCAATATATGCAAAACAATAAGTAACTTTGAGTTTTTGTATCATTATTTGCAGAATGAGGATCCCACAAAGTAAGTATAATAAAGAGTCAAAATGGAAAATTAATGGAAAAAACTCTTTTTTTTGATGCATACAAGCTTGCATAAATAAAGTTGTCTTCTTACAAGTAGTAGTAATTAGGATTATAAAGTAAAACAATCACACATGTAGGTAGGCATAGCAGTCATTTTCCACCAACCAACTTTTTCTCTTTCCAAAGCCGCGCTCTTTCAGACGCGCTCGCTCTTTCAGACTTAAGTCGGACAAATTCTAGCGTGGGCTTATACCCAGAATATTCACCACCGTACCCTTTAGCCTGGAAAGTAATTTCCTTTTGATTTCCCTTCTCCTTCGCAATGAAGGTTATGTAATAATGCATGGTCCTCGCCGTATAATATTCCAATGCATGATTGCTATGTTTGATACGTATGTACTCAAAATCAGTGTTATTCGTCTTGTTATACTCCATGATGCCAAGCTCAGCAATATCAGCAACTATTTTAAGTCCAAATTTATTATCAAGGGAAGTAGGTTGAAACAAGGAATATTTAGAATAATACTCCAGCTTGTCGAATCCCTGACTTTTTATTACTGGACGTGTAGATCTCAAGAATTTTTCCCTTTCGGGATCCACTTCCAAGGGAAGATTATTAAAAAGAACCACCCTTATTCCAAATTTTTCCTTCGCCTTATTATCGACTCTAGACGACATCCTCTTAGCCGGAGATGGAGACTCCAACAGCGACTCCCCTCTCTTCGCCAACACTCCCATTGTTTGATTATTATATAAAGCCTTACCCGAAAGCCTTGCTTTTCTTGTACAAGTCATCATTCTAGTTATTGAAGAATACATTTGCATTTGCTTTTTTCCTTATACCTCTTGATCAAAAATAACCCTTAATGGAAAAAACACGTTTTACCTCTTAACATCCAAAAACTCAAAAAACATATGCAGAATGAGATATTCAAGTTTTAGATGCCTATCAAATATATTATAATAAAGATTAGAAATTGAAGGATTTCATAAACAAACAACCCCACCATAAAGGGGTTTTGACATTTTTTTATACCCTAGGGGATATTTTTTAAATATGAAAAGCCAACATGCTAGGACGAGGCGATTGTACTTGGTTTTCATCCAACTTTATCTCAGACAATTCACTAAAACTATTAGTAACTAATTAAGACTCGAAATCTCAAAAGATGGTTGAACAACAAACTAACTAAATGATTCTATATTGTTACCTACTATTCAATTAACTATTTAAGCCTATGTTTCTAAGACCTAAACCCAGCTATTAAACCTCTAAAATATGTTTACAAATCTCTCATTTTCTTCACTTTGAGAAGTAGAAGGATACTTACCAACAACTATAATATATAATGGCACCACAAAACTTTCCAATTTGTATAACATAAAATCCTACACCTCCAGCATCACCAAGCAATAGACACATACAAAATGTACGTATTATTTCATTTATTATTTCATGCTTCTTGTATTCACAACATCCTAAATAAATGTGAACAAGAAACCCCAAATAAAAAAACGTGTAAAAAATAAGAATTTTACCTTGGTAAAGAAGAACGAAATCCTAGCACCCAAACAAGATGATCGGTGGTGTATAATGTAATTCAGACTTGAAATATAAACCATCCCTCCAAGTATACTAATCAGTTGTCATACATAAGTTGAATAGTGAAAGAAAGTTTGATGTGAAAGGTGCATTTGATCCCGTTTCCTTCCACCGTAAAAAACTAAAGGTAATGGAATAATTTTTGTAAAAAGATATGGGTTTAAGGCCTCAGTAAATAGATTTCTCTCAAAAAGAAAAATATAGCTAAGGTAATAGCTTCGCTAAGGAAAACCAAAAAAAATGGGATTTTGAAATCCTTATTTTCTAGAAATTGTTGGAGTACAAAAATTAGATATTCAAATAAAAAATTTAACCTTTTTTTATTTGATATGTGTGGCACATACCAAGTTACCTACATAAAAACATGCACATCTCTTCATACAGATTGCGAAATAAATCAAAGCTAGGTTATTCATGTTTAGGGAAGAGATTCTAACCATATACCTCTTACTTCACATCTTTTAAATATATAAGAGATAGCAAGGTTTGTCTAGTTAAACTAATCAGTCAGTTTAGTTCTAACTTTTTGCTAGAATTACAAAATGGTTGGACTCAGTCTCAGATAGCTAATACGTGAGGCTAGCCCGGTTTGCGCGGGTTATGCAGTTCCAAGTTTTATAAATATAAAAATTGGACTGACCATATCCGTGGTCCAATCCAAATCCAGATTTTTTGTTTTCGGGCTGGGTTTTTTTTTCCGAGTTGGGTTAGGTAAATGGTTGTATTAATAAAATTAATTGTACACTATACAAGAGAGTTACATACGTAAGCCAAAAAGGCTAAAGATAGCAACAAAGAAGTTAAATACGACTACCTCATATTAATACTGATACAAGCTAATCTTCCACTATAATCCATAAACGAATGATGAGGGAACAAGGTAAATAAAATGGAATAAATGCACCACTTAATTTCCTTGGTAACCGTTTCTCTAAATGA
The DNA here is from genome assembly GCA_029959085.1 of Nemophila menziesii. NCBI lineage: Eukaryota > Viridiplantae > Streptophyta > Magnoliopsida > Boraginales > Hydrophyllaceae > Nemophila > Nemophila menziesii. The sequence continues at coordinate 1,207,450 of JARWIR010000042.1, forward strand.
AACTTCACCTCTCATAGCTAAGTAATTTCTCGATTTCCAAATACAATATACGGTAGCTCCAAATCCAATCTTTCATGCTTTTCTCCTTCAATTTTCTCTAACTTTAAACTTTTTAAACCATTTAAAAGCACTTAGAAGTGTGTTCATCTCCTTATCCAATCCTACCCAAGACTTTATCTCAACCCAAATAGCTTTCGAATAAGCACAATCGAAAAAAAGGTGCTTATTTGACTAAAAATCTTCCCCACATAAATAGCAAAGAGGATCTAACTCCAAATAAATCATACGATCCTTAGTTTTAAGCCTCTCCCTCAAAGTCGTTCAAACGATAATTGCATGTTTAGGAAATACACACGAGTCCCAAATAATATATGCCCAAGGTTTAATAAAAAAATTCCAACGAAATAAATCATAAGGTTTTTTTATTTAAAGAATAAAATTCCTTACTTGATATCACATGTGTAACGTGACGCGCATTTTTCGAGGAAAACCACGAAGCCAAAATACTCTTCCAGCCTTCTACTCCTAAGGAATCACAAATAATACTTTCAACTCCCAAACACTCTTCAATAAAGGAGAATCACCCTTTTTCGGTTGTCATTCCCAAAATCCACAAGCTTGAAAATATTCTCCATGAATCCATCTAATCCAAAGTGAATCCTTTTTTATCCACAATTTTCCAAAGCATTTTTGAAAGTAATGCTTTGTTCCATACTTCTAAATCTTTTAACCCAAATCCACCTTCATCTTTTGGTACACAAATCTTGCTCCAACTAACTTGAGGAGGTTTATTCTCCCAATAAAAATTCCGGCAAACGCTAATCAAAACGATCTCGAACACCAATCGGAACCGGAAATATACCAAACCAAAAACAAATAACCCCTTGGAAGACCGATCTAATTAGTTCCAATCTCCCCGCAAAAGAAAGAAAAGAAGCTCTCCAAGATCTTACATAACCTTCCAACTTGTCAAAAAAAGGTTTATAAACTATTGAAAGCAAAACGGAAGAGTCAAGCGGGACCCCAAGATAACGAAAAGGCATGACACCTTTTTTTAAGAGTGTAGGTGTCAAACCATTTTCTATGTCATCATCTGATACCCCAATATAATAAATATTAGACTTTGTAACATTTGATCGAAGTCCCGAACAATCTCCAAAGGTATTTAAGCTATCCATAAGAATTTTTATCGACTTTTTATCTCCTTTTGAAATTAGCATTAAATCATCCGCAAAGGCTAAATGTGTAATTTTTTGCTTCTCACATTTAGGATGATATTTGAAATCAATACTCGTGTTTTTCTTTAGAAGTTTAGAGAAGTATTCAAGACAAAGGATAAAAAGATAAGGGGAGTCACCTTGTCTTAATCCTTTTTCACCTTTAAAGAATCCATGAGTTTTCCATTTATAAGCCACCGAATAGTAAGGAGATGAAACACAAGCTATAATCCCATTCACAAATTTTTCTGGAAAATTTAATCTCGTTAGTACCTCATGAAGGAATTCCAAGAGATCGAATCATACGCCTTTCGAAAATCAATCTTTATAGTGCATCTCGAGGAGCTACTATTATTGTATTACGCCCTTAAAAGATCTTGCATTAGGTGTATATTCTCAATCATAGATCTTCCCTCCACAAACGCATTTTGAGATTCTAATATTAAATTATTAAGTATCTGTTTAAGGCGATCCGCCATGATCATGGTAATTGCCTTATAAACCACGTTACAACAACAAATGGGTCGAAAATGATCTATACACGTCAGATCATCAATCTTGTGATTATCGTAGTATTTAATTGCTGAAGTAAAAATCAGGAAGTGAAGAATTCACGTATCGCTAATAATATATCTTCTCCAATAGTAACCCAAGAACGCTTAAAGAAGAGAGACGGGAATCTATCGGGTCTAAGAGTTAAGAGTTTTATCATTTACTATTCTAACAATAGCCTCTTTTATCTCGCTATTAGTTAGGGGTGAGCATGGTTCGGTTCGTCTCGGTTTTTGGCCAAAACCGGAACCGAACCGAATATTTCAATTTTTTATAAATTAATAACCAAACCGGGTGGTTCGCCTTTGGTTCCACATTCGGTTTTTTTTCCGAATTGGTTCGTTTCGGTTCGGTTTTGGTCCGCTTCGAATTCGGATGTTTGGTCATAATATTTTCACCCTATTTCTTGAAATACATTGTCCAATAGAGACTAATATTCTAATACAATTATGCTAATATTACTTGTCCAGGTGGGCTATTAATATATCAATTGAATATAAATTTATAATTTAAAAATACTTATCTTAATTTACAATACTACAATAAATTTAAATCTATTACTTCCTATTTTATAAAATTATGATTTATAAAATCAATCAAGTAATGAATACTTATAGTCTTAAGTGATATAAAAAAAATTCTCACTAATAGCATCATCGAATCGTATAACTAAAATTTCACGTAGATGATAAATTCTTAACAAAAGTTTCTCCTACATAATTCTTATATAAAAGAAGTTCACACATTCCCTATATTTTCCTTCGTTAGTTCGGTTTTTGCGTAGTAAATCGAACCGAACCAAAAAATTTGGTTTTTGAAAAATTAAAAACCGAACTATTTGGTTATTCGGTTTTTGGTTATTTTGGTTCGTTTTTTTTTCGGTTTTTTAGTTCGGTTTGGTTATCTGGTTCTCATTTGCTCATCCCTACTATTAGTAACATCTTTACACAACTCAACATCTTTCTTTTGAGAATTACACTACGATGTTTAGGTTGGGCTGCTCTCAAGACTAATTTTAAGTATAATTTTAAAAAACACGTGGTATTGTTCATAAAATAACACTTCTGCTGAAGCAAACATTACTAAACGCACTAAGGAAGCATTCCAAATGAGCATTAACACCGTACCAATAGTGGAATAATCTAGTATGTTAATCCTACAGAACTATGTGAGATCTAAAGCTATCTTACCAAGGCTTCATCCACTTGAAGCACATGTAGTTCCGATTATTCTATTAATATATTACCCGGAAAAATGTAAAGAAATACAAAGACATCATAGTAAAAGACAAGCCAAAGTCTCGGCACGAAGAGAGGGGAAACCGACTATACTACTAGAACACATAAACATAACACCCAAACAAAACAAATCCTAAAATTGGAAACGAATTAAACTATATGAGTCATAATGAAATGAAAACTGACACCTGTCAGTTAAATTAACAAAAGCACGTCCTATAACCACCAAACACTTTTGTCCATTAACCTTACATAGTTAGAGGATAACCAATCCAAGGGCACGTTAGAAGTGCTTATTTAAAGTAAAAAACGTTATTAAAATAAAATTTATATTTTAAAAAATTATCAAAAATAACTTGAATATCTAAAATTATTTTAAGTACTTTTTTATAAAAATATTTATTTGATATTTTTTCAAAAGTATTTTGAAAGTCTAAAATATTTTAAACATATAAAATTACTTTTAATAATTTTTTTTTTTAAAAAAAAAACACTTCCAAACAAACATTAAAATACAAATACTCTCATCTCAGATAAAAAAAAAAAAAGTAACAACTATAACAAGCAAAAGTTAACCCATAAACCTAGTTTCCATTAAAACCATCAAAACTTTAACAAAATCCAACAAAAAGAACATAATAAGTTATAAAGCTTACAACATATGTAATTCTACAACTACTGTGATGGAGCACCTCCAATAACTCTGCTATTAATGTACACTTATATTCCCCTCCTCTCCTCTCCTCTAGTAACTCATTGTCTCGGTACAGGTGGACTCGCCTTCTGATGCCCTTGCCCATAAAATCCAAACCCTGGCGGTCCGTAATAGTTGCCTCCATTCTGCTGATGTGGCGGCAGTGGTGGTGGTAAAGGTGGTAATCCCATGGCAGGCAACGGTGGAGGTGGTATGTTACTAGCATTACCGTAACCATACGGCATAACATTAACACCCATAGTCGGTGGTGGTGGTAGTGGAGGTGGTGGGTAGATATAATAACCGGAGTTACCTTCGTGATTATTGTCGACTTTGAGTCTTTTCTCTGGTGGGTTGAAAGGTGAGAATCCTCCTCCTCCTCCTCCTCCTCCTCCTCCACTGTTCATCTCTTCTGCAACAAGTGTAGACAAAACCGAAGTAAGCATCTGCGCTGACGATTCTGACTCTTGGAGTTTTGCAGCTATAGCAGCTGCTTTAGCCTTTTTGTCATTTATCTCTTCAACCATCATCTTTTTTGGTGTGATACGTGAGGACTGCATGTACGACCCATCTCCTTCTATTGATGGTGATGTCAGCCTCTTCTTCATATTCCCCAACTGCTCCATCTGACTATGAACCATCTGTACATAATGTAAACAAGTAAATTAACTGATGAAAGACAAAAAACGCGTAAATAAAGTGAGAAATTATTACCTGCAAATTGCCATGTATTTCCCCCACCTTTGATTCCTGCAATATTACATGTGTAAGAATTAAACAGTCATACAAAATTAAGTAGTGATAGTAGAAATGTACTTGATCTTGAAGTGCTTCATTAAGTTGAGAAACTAGAGCAATCCTTAATGCTTCAGCTTTTTCAAGTTGACCAATGCACTCGCGAAGAACTTCTTCTTCTTCTATTATCTTTTCCATTACTTCATAATGTTTAGGAGTTCCTGAATCGTAATAACAACACAATATTAAGCTAAAAGGCGAAGAAACTATAAAGGGGAAAAGAGGATAAAGAAGTCTTACCTTGAACAGGTAAAATAGCTATGTCTTTTTCCATTTCCGTAACAAGAGAAACTGCACTTCTACACTTACTTAAAACACCTTCTTCATCAATAACTTCATCATGTACTAAATTATATGCCCTTATTATTTTCTCAGGCATAGCTCCAACAACCATTTTCTGACAATAAAAACCGATCAGAAACTATAGATTCTAAAAACAGAGAGAGAGAGAGAGAGTGAATATGTATTGTACTTACAACTCTAAGTGACTCAGCATCTTTCTTCACTATCGTTATAGGATTTGAACTCTCTCCATTTCTAGCCGATACATTTCCCAGTACATTTTCTTTCAGATTTTGACCTCGAGATCCAAAAACACTTCGTTCTTCCCATATAGTCACCTGACATTATAAAATCATTAACAAACTCATTAACAAGAAGAAAATACTCTATAAAAATAATTATACTTACGAGTCTAGTAGCCACTTTCTTTCCATTTTCATCACCATATTCATACACATTCTTGAGAGCTAAAGGAAGAACTTTCCAGAACTCATTCACAAACTCACATCCTGTACGCCTACTATTCTGCAAAATATCATTTGCTAAATAAAGTAATGAAACACGCTGCTCCTGCTGAACTTTGTTGAACACCTTGTCCCATGTTGCTATTATTTGTTTCGCTCTCCTCCTATGTAAAATGCACCAACGAGACAGCGCTGATATAAAAAAAAGAGTTAAAGAGAAATTACAGTAATCAGAAACCATATTTATCCAAATATTCTGTTCCGTAAAAGAGCATGTTCGAAAGGATACATTCAATTCCTTGTTGCGAACAGTTGAGTTTAACCATCTTCTCGGTCAATATCTGACCATTAAAGCCCTCTTCACCCATAAGGTCTTGTGCTAAAAAGTAAAATCTCCTGCAAAGTTATAAATAAGATGAAACTCAGAAGAGTGTATATGTGAATAAAACAAGATAAAAATTAGCAATGTTCACAAAAAGCATAAATCGAGAATATAATTTTCCAAGTTCAATATATTCTTCCTATTACAGAGAAGTCAGAATCTGTTCACAATAATTCCTACATTTACTTATCAGATTTTCACGATAGATTTTAACCTAAAACAATAAATAAATCATCTTCGTTTATTTACAATTCAATCGACTTACCATGTAGTGTCATTTGGCTTCAATTCCAAAAGAACAATTCATAACCGTGTCATTCAATGTAACAAGTTTATTATCGTAGAAAAATCTTATGAAAATCCCGATTCAATAGATTGACATCTCTACATAAAACTAGAGATATTTTCCCAAAACTAATCACTAATAATCAAAGCTAAGCTCCCGAGAAAAGGATTTGTATTTGCCCAATTGCCTTTTGATTTCTCGATCAGCATATATACAGAATTTAACCTATCTATGCAACTCAATAGAATAATACAAACAGATTCATCACAAAATTTAGCTTTAACTTAACACTTTCATCAGTTTCGTCTCCAACTCATACAAGTATAATATAATAGGCGATTTTATCAGTTCCATTATCTTTCCAATTCAACAGTTACACCATTTCATATAGCTTATCAAGTGTAACACTTTAACAAAGTAACAAAAAGATTGTTCATAAATTTAGCTTACCTTGTTAAAAATTCAACCTTTTTTCTCAGACTCAACAAAATCCTATCGCAAAAACAGAAACATATGCATACAACTCAGTACAAGAAAATTATTATGCTAAAAACAAAAATTTAAACTAAAATTTGAAGTTTTACCTTGAATAAGCTCCACTTTCGTCTCTTGAAATTTCAGCTCCTTGCGGGCTTCAAAAGACGCTGATAAGAAATAAACGCAAAAATAATAGAGGAAATTCAAATAACAAATTACAGCATTGTGAGTATGAGAAATAAATTAAAATATGTATATCTGTTTCCGCAACAAATATATGTGTATATTATATACTATACATATTTATATATGTGTATACTTACATATATGTGTACGGAAAGAGAAGTGTGTATATGATACCTGAAAAATATATTTTGTTGAGGGAGCTGTGGGGTGCGCTGGGGGTTAAAGTAGAGCTATGGGGTGTGGAGATGGGAAGAATATAAATAGGAAATAATAAAGACTAGTTTACCCTCGGTCAAAATAATATATATCATTAAATAAAGTATATTATAATAATTTATAGATTATATTTAATTCGAATTAAATTATGACATATCTTTCGTTATATATTTATTGAGTAATGATATATGTCACCCTTTTTCATGTCCCCTTTTTATCACTTTTCTATATATATGTTTTGATTTCCTTGAATTAAAAATAAAGAAAAATTAAATAGGATAGAGAAATCAATTCATTGTTATATGTGTCATGTCACCCTTTTATCACTTTTCTATATATATGTTTTGATTTCCTTGAATTAAAAATAGAGAAAAATTAAATAGGATAGAGAAATCAATTCATTGTTATATGTAGGTATACACGTAGGAGGTGATAAAAGGGTGATACAAAAAGGGTGACAAATATCATTACTCATATTTATTGGTCATTGTTCATGCACTTCCAATCAAATTATGACACATTATTAGTGACACATCATTGGTATTAATATGGAGATTTTGAAATAAAGATGTGGAGAATATAAATATGAAAATACCAAAAAAGACTAGTTTACTCTCGGTCAATATAGAATACTAATATATATCATAAAAATATATATTATAAACACTTATAAATTACATTTAATTCCAATTAAATCATGACATATCATTTATGATATGTTTATTGGACATCGTTTGGAAAAAAAAATATTGGACATCGTTGGTGTACTTCCAATCAAATTATGACACATTATTAATGACACATCATTGATATAAATTTGTAAATTTTGGGATGGAGATTTGGAGAATATAAATATAAAAATAACAAAAAAGACTAGTTTACCCTGGTCAAAATAGAATACTGATATATATCATAAAAAATATACTATAAAAAAATATAGATTATATTAAAAACTTCCAATTAAATCCTGACATATCATTCGTGATATGTTTATTGGTCGTCATTGGTGTACTTTCAATCAAATTATGACACATTATTGGTGACACATCATTAATCTTTTACTTTTCTAATAAAATTATGACATATTATTGATGATATGTTTAGTAGTATAATTATTGAAAAAAGTAATTATAGTAAATATTTTGATGATATATATCATTACTTAATATTATTATTTTATTTAAAAAAAATTTGATATCCATTTTTTAAAAGGAATACTTATTAATATAAATAAAGTGTTTTTATGTGCGATTACCTAATTCTTTCTCTGTAAATTATTGAAATGAAGGATAGATAAATACTAACTGAAAAGACACGTTAACAACTCAATCAATTTCTAAATTAAAACTCCTTAAAATAGAAGAGAATGTAATGTTACAAAGTTTAGGTAAGATCAGCTAAGTTTAGTAAAACCATAAATATTATTAGAACTATTATAATTTCTAAGTTGTTAACAGGTGTGTTGTAGGCAAAAAACTTTATGATTGGAAAAGATTCGTTCACTATGATGATTTTTGCTACGGAAAAATTCTTTGTCATCTCACAAGTTTTTAAAATCCAAAATGATTTAACTTCCACATAAATATTAGTGCAATGTTTCAAGCTTTAACTTTAATAAACGGTCCATTTGAATCCTTACAAAAATTGGAGTACCAGAAGAATTATAGGTTGAATCACAGTTAATTTTATACATATTGATAAGATTGTAAACAGGTTTGAGAGTCTCGTTAGAATGCATTTATTGCCAAAAGGATTACAGGTTGGGATGGAAATGGTTACGGTTAATCGCGAAAAAATACAAAATCGAAACCGGATTCGTTTAACATATAAAAAATCAAAACCGAATCCAAATAGTTATAAAAATTAAAAACCGAAACCGATAAAAAAATTAGAAAAACACCGAAACGATAAACTTAAACTTATTCAGAATTAACTTATAAATTTAAGAATATGTAAATTATTTATTTTTGTTCGGAACATTAAATTTATTAAAATCTACTAAAAACTAGATAATACTATGTTAACTTATAATTCTTTTTTAACTTGTATCAATCACGTAGCACTATTTAGGGAGCAAAATAGCATTATGTTTGTTTTACATTTTTATGGATTTCATAGTACCTTTTTCCTGTCAAGCAATACAACGAAAGAATTTAGGACGGGTTAAAGTCAAAATGGTCAAGGAGTGCTTATATTTAAATTTTAAAATGAGATCAGATTTAACAAAACTCTTTAACAGATGGCCCAAAACAAATCTAGAAAAGTGCTCTTATTGATTACTCCAGAAGCAAAGGTCACATGTCACATTAGAACTCCTAGGATGAGAGTACACATGCGTCATGTGTCATTTGTCCTCAGTAGAATAACATAAAGTTTGAAATACTTTTCCCCTAACGATCTTCAAATGAGCAGCAATGATTGTAAAAGTAAATGAAGAAACACACCATAAACGCTTGCAAAGCAAAAAAGAGTGTAGGAGATAGTAACAAGTTCTCACTATACCTCAAATCTTATATTGGTGACAGAAGAGGGAACGAAGGTAATTAAGACACAATGATTTGAGTACCCTTTCATTTTTTTTGTAAATAGGAGAGATTATACAAGACTTTTCAAATTCTCACACCATCAATTTCCCCACTACTCCACAAAACCACTTCAATACTATGTACTTTCTAGATAGATTTTTAAAGTAAGACTCCACAACACAACTTACTCATATATAATCTTCCTCGCCACACATCTCTTAAAAATCCTCTATACATACACTAAACTAAAAACACACACTAACCTTTTTCTTTAAAATTTACAGGAATTCAATTTTTTCATATCAAACTCCTGCAATTAAAGATATCTCTTTGAGTCTAGATTGCGTGCAAAGAAACTGTTCGTGAATTGGAGTTGAATTGACAAAGTTAAGCGAGTTTTTCTATGAAGACCTGGGATATGCATAATTGTAAAAAGACATTTTTGGGCCACATTTGACCCACCTAACTGGTCCCATACCAATAAAAATGTTTTAATTATTTTGTGTGTATATATATATTTACATGTTTAAAGAACACACATTATAGATTTTAAATTTTTTGAATTTATTACCCGTCATAATTTAAATCTAAGGAATATAGCTTCTTCGAATTTAGCATAAAATCTACCCAAATAAACTATAAATTCCAAGAGAAAACTGTACATCTAAATACTCTAAAATAAGATATTTTATAGCCACTATCATTCCAAATGTATATATTAGTGGTCATTATGAATGGTCTAAACAATATAAGAGTAAATACATAACAAGATTAAACAAGTTGTGTTCATTCAAGTATGCTCTTGATAATTATTGTATAATGTTGTTATTCCTTTATACAACCTTATTTTGTAGGGGAATACTAGATGCAAAAAAGTTCTGCTCATTGTCAATATCATCACATCGGGTCCTTCTCAATTCAACACAGATATGCACACTTTTTCTTCTCACGCATTCTTGACTCAAAGAGATACCTTGAGTTGAGATATCATAATCGAAATCCTCACCCGTTATTCTAGACTAAAAAACTTATGTCATAAGTTGGTACCACATAAGTGGCACAATGGTCTCCTCGTTAAGGCTGGACAATTTGAGTCTTCCTATCAATATGCCCATAACTTTCTCAATTCAACTCGTATGCAACGTTTCTCCTCAAATGATCTAGACTTCAAGATTTACCTTGAGCTAAAAGATCATGATCAGAATCCTTACCAATTATTATCGTAAATTTCTAAAGTTGACGAAGACATTTTTTTATAGCAATTTGTGTTGAGTTTCTCGTGAAACAGTTGACACCTCTGTGACTTAACATGGCTTTTTCGTTGAAGCTTTACTTCATAGATTCATCCCGATTCTTATTATCGTCCATTTTTTTACGAGTTACACACTTAGCACGCAAATCGTCTCAAATTGCTCAAAAAACACATATATATACAAGATTAGCCAAAAACTCAACACATGTCAAATAAATGGATTAATGATAGTGTTAGTGGTGTTAATGGAATGGGTGACTGCGGCTACGTGGCCGTGTTTTAGGAAGAAAAGGGGAAAATTGTGTGTCGTTGTGGTGGTGGAGACGTTTAATTTAAAATGACTCTTTAACGCTCAACTTAGTAATATAAAAAAATACAAAGGGAACCTTTCATTGTGAGTACAATGAGAGGCAAAGGTATTGAAATACGTATGAAAAGGTACAAGAGTATATTTGTGAGTATATATTTTGTATAAAGTAATAAGGATTTTTCATTATTTTATGAAATAGACTTGGTATTTGTAACACATATGAATTGGGTTTGGTATTTGGCTACATTTTGGGTTACTTTTATAATTTTAAAATAAATAATTACATAAAAATATATATATAATATGATTTGAACGATTTTTCGGTTTCATATGATACCTAAAACCATAACCCAATAGTTTTAGCCACATTCACACTTTGTAAACCCATAACCTAATAGTTCTAACAACAATTACATAGTTGGTTTTTAGTCAGTTCAGTGATCCACCGGTTTTGGTCGAGCTAAAAATACAAGGATAGTTTATTGTATTGCCTTGAGTTCTAGAGCCCTTTAACAAAGGATTGACATCATTATGGTTAGAAATGTTGAATTCTTCTTGCCAAAAAGATAGAGTCTTATCAAGAGTTAGAAAAAAGGTTTAACAAGTTATATTTATATAGGAAATCGCTTCTCCTTTTCCATATATGCCAAGAAATTGAGCATATGAGTTCAGTGATTCTGTCATTTTAGCATAAATACTTTTAGTAGTGTATAAGATCCAATGTCAAATCTATTGATATCAAAATTTCATGTAATCAAATTAAGAGGACTTGCAAACCTGATAATTTTATCTCGGGGCATGCAAACAAGAGATGTTTCATGAACTTTTTTCAGTAGGTAAAAGGTTCTTGCATGCTATTCATATGGAATTTCTTATTTTATGTTAATCCCCAAATACTTTTCCATAACTGCTTAGGGTGCATGCAAGTGTTAGAGGGTAGATTAGTTATTTTTTCTATGAGTTTTCTCCTCACAGTTTTTCAAATGGTGATAAGCTATCTTCACGGTGTAGATCCCATTGTTTGATATATCCAAAAGGCATATATCCTCACAGTCAAAGGGTAGTATTTTTATTATTTTTATCGCATTTGCAATTTGAGGTTGAAAAAGAGCTTCAATCTTACTAATGTCCCAAGTTCTCCCATTACTATTAAAAATCTCATTAACAATTAGATAGTGTAGAGCTTCTTATCTTGTGTTTTCCCTCAGAGATTATTATCCATTTTTAATTTTAAAAGGCAAATGTTCTTCCTATTTATAAGTTTCCAATTTAGGTTGTTAATAAATAGAGTAATTATATATACCACCCAAAATCATACCACCCAAATGTCACCCAATGACGTGGCGTGAATTGTTTGGTTAACAATCTTTAATTAAATCAAGAAAATAAATAGATTAATGATTATTAACCAACCAATTCACGCCACGTCATTGGGTGATATTTGGATGGTATGATTTTGGATGGTATATATAACTACTCTAATAAATATATCTCTACCATCAAGTAGTATTTGCTAACCCCCAAAAAAAGGAGCTTCCAGTTTTTCATCTTGGATGTTAGATTTGTTAAAATAATTTCCTTTTAGGAACTTATGTAAAAGAGAGTTAGGTTTGTAGAGAATATTACAGGGTTGTCTCCCAAGAAAATCCATGTTTGTAAGATGTATAACTCAGATACCTGGTCTGATTCCACTTTATATGTAGTAAAGGACTCCTGGTTGCACAAGTGTATACTATTTTTTCATTTGCACTACCACAAAAGTTTGGTAATTATTGTCTTGATTGTATAACACATGTAAATTGGTATTAAAATGAGATGCAATTATATTGGTAGGCAGGCGCTGGAAAAATTGTCTTTATTAAGATCACATTACCTCCCTCAGATAGGAAACAAGATTTCTATTTTTTGATTTTTTAGTATTCTTTTAATCACCAATCCAGATCTTTTAACTTGTATCTTTCTCGAGTAATGATATATACCACCCAAATTCATACCACCCAAATACCACCCAATGACGTGGCGTGAATTGGTTGGTTACAAATCTTTAATCAAATCAAGAAAATAAATACATTAACGATTTGTAACCAACCAATTCACGCCACGTCAATGGGTGGTATTTGGGTGGTATATAGCATTACTCATCTTTCTCACATTAGGCATTCTAAGATAATATCTTGAAATCATTACCTTTTTCATCTTAAGTCTATTTGTCATTATGAATCAAATAAGGATTGGGGTATTAGAACTAAATAAAGACCCACATTTGTTAAGTTTTAAACAAATACTAGTTATAAACTATACTTGAAATATAAGCATTAAAGGCATTTATTTCCTCAAACATAAGATGAGTAATGCTAGGGTAATTTCATACTTGACGACCCGTACACTTGCAGGAAGTAACCTCCCTTGGGTGATTTTTGTATCACACTCGAGGAGTTACCAAGTTTTTGGTGCTACTATCGGGGATTGTTAGGCTAATTGTGTATTTATTTTTGTTTATATTTGTAGTAGTGTAGACTATACACTTTCTTCTAGGTTTTTCTCTTGTTAGGTGATTATTGTTGGTGCATTCTCTTGGATCCTGAGAGATTGCTTCGAAAATTCTGCAATAGAGAACGTGAAATAAGAGAACAATAATTCGGGCATAAGATGAATAATAAAGTGATTGTGAATACATGTCGTCCGTAATTCAAGTGGCTCAATCAGGGCAAGAATTCAAATTTTGATTACAACCACTCAGGGGTCCTCCCACCAATTTTACAAGTCACAAAGGTTAAATAAGATCTGAGAATGTTAAAACAATTGATGAGTTATGGCAATTATAGTGGAGTCGCACATGAAGACTCGGTAAGGGAGGTACATAAATTCATGCATATTTGAGAAGCTTGTGTCAATAAATGCATCACAAGAGAGAAAATGTACTAAGCGATGTTCTAAATCTTCCTAGTTGGGGGTGCAAGTGAATGTTTGGACTTACAATCGCCAATATTATTGACAAATTGGGACCAAATTCAAACAGCCGTTTTTGATAGGTATTATCATAATAATATGAGGGTAAAAAATCAAATGGATCTTGCTACTTTCAAATAAAAATTTGGCAAATTTTTAGGTGAGGCATGGACGAGGTTCCAAACAAGTTTGAAGAAGTTTCCATTTCATGGGTAATAATATTGAGTTGCAATTAGAAATATACTATACAAGTCTTTATGCGAGTTATATAGATAAGCTAAATAAATTTGTGGAGGGGTATTTATGATGGCACCCTCAGTCCAAGCTTTGGTTACTATGGACTGAACTGTGAGGAATAAGATGGATTTGACAACTCTCGGGGGCTTTCTTTCCCAACAAACTCGAGGCACTTTGCCAGTAGATGTTGAAATAGATATAAATGCAAAGTTAGCCGCCATAGAATATAAATTTGATCTTTTAATTTTGAATGGAAACCAAGGAAGACAAGATGGTCAAGCGAGTGAGCAGGTTATGCAAGACGTGTTTGATAGAGAACAAAAAGTCATGCTACATCATCACACTCAGCTCTAGGACATAGTCCAAGGTTGAAAACACAACAACTAATATGTATATGCAGAAGAATAGGAGAGACCAAAGTAGGTAAACTGAATTGTGAGAAGTGTTAATAACCACATACCTTACTCGCGATCGTTATTGAAGAGATTTATCTTCACTCGCCTGAGGATCTGACCGTGAATTAGCTTGATAACTCTCACTCGAGGACCTGTTTTTTTCTCTAAGCCTTTATAAAACCAAACAATAAGTCGGGACCATATGGAGGTGCGCTTCCGATAGCACTCTGCCACTCAACATTATCAGTTTTGTTATCGGTGATTACTTAACCCAAGGATCTGCGGAGACTTAAGCCAATTGTATATTGACCACAACCATTTTTAGAAGAGACATAGAGGGAGAGTTTATGGGGTACTCAGAATGTGTCAATTTTGTTATAAAGAGGGGTATTTAGAGTTGTCAAATGGGCATGCTGGATACTATTGTAGGGTGCAGTATAAATCGAATATGGATGCATAGGATAAGACAAAAGGGAAATCCACCATGTCGAAGAGGACTTTATACGTTGCAATACATTTTCCCTCGGGATATTGGAATACCTGCCTCGGGAGGATATTTTTGTTACCCTTCCTCGGGCAATTGGGCTCTTCCTTCGGATTACATTATTGTACCCTCGGCTAGGGTCGTTGAGACCTTTTTGGTCTAGGACAAGTGATGTATCCTTTTATGTGACAAATTAATCTAGTCACAATACATATTTTTAGGGGTATTTATGACTTAGTTGAGGGATTTTTCCCTATCAATTGATGTTTTATGAATTCTTGGCTGGTTTTGGCTTTTATGTCACTTTTAGAGCTTTTGTGCGTAATTTGTGTGTTAAGTGTGCGTCTATTAGGCACCTGGTGATACATACTCCTAAATGATGATAACAAGTCAAGAAACCGGGAATATCTCAAATTCATGGCTTTAGAGGAATATTGGATCACTTTTGGAGAGCGAGAGCATTTGCTAGCTATATTTGGAAATCTACTTGTTAGAGTCACCACACAAAATTGGTTAGGATAACGGACGAGCCATTGGATTTCATGGTAGCACTTGAAGTTAGGAGAACGTAAGAACTAACGGTTTGTGATTTAGATTTTAAATGAAAGGGTTATTGAATTTACTGTTGTGGTTCAAACTAGTCCCCTCATTCACTAAAACATTTTTGGTGGATTTGGGCTATCTAAAAGGTTCCCACAACATCTAAAACGTGATACACCCTTTATATATAAGTTTTTAACATGAGAAGGGGTCCTCATTCATAATTAATTTGTAGAAATTGCCTGGAGCAGAGAGAAGATTGGAGATGAAGCTTGGAAGCAGTCTATGTGATTCCAACTCATTCCTTCATCATTTTTTGTCAATTAATAGTGTAAGTTTATTCAATTTTTCATTCTAAACATGAATACTACATTATTAGTTGTTATTTTTTATTATTTCATTATGAACTAGTTAATTCATAACTTGAAAAAACAAATAATGTATGAACCCTAGTTTATTTTACTACTTTTATTGAATTTAGGAGATTACGTCTTTAACATAAAAATCATATTTATGAATATAATAAGATTAAGTTAAAATTTAGTGCACGACCTTCAAATTTTTTTTATTAAATTTTATTATATTCTCAGATGTTATAATAGTAACTAGTTTGAAACCCTTCCTTATTTTTTAAAGAAAGTCATTACTATTAACATGCTTAATTATATGAAGAAAGAAGTCCAACGAATTTTTTTATTGCTCTGCTATTTTTTGTATTTTTTGAAAAAAAAAATTGTGTTATATATATATATATATATATATATATATATATATATATATATATATATATATATGTTATTATCATTATTATTATGTTCACCTTTTTGTAGCCTTTTCTATTTATATATATATATATATATATATATATATATATATATATATATATATGATTTTTTGTATAGTTAATGTGTTATGTGATAGAGGATTAGTTATATATCGATGTGTATTGGAAATTAGGGCTGCTCAAACGAACCCATTGACACGCAAGCCCGCATTACCTGACTTTAATAAAACCGCACCCGCCCACCTTTTGACCCTATAGGGTCCAAAAATATTTTTTTGGGTTTAGGCCGGACCATGTGTTTGGTCCAACCAAAATCGCGGGTACCCAACCCAATCTAAGAAATACTCTATAATTTTTTTATATATATATATATATATTAAATAATTGATAAAAGAGAAAGAAGCAGAGCATAAAGCATATGCTTTACATCTTCGAAATCTGGAAGGTTATTTATTTGACCCCACTCATTCATCTCATTTCATTCTTCTTTCTATCTCTCTCCTTCTCCCACACAAACCCTAATCTTCTAGCATGTCTCTTCTCCCTCCGCTCTAATACCGCCGCTTAAAATGAGCGGTGAAGTACACCACATTAAACACTTTCTACCTAATTTAGTGGGTCACATTTATTACTCTGTTGAAGTCCGACTTTTGTGTTCATGGTTGATGTATCTTAATATGGTTAAGATTATTGGGTGTTTAATCGCTTGGTTATTGGGTGAGATTGAGTTAGAGGTTGCCTATAAAAGACACGACATTGCTTATTATCAATTAAAAGCCTCATTTTTAGGTATAATGATCTTTGAAACCCTAATTGATAATCTGATTGAATCTTATTGCATTTTAATCAATTGCATGTGTAAGTGTGATCGATTTGAAACAAACTTTTGATTAATTAAATAATTTATGGGTTATTTTTGAAACCCTAAGCTTAGAAACCCCTTTTCAATAATGATTTGAGATTATAAAACTCGTATGAGTTGTGATCAAAAAGATTTCTGGGTTGCTTGCTACTTGCTTATATTCTGAGATTATGATTTGAGATTAAGGAAAACTTTTTTTTGAGAATTTTTAACATATATTTATATGATTAATGTATATCAGCTAATGATTTGTATGATTTGCTTACTTGCATGGTTTCGCAAATGTGAGATGAAAGTGGAATGGCTCTGGTTGCTTACTGGTTTGTTTCTTAATCCATTTACAAGTAAATCTTTATTGGGTTGTTCTTTAATAACATGTTTTTTAATCACAAAAAATGTTTGTAATTCAATATGTTTTAAAATATTTTTCACTTAAGAAAATCAGTGAATATTCATTGAATTGTAAAGTGTTATACACTTTAACGATCTTTTAGATTGTTTAACTGTTTAACACTTAACAATTTAGTGAATTCCTACTTGAATTCATTGATTTGCTTAAGTGTTTAAACATTAACAAACAAGTGAATTCAAATCAGAGATCACTTGTTTGTTTAGTGTTTAAACATAAATAAAGAAGATTAATATTCTTAAGTGATACACAATGAACACTTGTGTGGAATCAGTGGTGATTTAACTGAAGTGCTTATTGTGTAACACTCGTCTCGTGAGTTTCTCCATATGAAGTGTTGTGCGCATATATCTTGAACATGATTGACAAACAAGGTATGACTGAGTTAGATGCTTCAATTAAAAATATATGCGAGGCTGTCAGGTATGTAAGGTAATCTCTAGCTTGGTCTACTTCATTCAAAGATTCTATGACCACGTGTAGTATTAAGTCTAAGGCCCTTTTATGCCTTGATGTGCCCACGAGATGGAACTTGACTTATAAAATGCTAGAATCAGTTATTAAATTTGAACCAGTGTTTTCTTTAATGGCTGAACATGATGATAAATTTAAAGCTTACTTTGTGACTGATACAGTTAGACCTCCACCTACCTTTGTCGATTGGAAAAATGCTTCATGCTTTGTAGAAATTCTGAGATTGTTTTATAACTCTACAAAGAAGCTCTATCTATTACAACAAAAAAATTCTTTGATGAAATTGTAATAATATGGGAGAAGATTGAGAAAATGTGTAAATATGATAATGAGGTTTTTGAAGGATATGGCTGAAAAAATGAAAGTTAAATTTCTGAAATATTGGGGCATACAGAGTATCAACATATTATTGTATGTTGCAGTTGCATTAGATCCAATGAAGAAGTTAGAATATCTTACATGTTATTTCAACTTTATTACACTCCTACCGAGACTTCTGATTTGCTTACTAAAGTGAGTGATGCATTAACCTACATTTTTGCACACTATTCTAAACCAGTTGCTCCTACTTCTAGTGGTGAAGTAGCTCCCCTTGAATCAACTACTATTTTTTGTGTAGGTTTCAATCTTTCATGGCTGAAAAACAAATTGATAACAACACTGGACTTCAAAGATACCTTAATGAAGAAGTTGAGGAAATTTCAGCTTCATTTGATATTTTGAGTTGGTGGAAAGCAAATTCTGTGAGGTTTAAACACTTGTCTGAAATGGAAAGGCATGTGTTAGCTGACCCTTTTTCAATGATTGCATCTGAATCTGCCTTTAGCACAAGTGGTAAGGTACTTGATCAATTTAGAATTTCTCTTGCCCCAAGTACAGTGGATGAGTCCCTGATTTGTACTCAGAATTGGTTAAAATCTTCACTTCCTATTAATCATGATACATTTAAGGAACTTGTTGAACATTTGGAGGTTGAATTAGGTATGAACTATTATTTAATTACTTGAATTGGACATGATTTTGCTTCTTATTTACTGAATTTTGTTATTTGTTAATCTTGACAGGTTATTATGGCTTGGATGAGTTGAGTGTGACTGACCCCAAGTCCACTATAACAAATTTGTAGCAATAACCTATGGTATAAATGCATCTTTTTATTACTTACAAGTTATATTCAAATTAATATTGTTTGCATCTTCCTTTTCCCAACCCATTATTAGATAATCTAAGTTGTATGAGAAAATGAATGGTTGAGTTGGCAACATATTATAATTGATACTTTTAACTTGTAAGTTTTAAAATCAGTCCCTTGTCCCTAAGTGGTCCCTAACTATGTAGAGTCGATGAAGATATTAAATCCGAGACCTATTTTCCTCCCGATGATGAAAACATAATCTGAGGCACGGTTCTTATGTATTTCTTCTCCCTTGTGGTGAAAACTTGCATAAAATTTGAGGGACTTGAAGTTTGTTTTGGAAACAATCAAGCAAATGCACCCACTTTGTACAATTTAGCTACTTTGCACAATAAAGGTTGCATTTCTATGTAATTTAAAGTTTGGTATATTTTTGGACTTGTAATGTAAACTGTTGGAACTTAAAAGTACTGGAACTTAAAAGTACTGTGATTTCAACAACTTACTATTTTTGGAAAGTTACTATGTGTAATAAGTTGTTATTTTAGAAAGTTACTATTTATGGAAAGGTTTTTTGAATTTTGAGTTTTTAGAAAATATTTTATGGTATTTGACTTTCTGTTGACCAGAACCGTATCCGACCCAAAACCTACTCTACCCACACTAACCCAACCTGCACAATTTCCATATGTAGAATATGTTTAGAGTTTAAGCAAGTAAAAACTGAAAACTTAGTTGGGTGTAGGGTTCGACCGCTAGGGTCGGTTACCCGACCCGTGAGCACCCTTAATTTAGGTGGTATATATCATTTTTTTTTATCAAAATATGGAGAACCAAA
This sequence comes from Nemophila menziesii, assembly GCA_029959085.1. Taxonomy (NCBI): domain Eukaryota; kingdom Viridiplantae; phylum Streptophyta; class Magnoliopsida; order Boraginales; family Hydrophyllaceae; genus Nemophila; species Nemophila menziesii. Next base: position 1,227,433 of record JARWIR010000042.1, read on the forward strand.
AAAAAAACCATAACACGTTAAAAGTCCGAGTATACCAAAATCTGAAGTAGAATCACAAGTAACACAAATTAGAAAAGAGTAACTTTGGGTATCAGTATCACCCAAAAAACAATCACCCAAAAATCATCTATGATGTAGATTTTGGGTGGTCCAATCATGCAAGAGAGAGAAAAAGTAGTCAAAAAAGAGAAACAATATAACTGAACCGCATAAGATCCAAATCATGGTAATTTTTGGATGATATCCCTAGCATTACTCATAAAAAAAATATTCACATAATTGGCTGCAACTGTCTCATGAATATTTAATGTTTTAAAAAGCAGTAATAAATGTGTTAATTTTATGATGCTCTTGTAAGATAGGATGAAAGAGTATTATCTGTATCTGGAAAAATTCAGGGGCATTGCCCTCAGTATGTCCGCTTTGGTTTTTGTTCTGTATATATAAAAACTTAGGACTTATGAGATAGTGAATTGCTATATGCGTTGACCAAATGATCGATTGAATCTTAAATTAAACGACTCTGTATTAAAAAATTGCTAAGGCTGATAGTTGGTTCAGTGGTTAGATTACTTCGCAGAGACTAGGTCCAGAGTGACTCTCGTAACTTTTGGTTTAACCGGAATCATGAGAACACCTTTTATGTGTATATTATTGGTTGTGTCATTCTCTCATTTGCTCGTTAAATAGATGTTTAACACTGACATTTTATATACTTACAAGTTCATATTATCTTACTCAAGTGACGTGACTCGATTATGGCTTTAATTTAATTTAATAAGCCAATTATCACCAGAAATCTCCGATCACAAGCAATTTTCAATTTAAACAGACGCAAGTGCAATAAAGAACGTTGCTGCCAACAATTTCACGTAGACTAGATCAAGTAGTAATAGGTGAAACTGTTGATACCAACCCAACTAAAGCAATAATTTTCAAGCCAAAATCAGGAAATGGTTCGAAATTCAAATTACATTGAAACTATTGGGTATTGTATACATCTATCTAGTTTTTAATCGAGGTGCTTTTTCGCACAAAGAATCGGCTAACATTTATTAAGCAGTAGTTATTACATTTCACCAACAAAGTAAAACTAGAAGAGCCTCAAAAAGCCAGCTTCCGACACTTTTTTTTTTAAAAGCTAAGAGAAGCAATCAATTATAACAAACATCATTGTTTTTGTTTCTTGTTCAATGGTTCAGGACAAGATGTACCCTGCCACCAAATTACACAAGTTATTAATCTCAAACGCAATATTTAACCAACCACAAAAACAAGAACTAGGTGCTTACAGAAGGTGGTAATTTTTCCTTGATGTAGGCTAGGGAACTTATCATTTCATCAAGTGACTCTCTAGAAACCCGAAATTTCACATCCGTCTTTCCTGAATGTGACTTGTTGTCATCTTGTAGCTATAAAGACATCAAAAAATGAAGAGTGTGAAATAAATGAAATTGGATACTCTAATTACCTAAATAAACATACATGTAAGCTGATTATAGCTGCACTATCCATTGGTGTAGGACTTTGATTCTCCAAGGTCCAATTTATTGATTTAAGTTGAGGCACATATTCTAATCTGTCATGCACTTGAGAAACAGCCCTTTCATGGGGTAAACACTTGAGAGGTGATTTATTGGAAATTTTGGATTTTGACAACAGGGCCTAGTACAAAGGTGAGAATAGTGCATGTTTAATACTTATCTATTAATTTTATAAAGCTATTTATTAAATATTGAATATGTCCAACATATATCAAAGAAATTACCTGATCTCTTGCATATCCCTCTTTCCATTCATTTTCATGCTTATAAAGTAATGTAATAAGCATATTTTGAAGCTCCAATGAAAGACTTTGTGGAAACAGCTTTAATATATTTGCGCTACTCAAATTCTCACGCACAAATTTTCTGAGAAGTATACGAAGGCATGCCAAAACCTAAGGGCAGAATCAAACTCAACTTTTAATATTGCAATTTTCGCATAATATAGGGACCTATAATGCAATTAACTCTGAATAAATGTAGCCCTGTGAGGCTGTGAAGAGTAGATTTGCAACATTGATGATATCTGCTATTTCAGACAACACAGTGATAAATGGTCGTATTTGTGGAACAAGGGTACATTCGGCTATTAGCATAACACAAGGACCAATGGTGCAATTTTCCGAAAATTACATTCTTAAGAAGAGTAAAAAATATGCCACAAAAACTCAGATTCTCGATATGTATATTTCAATTACAAGAAAATGACCATTGCAGATTCGGTATAAATTTACTTTGTTAGAATTAATGGCAGAATTATCATTTTATCCTCACTGTTAATGATTTATTATTGTTCACAAACTTAAATTGTTAATTTAAAAAAGTATATATAAAAAACTCAAAATTACGATCTCAATTGCCCAAGAAGGCAAGAAGCAACGCTAGAAAAACTTGCGGTTAAGGCAATCCATAATGTATGAGGAAGTGTATCTTAAAAGGCTAAAATCTAATAATAAGCTCGTGAAACTTTAACTGCATAATAAGAGTAGCAAGAAGCTCTCGTCATTACATAAAATACAAGAAATGGTGATGATTATAATTAACAATTAGCAATTTCGTGAAGGAAAAAAGATGAAATGTGAAAGTTTTACTTACAGGGTCGAGTTGAGGAATGGATTCGAGATTGAGAAGGGAGTGAAGTAAGGATTTATCAGCAGGAGAAATGCCAGTCTTGCGAGTTTTCCAAAGTAAATTCAGAATATCTTCCATCTCTTGCTCTGATCTAATGGCAGTTAGCTTTCCCAGATGAGAGTAAAGTTGTGTATCTTCACCATCTTCCATTCTTGATTTAAACAAATCTTTCGCTTCCTCTGTTTCCCCCTCTTCTTGGGTTTTTATACTTCAGCCCTTAATAGTGTTTTTTTTTCTTTTTCTGGTCGATTATTTAGTGTTTATTTTTGGAAGGGTGAATTATTGGAATGGTTGGTCATTTTAAAGATAATTTAGGTATGGGGGATTTAGAAGAGGAATATACAAATTGAAGCCTATATTTCATTCATATTATTTAAGGCCTAGTTAGAAAATAGTTCTAACTAAGGTCTAGTTTTAATTTTTGATTGGATTTTTTCCAATGTTACCTTTTTTTTTTCTTCAGAAATTCGTTTTTTAATTTTTCTATTCTGGTACATTTAACAAATGGGTTCGTACCATTAGGTACGGGCCTATATTGGGTTTTCGCTTTTTAAAGTTGTATGAATTTTTTTTATAAAGTCCAAATATAGTAAGGGTTGTACCAGAGTTCTTTTTTTTTTTTATAAATCCATACTTAATAAGTTAAAATCTGTCCATTATACACCAGAGGCTGTACCATAGGGATTGTATATATAATGTATGAATAATTTTTTATGTCCATGTCTAAGTGTAATGAAGACTTTATACCATAGGGGATGTACCCTTTAATTACATAGGAACATAAGGGATATACTAAGTTTTTAAATCAAAAGAAACAAAGAAAAAAGATGGCTCTAATAGAGTTGACCCAAAAAGGTCTAGACCTAAACAGAATTGTTAGAAATTTTTTAAGGTTTAATCTTTAAAAAATTGGACTGAAACCCCACAAGGCTGGACCATGATGGGCTGGACCATGCTCGATCTGGACCATGCTTGGACTGGACCATGCTCGATCTGAAGGCATCTAAAATAGAGAAGTTGATTTGCAGCGCTGGGGGGATTTCCAGCGCTAGAGGGGATGGTTGGGTAGATTTGAAGGGCCACGGTGGGTGTGAGCAGCGGAGGAGATCCAACGGCGGTGGTGTTGTACTTCAGCGTCACAGCGGTGGTGTGAGCAGCGGAGCAGAATGCAGGTTCTCGCTGCTGGTGGAGGGGGGCAGAGCAGAGTGCAGGTTCTCGCTGCTGGTGGAAATAAAGGCTATTGTCGCTGGTTGTGCAACAGATTGGTGGCGGAAATGGAGGTTGTTGTCGCTGGTGGTGGAGGTTGTTGTCGCTGGTGGTGGAGGCTGTTGTGGATCTGACTCACGCGAGGTGGTGCAGCGGCGTCATGGCTTCGCGGTTCTTGTGGTGCAGCGGCGTGGTGGCTTCGCAGATCTTGAGGAGCGGCGGTTTTCTATTGGAGCGCAGATCTGTTTGGTGGTGTGTTGTGTCGATGTGCGAAGCAAGGTGATGGGAAGGGAGGTGGTAATGGTGGGAGGTGAGAAGGTAGGAGGGGGAACAGGGGTGGGTTAGGGGCAGTAATGGTAGGGAGGTAAGTAGGGGAAGAGGGAGGGGGAGAAGGCGGTCGTTCTTGTGCAGAGAGAGAGAGAGAGAGAGAGAGAGAGAGAGAGAGAGAGAGAGAGAGAGAGAGAGAGAGAGAGAGGGGGGGAGGAGTAGAGAGAGGTTTCTGAATCTGGAAAAAAAACCCTAATTGAGTTTTTGTTTTGGGTGCTACCGTGAATAAGAAGGGGATATAAGGGGTTTTTGGGCTTTTTCTCTTCTTTAGTTAGGTTTCAACTAGGTAATTAGCCATGGGCTTTATTTTGTTAAGTTAGAAGTCATGGGGCCTTATATTATAAATCCCCTGATTTAGAATTTAAGGCCTACACAACTTAGGCTAATAAAATAAGCCCTACCTTCTAACTAAGCCCAACTACTATTACACCCTAACTAAAGAAGAACAAAAAGACAAAAAAAAACCTCCCTTATACACACAATGGAGAGGCTAAATCTGTAAAAAAAGAAACCATTAGGGTTTGCTGCAAACCCATTTCACCCCTCTCTCTCTCTGGTCCGTCCCCCTCTTCTCTCTGTAACCCTACCCCAACCCAGAAACATCGCCCCTCCACCATCACGGCACCATCTTTCCGCTGCTCCACCATCCTTCACGCTGCAAGAAACGCGTCGCCGCTGTGACGAAGAAACGCTCCACCACTGCTGCTGCAAGAAACGCTCCACCACTACTGCTTCAAGAAACGCTCCACCATTGCTGCTGCAAAGATCCGCTCCATCATTGCTGCAGAAATCCACCGCTGCTGTGACGAACAAGACAAGCACTACCTCCGCTGTGACGAGCAAGAACAACACCACCACCATCTCCTCCGCCGGATTTGCAGAAAACACCGCACACCCACAACCACTCTTCTCGCACAGGAAAACCACCACCACAGTCGCCACTCAGATCTGAAGGTCTGCTGCACAGGAACCATGTTCGCTACTCTAGCGTCATTCTTCTGCGAAGATCTGAAGGTCTCACCGCTGCGCCATTCTTCTGCGAAGATCTGAAGGTCTCACCGTCACAGTTGGTACAAGTATTTTGGCCCAGGTCCAGCCCCTTTGGGCTCTGGGTCCAACCCTTCGTAAAAAAAGTTAATCAGTGTTGGCCAATGTTCACCTTCGCCATCTCGCATGAGCTCCTGTAGAACCCCACCCACCAGATCTCGCCTTGGATCGTTCACCTTATCACCTCCGTTCACCTTCCCACCTCCGGTCATCAGCATTTTTTTGATGGGTCCAGTCCCTGTTTGTTTCGATGTAATTGTACTTCAGTCTTGGTAATGTGAAAGAATCCTTGGTCTTGGGTACAGACCATTGGGTTTGGTTGTAGTTGGACTGGGCTTGGGTGTAGTTGGACCTTGAGTGTGTGAGGGTGAATACATTGGGCTTTAAGTACAAACCTAGGGGTAGATACTTGGACAACTTTTGACTTCATTGTACATGCATTTGGACAAAACGGGCTTGTGTACAGCCCCCTAGAGTACATCATTTGACATGAATATATACATTTAGACAAAAACGGGGATTGGGTACAACCCCTATGGTATATCATTTGACACGATTGACACAATAGACATCGATATATATACAAAAAACAGGATTTGGGATTTGGGTACAACCCTTAGTGTATTTGGACTTTATAAAAAAAATTCACACAACATAAAAAAACGAAAAACCAATATAGGTCCGTATCCATGGGTATGGACCTATCCTCTTAATGGAAAGAATTGAATTAATAAAAAACGAATTACTAAAAGAAAAAAAAGGAAAAGGGTAAAATTGGAAAAAATCCAACAAAAAATTGAAACTGAGCCTTAGTTAGAACTATTTTCTAACTAGGCTTTAAAAAATAACATTGAAGGGTTTTGGGCTACTATTTGTATATTTCTCTTTAGGTATTTTAGATCAACTATATATGAGATTATGCCACAAAGGTCTTGAAGACACCCCTTTTTACTTATCTCAACTTCACTTTCCTTCTCTTTTTACTAAAGATCTCGAATAAAATCTTACACTAAAATCCAAAAAACCAATTACAATTTTACTTCCTTTTGCTTTCTTATTCTTATACATATACTAATATTATCAATTTTTTTTATTAATCTCTCTCCTCTTACACGTAAACAACATCTCCTCGCACAATTATACACATCTCTCCTCTTTCTATTGCTACCACCACCCACCTACCTAAACCACCACACCAAAAATAGCCACCACCGACCTACCCAAACCACCACACCAACTAACCACATCGGCGAAGAAGCACTGCTCGATGCTGTCGAAGAAGAAATGCTCAAAGAAGCTGCGAAGAATGGATTTAAGCCATGGTTGTTCGCCAAAGTTGTAGTGAAGCTTCATCGCGAAGCCGTTCGAGGAGATCTGTTCGTGTTCGTCACTCCAGCTCAAGCGCCGCGCCGCACCACATCGTGAAGTCGTTCAAGGAGATATGTTCGTGTTTGTTTCCTGCAAACAGCCTCCGTTTGCAGATCCATGACAAGCTTAGAGGAACAAAACCGGAGGAGCCAAGCTCAAGCGCAACACTGCCGAGCTCCACCGCGCTGCAGATCCATGCCAGCTTTCTCGATCTCGCTGGAATGTACTGCAGCACAAGAACACCATCAAAGCCCACCCCTGAAGTGCACCAGATCTCGCACGGTTTCCTTTCTCTAGATCTCCGGCGGTCAAGCTTTTGGTAGCTGCTGGTGGTGAAGAACAACTCGTCCGGATGCAGATTATGGCTGCTGAGCTCCGGCTATTTTTTTAAGGCGTACACAGTATGCTTTAGTTTTTTTTGAATTATTTTCCTTTTGTTGACCAGATGTGGTCAACTAGGTAGTTTTAACATTTTTCTTTTTTTGTTGTAATTATTTTTCCTTTTTGTTACTTACTGGGCGTAATAATGTAGGGCCATAGGGTTTTCTTATGTATTTTTTTTTAATTAGATTTGATGTAATAGTTTGAAAATAGGGTAAAAAGTGAATAAATTAGGCTATATACTCTTTGTTTTTTTATCAATACTCTATATTTCTTATAGAGTACTCATCAAATTTTGATAGAGTACTCATCAATTTCGATAGAGTACTCATCAATGTCGATAGCGTACTCATCAATTTCGATAGAGTACTCATCAAGTTCAACAGAGTACTCATCAAGTTCGAGAGAGTACTCATCACTTTTTATAGAGTACTCAACAATTTTTTCCGGTGGTCGGAGGTCGGTAGTCGGAGGTCGGTGGTCGGAGGTCGGTGGTCGAATGTCGATGGTCGAAGGTCAGTGGTAGGTGGGTAGTGGTGGGTAGGGGAGAGAGATGAACGATGACATCACTAAATTTGTCTTTTAGTGTTAGTAAGAGTAATTTAGTATTTGGTCAACCTTGAGGTCCCTTGGAAGAATTAAGATTTGTTCCCTTCCTTATAGAGAATAAAATTTGTCTCCGAAACCCTATGTCTCATTCACCCACTATATTTTTATTTGACAACCTTTATTTGTGTCTAAATTATCTTTAGAATATATAAAATATTTCACAAAATTAATAATTTAACCTAAAAATTATATTTTTAAATATGTTTGACTTAAAAGTGATGTTTTTGAAATATGTAGTTTAAAAATATTTTTAAATATAAGTAATGACTTAAAAATAAATTTTCTTCTCTTTAATACTTTTGAATAAGAATAATGTACTATAACGAGTTGGGATTAGATCACTGGACAGAGCCTTGGGCATCCAATCTAGTGGTGCAGGTTTGAACCGAGTTAATGACTCCAAATCTAAAGTGGCTCCCCTATGTAACAAAAAAATAAAAAGATAATGTACTATAATCATCAAAAATAACTATTCATGCTCTAATTACCATATAAACTAGTAATTTTGTATTCATTGAAAAGACAATAATCAATAAAAACCTATTCAAAGACTTATTAATAAAAAAAATTACAAAAAATTTCTTTATAAAAAACATCCCCACCCTATACTACCCCTACACTTAACTATTAAGAAAAACACAACGAAGTTTATGAAAACAAAAACAAAACAAAAACAAAACACAATACAAACACACGTAACACACAACACACACATAGAAGAAACAAAAGGTCATTGACCGGGAGAAGAAACTGAACGGACGAACGTCGATACTCGACAGTGAACAACGAAAAGTGACGGAAATCGGCAATAATCAAGCACTTAAATCAACACCGAGCGTCAGAAAGAAACAACAACAAATTTTTAACTTACAAAAACAAAAAAATCATATGTAAGTCACTATAATCCCTTTTTATGGTAATTTTGAGGTTTTTGAGAGTGTTTTTTTATTCAATATTGTTTTTTGCGTGATTCATGAAGAAAAACAAAACAAAATTGAAGTGCATGTTGTTTTTGTATGATTTCTTACTGATTTATGTTTGATTAAAGAAACTAATGATAGTAAAGTACAATTTCAGTAGTTTCTAGTGTTTATAATAGGATTTTATGAGGGATGTGTTAGAATAATGTGATAAATATGAACAAAAATTAGATTGTTGTGATTAAACATGATTAATTTGTAAAAAAGAGACCTAAAGTGCAATTATTAATACTGTAAAATATAGATCATTAAGGACTTACAGTTAATTTTTTGGTAAATAGAGTGCAAAATATAAAAAAAAATTATGTACCTTAGGGAACTTACAGTGCAACTTATGCATAACATAAAGACTTAAACGATAAATTGTGTACTCTGCATAATTCACTGAACTAAACAATAAATTCACTGAATTAAGCAGTGAATTTCTTGTTTGGAACAGTGAATTTGATATGATAATGTCAGTTCAGATTACTAAGTTGTTCTTGTGGTTGGAGTTTGTGTATCCTTCGAGAATGCTAAAGACTGGACTATCAAGTCCATTTAAGAATGAGATTGAGCAATACTAAAGATCGAACCTCCGAGCTAGTGAAATATTCGGTCTGCCAAAGTGGACTAGATGAAGAAGGATTTGAAGACAAATATTTGAAATTCCGAAGTGAAGAAACACGAAGATCCAAAGAGTATCAAATGGAGAATAAAAAATTTTGAAGACAGAACTTACGAGCGAAGGCGCTAAGTACCCCATTTGTTTAATCGTCAATCTGAAGACTCGGCTCCAAGTGAATATCCTAGGAAAAGAAGGTAGGTACCCGATCAAAGCAAAGATAACAACTACGAAGGTCAACTTCAGAGTAGTTTGTGTACAAACTTTTAGAACCGTTAGGAGATCATGAACTATTTGCAATTGGTTATCCGATCAAAAGAAAAACGGTCATCCGACAAGAAAAAAACCAGCCAATGAGAAGTTAACATGTGGACATATCCGTAAGGGAAGAGTTTGCCTACATATAGAGACTTGAAAACTCTCAAAAGTGGTTCTTATCTACGCCAAATTTGACGCCTCCAAAAGCATATCTTCAAAGAGAGTTCTAAATTATTCCATAGTCCATACATCTATATTTATTTGTATTTTAGCCCAGACATTTTTATTTATTTACACATTGAGAAGTATAAAGGCTAGGCTTGATAGATTAGCTTTAATTGTAAAACCTAGGAATTTCTTTTGATAGTGAAGAAATGTGATCTTTCATATACTAGATAGGAGTGGTTTAGATATTGTATGGTGTAGACAAAAATCTTGAAGGCTTCACGTAGTTTGAAATGGTAGATCCTGAGTATGGTTGTATACTCATGCTTCTATGGTGATACATAAGTCGAAGGCTTCAAGGGGTTATGAAGCGGTATATATTGAGTGTAGATGGTATACTCGGTTGATTAGTGTTAATGATTACACTGGGGATTTCCTTCAAAGTCAATTTTGAAGATGTTGTAAAGGTTTATGCCCTCACCGAAAAGAAACATAAGGAGATTCTAGTGGATAAGATAGAAATAATAAGGGTGATTAACCTTAGGTGGTGGATTTAGCCTATGGGAACCGAACCACTAAAAAGTATCATAATTGTATTATCTTTCATTATCTATTTATGTTGCACATCAAAATTGTTTGATATGTTGCCTTTATACTTTCTCTTTGTCTTTAAGCATAAATTCTTGCATTCTAGTACTTGTAGAATTGTCTCTTTGATTACTAGATAATATTCTTTCATTGAGTATATACACTAAGATTTTGATCAAGTGTTTCGCTCTCATATCACAATTTGTGTGTACCTCTATCCAATCTATCTAAAATCCTTAAAGAGTGAATTTTCATAGAGAGTCAAAGAAGTCGATTTGTGTTAGATTTTTTATTCTGCATTGGTCCTAATCACCCCATCTAAAACTTTTTATTGACTTTTAGTTGGAATTATATCTTACTATTATATTAGTTGTTCTTAACCGCACCGTAAGCACTGCAACATGGAATGTAACTAACTGGAAGGTACAAGTACTATTAGACCTTTGTTGTTTGCAAGCCCAAATTATTTTCACTGGAATAAAAATAATGGATATATACTTGAAGGGGGTTGATTATGACTTATGGCTAATTTATCAAAACGATCCATGTATGTTGCCACAAAGACTATCAAGATGGATGAAGATCTAATGGAGCATGATCTAGTCAAGATCACGCAGAACAACAAGTCTTTAAACACACTAAGATGTGGTTTAAGTGCAAACGTGTATTATCGGATGGTCTTTTCCGCTTATGAATTTTATGACTTACACATTAGGATTCAAAACCATATACTTTCGCCTAGGCCCTATGTAATCGACCGCCTAGGCCGCAAAACCAAGATCTACATCATAGCCTGTTGGAGGATGTGCGAGAGAAAACAAACCCCCGATCAAATTCACCAAGCTATCTATCACACAAGATTTCAACTACAAGGTTAAAAGGAAATGAAACCATGAAAGATACTTGGTACTCTAGATATAGAAGTTCCTCCATAGAGCATGTTAACATAAGATCCAACCTTGGTGGGAAGTTACATACAAGGTCACACAAAAAGTATGACCTGAAACCTAGCGTCTAATGATTGAAAAGGGGAGACATATCCCAACCCCTTTCACGACGAGCATCCACAAAATTACTATCGATGGACAACTTTCAACAAGAGTGCATCGACCTCATTGCAAAAATCATCCATGTAATCCTATACCACACTCTATTCCTTAGTCAAGTCATATCCCGATGATGGATGTTCTAGATGTTTTTAATAAGGCGGGTATAATAGAGGATACTAAGGATTTTATCAATGAATTAAGAAAGATATTACTTATGGGTTATCGACTCTCAACTCTGTATTTCCTTCAATGAAAAATGTTTATATAACTTGCGTCTCCAGAAACTCTTCTTTATTATTTATTTAATAAAAAGAGTAGATATCTCACAGACTCTTAACCCTCAACTTTATCTTTCTTTTAACTAAAAAGGACTAGATAACTTATGGGCTCCTGAACCTCAACTTTTTATTTCCTTTAATGAACAATTATTAAGTAGCTTATGGGCTCTTGATCCTCAACTCTATCTTTTGTTCGATGAAAAATTATTAGATAACTTATGGGCTCTCGCCCCTTAACTCTATATTTTATTTAATGAAAGAGGACTAGCTGATCTATATGATCTTGACGCTCGACTCTATCTTACCTTAAATGAAAAGGGATTAGATAACTCACATACTCACAACCCTTAAATCTAGCTCTCCTTAATTAAAAAGGAACTAGATAAGTTATGAGCACTCGACCTCAATTAAAAATAACAATAAAATTAGGAAGAGAGTGAAAACAACTTGAAAATGTAAGTGTTATAATATATAAAATTGAATGAAGGACCTAAGTATTACAAAAATAAAGATAAATAATACACAACAAGTTATTTATTAATTCCGTTTTAGTTAAAAACCAAAGCATTTGGTGTCACATTCAAGATTTAACGGATCAAACTTCATATGCAAGAGACCGAGTCCATTAAGGACATGATATGATCTTTTTCATTTAAATGGGCCAAGCACTAAAAGGATATTTAAAAATAACACACTTATTACACAAATATATCTGTCATAAAACAAACCCTAGGATTACTCTATAACTTCAGTTTCATCATTTCGCCTCCTTATCTCCATTCTTCAATTTTCTTTGTGTGTCTTTACATCTAATATCAATCACGATTCAAATCTATATTTGATCTCTTTTAATGAAAATTATTCTTATGATATATATACAGTCCTAAATATCGCCCTATAACCTTATTGTTGCCTCTTCACACTCTCATATCTCTTCTTTTCATTTATGCCTCTTAAGATTCAAATCTACCTTTATAATGTGATATGTTAGATATGCATTTCATATATTATATACTTTTTGGGTAAGAAATTAAAAAATATTTTGTTTTATTTAGTCAAGTGTAATTAACTTTGATCTTAATGCTTATGTGATTTTTTTAATTATTATTATGTAATGGTGTTATTTATTTAACTTTTAAGGTTGTTTCGTCCTAAACAATTTGGCTAAAAATAGTTTGATTATGAGAATTATATATTTCATTTCAAGAAGATATTTGATGTATATTTTATGAGAATTTTATCAAAAAGTCTTTGCTAATTATTTTGGTGTAAAATTTCTCAACCCGCAAGTTGTTTGTTCTCGTGCGGGTCTTACAAATCATACATGTACCCGCCCGATACATTTCATAAACCATTGGATTTTTGGTGTGATGAATTTTGGGTGCATTGAGTGTGACATCGGTTGATAAGTGGGTCAAATGTATATTTGTGTTCATTGCTTGTCGATTTATTTTACAAATTGAAGTTGTAGCAAAAAATGTAACTTTGGGTATTAATATTTATACTTCAATTTTTGATTTTTTTGAAAATATAATTTTTGATTTTAGGAAAATAAATTTCATTTTTTAATATAATAGAGTATGAAACTAGGATTATTTGATGCAACATTATTTAGAATTTTGATGATTTTAAAAATAAATGATGAGAAAACGAATCATCAAGTAATATAAGCAATATGTAATTTATGTAGATTTTTATATATAATGAGAAAACAAACCAAATAGGTCGATAGGTTCCACTTCTAAACCAAGTCATAAAATATATGTTTGTATATTATAAATTGGAACCCAGCCAATAAAACTACAAATCATTTATTGTCAGAATAGTTTGGGTTGGTTGTGTAAGGTTTCTAAATCTTTGAACATCCCTATAGATTTATATATGAAATCATAATTAGTCGTCGAGGATAGTTAATGGACATCTTAACTATTTAACTTTTCTTAGATTCAAGCAATACGATTTTTTACCTAATATTTCTCATGAGGTGAAATTTCATTCGATATCTATTCAATTTTTTGAATTAGTCTTCAATATTTTAAAATATATGTATGATGTACTAATATTTATCAAAATTGTAAAATTAGTCAATATTCCATTACATTTTTTATCATACAATCACGTATAATCTATTATATTGCCACTAATTTGAAGATTGTTATATATATATATATATATATATATATATATATTGGACTAATCTTGAAAATCCAAAACATGACATTGAATGGTAAATATTAAATTTAAATTTACATCCAATTTAATAGATATATGAGATTATCAGTAAATTTTGCATGAAATACAGTTATTTTTTTAAAAAAGGTAAGAAAGATTGTTTGTCTTTGTGTTTGTGTGTATAGAGTTAATTGATTTATATGTTATATATTTAATAAATGGAATTAGATTACTCAATTTTTTTGTTCTATACAGACGTATTATCTTGTCAAGTTCGAGATCGATGCCCATAACATTTCAATAAGTATGGTAAGACATTCCTACCATTAGTATATTCCAATAAATTATATTATTCATCTTCTACAAATTAAGGATTATGACTAGTATTTATTAGAAAAGGAAACATGTCTAACTTTCTACTTTAAGCTCTTTTCTCGATATAATTTAACTTCACTTTAAGCTCTTCTCAATATAATCCGGTGTTGTGTTTGTGGGCCCACAAAATTGTGTTTTATAACATGTTTTTTTTTACTTAATGTGCTTAACTTTTGTTCTCTTACAAGGATGTTCACACTATCTTTTCTGTAGTTTACAAATACCAAAGCCAATTCATTTGATTGATTGTTGGTTTATTTTATATACAACTTGCTATATTACCTCTCGTAAGTAAAGAAGTTTTATCTCTTCATTTTCCAAGTCTCTTTCTTTCCTCCTTAGGGCTTGTTTGGATTGAGATATTGGGAGGAAGGGGATTAGATTAAATTATTCTAATAATTCATTCTTTTGTTTGGATTATAAGGGATTGTAGGGAAAAGTTAGTAAGGTATTCTTAGAATACTTTATGTTCTTATATATTCAATCCATCCAATTCGGTGGTATTAGGAATGAGAGATTCTTTTATTGTATAATATCTAAATCACCCTTATTCATCAATTATGAAATGTTTTAATAGGGGTATACGAGTCATTTAGTTATAAAAAGAATCTTTCCTCTTATTATTCTTCTAATCTAAACAACGAATACATATAATCCTTTAATAAAATCCCTATTTGTTTTTTATTCCATCCAAACAAGATTAAATACTTTATTTTCCATTTTTTTACTGTACTCTTTTTTCCTTTCCTTTACTAAAGTATCTCTCCTAAATTCAAATAGACCCTTAAAAGATTATAGGTTTCATTTTAGTGCACTTTAAAATCTAGGGTTGTTAGTGAAAGACCAATAAGGTCTTCAAAAGTTCAAAAACCCAAAACTAAAATTAATGCCTATGGTAATTGAAAACTTGTTAAATTTTAAGATGAAGACCAAATATGAATTTTTTTAATTAAATATGACAATAAATATAGGTTTAGAGACTAACCATTTTGACAAAGGCCCTTCAAAAGAAGTTTTGTAGCTATAAAGACTCACCATTGGTGTTACCAAACAATTTTAAGACACTACTTTAACATCCAGTCATCAAATTAGGTCTTCAAAATAGTTTATAAAGACCCAATATGAAAAATACATTGGTCATTGGAAGTTTAGTTATTGATTTTTTATTGTGTAGATGAGTCGATATAAGAGAGCGGATTAGATCTAATGCACAGGTTACATTGACATGATGGATGTAGTTGCTATTATAAGCCTTTTGAAATGTTCACCAAATCTTGAAAAATTAGTCGTGAGCAAGAAACCTGCTGTCTTCCGCTTATTAGAGGTAAACTTAAGTAATACAAACTTTACTTTCATCTTATTATTGCATATACTTCTAGTTTGTATGACATTGTTTTGTACTTTTAGCTTGTGAGGATAAATTCACCTCTCCTGAAGCTGGCGGAGAAGTATTGGGAGTCAGAAAGAGTAACAGAGAAATATCTACTTCCTCGTCTAAAGACAGTGAACTATTTGAAGAAGCTGATCAAATCACACTTACTCTCGTTCGATTCCTTCTAGAAAATGCTGAGTTTGCTGACATGGGAGATTGTCAAATGCTTGTTACGCCTCATGTGGCATGACCTGATATTAACTGACTCAAACGTTGTCAAAGTCTCGATCAAATATAGCTCCATGATTATTTTGATGTTTTCACTTTCAAGTCAAGTTTTTCAAACCTCTTGCTCTGAATGTGGACTTTGCTTTTGCATTAAGATATAGTTGAGTCTAATTTTATGGTTGTGAAACTACTTCTCTCAAACTGTAACTATATTTTTCATATCATTGTTGTGAAGCAAGTTTTGTTGAGTAGATCTTCCAAAAATTTGAAGTTATAATATCGATATAGTTGTTCATGTATTAATTTTTTTTGAAGTTATTATTTTTATATTTGTTATGTTGAAATTCATATGTAATCATCAAACAAACTAACTAGTCAAACCATATTTTTTTACTAAAAATAATTAGCCAAACTATCAAAATTTCTCTCAAAGTCATAACAATATTAGAATACTATTGATTATATGTTTGGTATGTGATAATATGGGAATAAGTTAACACATTATTATCTAACGAGTCATGAAGACCTCTCTTCAAAACTCAAACACCTTTATCTAATCTAGTTCTTTTTATTACGGGTGAATGACATATAGGGTTTTGGAAACTAGATTTTTGTCCTATAGAAACTAGTGGGAATCTTGTTTGACCAATTACTAAAATACTTTTATTAATACTAAAAGACAAAAGAAAAAATGGTGAGTGTTGTCATTGTTCATCTTTGGCCATTACCCACATACCTCCGGCCTTTACCCACCGACCATCGGAAAAAAATATAGAGTATCGAAAAAAAACATAAAGTATCGGAAAAAAAATATAGAGTAATGGAAAAAAAATGAGTATCAGAATTAAAATAGTGAGTATTGGAATAAAAATAAGGGTAAAACAATGAGTGTTGGGGTAGTGGTGGTGGGAAGTTATAATAGAGTGGTTAAATTTAAATGATAAATGATAAAGTAATTAAAATAATTATATAAAGGTATTTTTGTCAAGGAATATTTTTAATAAAAAATCTTATCAAAGGATATTTTTAGCAAATAAGTTTTTTAATAAGTATTTATAGATAAATGGTTCAAAAATTATTTATCATCGTCATTTTATTTTTTAAATAAAAATAACACTCAACCTAAAAAGTTGTTGTTGCAAAGAAACATGTTAAGACCATTCACATCATCATACATTTGAGATTCAAAGATTATTTTTTTTAATTTACGTTTGATTTGCACTTGTATAATTTTTGATAATTGAGGTATATTTCTTAACTAATTTGATGATTTTGGAAAACTTCTAAATTGTCTTGGATTGTTTTAGTGTATTTTGTAATAGGTTATAATATAAATTTGTTCAAGTATAATTTCCTTAATTTATTTAGAGTTTATAAGCTTATTTTTAGGAATTTTGTGTATAATTTGACCAAGGTCAAGCAAGACCTCTTTGGTTGTTTAATGTACTGGGTAAGGTATTTTTGAATCCAAATCAAAATCAAACATCCAATAATTTTTTTTAACTTGGGTTCTAATTTTTGGTACTATTAAACTTTTTAAGTATGTTGATCATTCGGAGCGGATCTAGAATTTTCTTCGTTAGGGTTAAAGACTACAAAATTTAGAATTATTTTTTGGGATTAATTTGCTGAATATGGATCACAGCCTCAAAGCACTACTATACCACCACCACAACTGTCACAACCAACCCACTATTAAATCATCAACAACAGCTCTATAAGATTAAACACGTTGAGGAGAAGAATGTAGCTTTGATGGGATTGATGATTTAGGGATTTGAACGAGAAGAAGAAAAGAAATTGTTATATATATTAAATAGTTTGTAATATAGAAAATAAGTAGGGATAGTTTAGTCAAATAATGTATAAAATAATTCAATTGATGATTTTATTGGGCAGAAATTTTATCATTGAGGTTATTGGGCAGAAAATAATATTATTTTGATTTTTTGGGTCATTTTCCCTATTTTGCATAACTATTTAATAAAAATCTCATAACTACTTTTTATAACTTTCCTTTATCCTTGTATTTTAACATTTTTTATTTTTTTATTTAAAATACTAAATTTAAGTTATAACTTTGTCAAATTTTACCGACTTATAAGAATATTGTAATTCATTATATTAGTCTTAATTCTAAACTTTAGGCTAGCATTGCTTTTATACATTGTTTGATAAAATTATGATATTTACCCTTTAGATAATTAGAATATAAATATAACATTATAAAATATTAATAAAATTTTAGTGATACTATGTAAAATAGGTGTGATGGTGTTTTTTTTCCAAAATGTAGCGTTAATAGTGTTATTTTGCATCATTTTCAGGTAAATGATAACTTCTAAGTTCATTTTGTTGAACAAACGAGAATTACAATAGTGTTGAATGTTCATATCTCTATTTTGACATGCATAATTATAAATTTATGTTCTATTATATTTACCTTAAAAAGAATTGGAAACGATTACTTCGAATCCACATATATATCAAGCCCCTCTCATTTTATCTTCTGGGTCCGCCCCTGTGGGTAGTTAATAGTAGGGTTGTAAACGAGGCGAGCCGAGCCAAATACTAGATATACAGACTTGATTGTTTAATTTCTCGAGCATAGCCGAGCCAAGCTTGAATTTAAACGAGTCGGGCCGAGCCGGGCTCAAATTTTAACGAGTCGGAGCTCGAGTTTCCAATGATCCAAATCAGAAATGTTAAAACTTGTTTGTTTAACTTATAAAACAATCTTTTTTAGAGTCGAGCACGAGTTTCTCATGAACAATTTATTTTTTAAGGTTGAAATGGTACTTTCATGAACGGTTTCTATTTGATGGAGTGTGTGGTATGAAAATATGAAGCATAACCTAAATGAAAAAAAAAATATCTAAAAAAGTTAAAAATATCCATTTTGATATTGAAGGTTTAATAATATATTTATAAGTAGATAATATATTAATTTATAATTTTTATAATTTTAAGCGAGCTCACGAGCCGAGTTTGAGCAGGCTCGTTTATTTATCGAGCTTAAAATGAAGCTTGAGCTTGTTTATATTTGAACCGATCTCGAACATGTTTTTTTCTTAGTCGAGCTCGAGCTGCTAGCGAACGGCTTGATTCATTTAGAGACCTAGTTAATAGTAATGAATTGATATTTGATGGTTCCGCTTCAATTGTTGTCATCTTTTTGGAAGATAGTATAAGTGTGATATTTGGTTCATTGTTATCAAATGATTGGTGCACAATATACATAGTTCTTTACATCGATGTTTATAAAAAAAAAAATCTATTTTTTGAAAAAAGAAAAATTATCAAATTAGTGTCTTCATTGTTTGTGTCTTTCAGTGGTGTTTTTGTGAGTACTTCTTTGAAAGGCTTTTTCAATTTTTTTTACAGAATAGGTCCTAAGACCACCTCTATTTTTTACAGAATAGAGGTGGTTGTGGTGTTAATAGTTACTGTTTGTTTGAGCAAATTATTAGGATGATTAATTATTAATTATTGTATATATTTACTATTTATATCTATCCTTTGCCTAAAAAAAAAAATTATATCTATCCAGTACTGCTCAATTGATTTATATGGTTTGTAATATCTGAATCTTTATTTTCTTTGAGGATATTTTTTTTTGTTGGATCTTATTGAAAAGAAAGATTATTACAGTATAGCATGGCAATCATACGTAGAAATGATCATAAATTAAAACTAAATTTAAAAACTTGATAGACCCTAACAAGACACATGTATGTGACTTCACGAGCATTATTGGAATGGAAAATACCATAAAACCTTAAACCAGAATCATGGAAAGCCATTTATGGTTAATCCACCATCAACACAAATTAATTGTCCGGTTATATACGAAGCCGCTGGCAAACAGAGAAAAACGACTAGTGATGAAACTTCATGGGGCTCTCCTGACCTGGAAATTGGCATCCGACCAATTGTGCGTTCAATAACTTCTTTCTGGGTATCATTTTGCTGCAAAAGATGAAGTATTTAAAGTTTAAAACAACTCCTTTATTTTATTCATACATAACGCATTTACCATGACTGATTTTTGAAGAGAGGTCCTAATGGGCCCTGGTGCAACAGCATTCACACGAATGTTATCCTTCGCCCACTCGCATGCCAGATTCTTTGTCACTTGATTTATTGCTCCTATGTTAAGACAAACAACAAAAAAACAAACATTCAATTACAATTTTTTTTCTTACAAGGATTCCCGTTCATTTATTGGATGAATATGGATTACCTTTAGATGCTGCATACATACAAGTACGAGGTACTGTTGTGATACCTGCTACCGAAGAGAAGAAAATAATGCTTCCAGCTCCTGATGCTTTCAACAAAGGATATGAAAGTTGACACAAATGATATGAAGCCTCAAAATTAGTTCCCATTATAGTATTGTAGTCTTCACTTGTATATTCTGTAGCTTCCTTTATTATTGTTGTTCCAACACAATTTACCTGTAAAAAACCCTATATTGTTATCATCTTAAGATAATTTTAAAAATATCTCTTATTTCACATAAAGTGTACACTTTATTTAAAAAATATTATAGTAAATTATATATGTAAAAGTTTTGTATACTATTTTATAATGATGTATATGTTTAATGTATATATACATTAAAAATATTAGTAACTTACTAAAATGTTGAGACTCCCATTGAAGTGTTGAGAGACCATCTCCATTAGCTTCTGGCGTTGTATTGGCGATGAAATGTCACACACGGAACCGGTTACTTTAAGACCTTTGGTTTTCCACTTACATAAACACTCCTCCAACTCCTTTCCGTTGCGTGCACAAGTATACACCATTGCTCCGAAGTTTGCTAATTCTTCCACTATAGCATGTCTATTTATCAAAAAATCAACATCCAAATGCTTTCACTTATCAAAAAATAAATGAAAATAGAAATGAAAATACCCATATAATTGATTTAGACTACTATATTATAGATTTAGTTGATATTAACAATATATAAAGGATCCTTAATACTTTTTACGGTCGATTAATTACATTAATATTAACATAGCGAAAGTTGTGGAAAACTTCAAGCCTAATTCAAAGATTGATCAAATAATGAAAACATTGTGAAGTTTACCCAATGCCACGAGAACCACCGGTTACAAGAGCCGTCATACCGTTGAGAGACCACCTAATTCCGATATTGTTGGCCATGTTAGGGGAATGTTCCATGTTTCCTCTTTCCCACTTCAGTAAGAAAGTACTATTTTGTTGTAGGATGAGGATAAGTGTGAATCCTATATATAAGGTAATGAGTGTCTCCTATTTGTCACATGAGTTTCTAATGTCAAGTTTCTTGTACGCACACGAATTAATCATTTCAGATAAAAAACATGAGGGAATTGCTACATACCTAAATTGAAAAGGCGTGAACCCTAATTGCTTCAATTATTTGCATAAGGTACCTTAAATAAACGAGTGGTCCTCCTTCACGTCTTTCTTGAACTGCTGTTTTTTCCCGACGCACATTAGCACTAAGTACATCGATACATTAGTAATGGGATCATTAACAACAAACATTAAGTCAATATCGTTAACAATAGACCATTTGTAACAACCAAAATTACGCTGAAAAGTAATTAAAAAGTAAAAATAAATAAGGTGTAGAGATGCTACTGGACAATCCTAAGTGTAGAATGAAATTAATAACGAAATATAGTCATTGTTAAAGATATGTTTAGTAATTGGGTCTTCCTCTTTAGCGACAATCTGCATTGTCGCTAAAGATAGTTGTCTTTTAAAGACAACATAAGACAATTTTTTTTTTTAGTAATGTCGTATATCACCTAAAAAAAACATCCATGAAGTGGATTTTAGATGGTTTAGTTATGCAAGAAAAAAAAATATAGTTAATAAAAAATTGTATGATTAGACCATCTAAAATTTATATTATAAATAATTTTGAGATGATTATTTTTAAAATGATACCAACTATTTTTTTTTTTTAACTTATATTAAACTCACAATTCTCATTTAAAAAAATAAATAGCAATTAGGTCTAACCAGGCTCCGATGAAATGTTCAGCCTTTTGAGTGGCCGAAATCACCATTAAACATGGAAGGCAAAAATTTGACCAATGGGAAGGCAAAGTTTAAAAGGCACCGTCCATTTCAGAACAAATTAACATGTCGAGGTTGGATAAACAATTGAAACATTGTCATGTGCATGATGGAAGACTCTTTATCATCAAGCTAAGAGCAAGACCAATGGGGTCTTCAAATGTTATATTTGAAGACCCAAAAGTATAATTAGATGAAAAAGGTAACACCAATGGTAATTTTAGAGACTAGCCAAATTTAGAGATAGAGACTTAATCTTTATATTTTTTGTCACATTTGAAGACACATATCTATATTTAACTTTGTCAAAGTCATAAAAATATATTATCAATAAAAAATATATATGTTAATTTTTCGTAACCCATATTAATTAACTAATATAAAATAAATAATATATATTTTTATTTACTAACAAACAAAAAGATTAAATTTTATTAATATTATTTTTTGATTTCATGACAAGGAATATTTTGTAAGTTCATATTATAATCATTAGAAATAAAACTATATATCAAATTAATCTTTATTTTTTATAATAAAAATCAATTTAATCTTTTATTTTTATAAAATAATTTCCATTCTCATTATGTATTTAATTTTTATTTTAATAATAATTAAATTATAAAAATATAATATTAATATTTAATTCATAAAATTTGAATACTATAAAATAATACAAAAAAAAAATTAAATAATATAAAGTAATTTTTAATTTCCTTTATTTTTATAATAACATTTATAATTTTTCAACACCGTTTTTCAATATCAAATTTATTGTTATTTATTTTTATAGTCCTAATAAAAAAAATATATTACTATCTAAATAAAAATCTATTAATATTAAACAAATTTATTTAAAACAAAGTATGAATAATCAATATATATAATTATTAGTATATTTTATATAGAGACCAAAATTTAAAACTATACCATTGATGTTGACGTTGATATAAAGACCTAATATTTACAATGAGTCTTTAAATTGAGTCTCTAAATATAAATTTGAAGACCTAAAATAGAGACTCCATTGGTCATGCCCTAAGAAAGATCAATAGCGAATAGTTCAAAATATGAACCTCAAAATTCTAGTGACGCAAGCAGTAATCAATTGGAGAATCTAAAAATATAAATGAATAATGAAATTAAGTAGACTTAAAATATTATATTAAGAGAGTTCAGTACAAGTGTACAACCAAGGGCGGAGCCAGGTTTTTTTGTTTGAGGGGGTCAAGGGGGTTCGGGGGCAACGTCCCCGAAATTTTTTTTTTTGGTTAATTACACT
The DNA here is from genome assembly GCA_029959085.1 of Nemophila menziesii. Classification (NCBI taxonomy): domain Eukaryota; kingdom Viridiplantae; phylum Streptophyta; class Magnoliopsida; order Boraginales; family Hydrophyllaceae; genus Nemophila; species Nemophila menziesii. The sequence continues at coordinate 1,250,481 of JARWIR010000042.1, forward strand.
ATGCATCCCTATATTTTAAAAAAAAGTACGTAAAGGTCCCTATATTTTCAAAAGAATGCTTTAAAAGTCACTATATTTTGCAAAACACTATATTATTAACTTAGTGTGCTTAAATACGCAAGTATGTGGTGGATAAATGATTAACTTTATCGGTTTATTAGATGATGGTTAAGCAAATGTGGTACTTATCAGATGTTTTATAGAAAAAATTTAAGAAGGTGGGATATTTTACGGAAAGATTACGTATTTCGTAAAAGTTAGGGGGGGCCAAACAAAAATTTAGAAGCCAATTATGTTATATATTTTTTTTTAAATTTTTTTTTAAAGGTTATAAATTTTTTTTTTTAAAACTCAGGGGGGTCCATGGCCCCCCCTTCCTTGGCTGTGGCTCCGCCCCTGTGTACAACGCACCTACAATTTTTTTTTGATGTGTACAAAAATTGATATGGAATAACTGTATAAATTAAGGGTGAATTATATATAGGGTCTTAGAAACACTATTTCTCTCTATAGAGTTGTGTCTTGAAAGTTGTTATTCTTAGGGACCTCATTTTTTACAATAGTCTTTCCTACCTTTACTATCACTAAAAGACAAAAAGTGTGATGTCACTGTTTCTCTCTCTTTTACCTACCACTACCCACCTGCCTCCGACCTCCAACCACCTACCACCGACCTCCGACCACCGACCTCCGCCACCGGCCTCCGACCACCGACCTCCGACCTCCGACCACCAGTCACCGGTCACCGGAAAAAACATAGAGTACTCCGAGAAAAACATAGAGTACTTTGAGAAAAACATAGAGTACTCCGAGAATTTGTTGAGTACTCCGAGAATTAAACGAATTTAACAAATACTCTAACGAATTAAATGAATACTCTATAAAAAAGTAGGAGTACTCTATGAAATAGTCGGAGTACTCTAAAAAATTGGTGAGTATTTTAAACAATTAGGGAGTAGTTTAAAAAAACAATGAGTCTACAATAAAAATAGTGAGTATTATTCAATTATTCAAAAAAATTGTATTATTACACAATCAAGAAAAAAAAATTCTATCTGGTTTGACTAGATCTAGATCTGGTCAACCTAATGAAAAAAAAAACTCAAAGCTTCTTCCCAAACCGGCGCCACCACCACCATAACAAGACCAACACCATAACACAACCACCACCACTGAAATGGCTACACAAACGACACCATAATCGAACCATCGGAGCTCCAACGAAGCAGCGAAGAGGGAAGCTGCACACTCCGGCGCTGGTGTGGTTCACGTCGACGAAGAAGAAGGAGGCTGAAGAAGCTGCACACTCCGACGAAAACAAGCTCGTCCTGTCCCGGTGGTCACGAGCTTGCGAAAGGGAGTTTTCCAAGGCTGCTTCCATGGCTGCTTCCATCTCCGGTGGTCACGAGCTCATGGATCTGTAACGAGCTTTCCATTGCTTGTGAAGACACCACCGCGTGAACACTGCACCACTCGAACCAGCAAACTCCGACCACCATTTGATCTTCGAACACCACCGCGTGAACACTGCACCACTAGAACCAGCAAACTCCGGCCATGTCTTGTCTTCATCGACGAGACCTCTTGTTGCAGCACCACCATTGATAAGCCACCTCGGCTCCCGTTGCAGCAGATCTGTTCGCAGGGAAATCTCCGGCGAACCATTGATTCAGAGGGAGGCAGTGGTGTTATGGTGGTGGTGGTGTTATGGTGGTGGTGGTGGTGTTATGGTGGTGGTGGCGGTTTGGGGAGTGCTAACTCACGTTGGAGGGGGAAATGGAGAGAAGAGGGAGGTGAGAGAAAATAGATCTGAAATAATAATTGTAGGGGTTCTAAATTAGTATATATAGAAAAAAAACAAAAGAGGGGTAGTCTAGTAATTGGGGTTTTGGGGTTCATGTGTTAAAAAGTTGATGAGGTCTTTAGTAAGAAGAGGCTCTAGGTGGGGTGCTAACTCGAAGAGGGGGGTGTGGTCAAGACCCTAAGTGTCATTTTCTCATAAATTAATTTTAATGTGTTATAATTTATAATATAATATATTAAATAATAACATATAAAAACTAGAAATAAAATTAATCATAACATTTTTTTTTAAAAATATTAGTAATTGATATAAAATTATGTCTTAGTCGTAAAAAATAAAAAATTAATAAAGCAATTCCTTTTGTTCCATGAAAAAAATCAATAACCTATAAACAACATTCTTATCAAGTTTATTGATTGAAAGTATGAAAATCTTGTTGTTTAATATAACAAAAGAACTATTCATATGATAAAATATATAACAAAAACTGACTGAAAACTAAACACATAATCACCTTCCAACCTCATCAATATCAATTACTTCTCCTTTCCCGGGGTTATGCTTAGTGTTCATTAGACTATGGAGAACTACTGGTACCAGACTAGAAGACAAAGAACCGAGAAAGTAAAGCCTGATTGTTATTTCGTTTCCAAAAAGGATGTTGTGAACAAAATGTGATTGATAATATAACAGGAGTTGCAACTGAATCCTATAGGTTCTTTCTTCCTAAATGCTTTAAATAGCTACTTGATGGTCCTTTAACTACAGCCACCATGCCGAAGTGCGTCCTTCATCATCTCAAGTAGGGGATTATATGCCCTCGAAGACACTGGAAATCCCCAAAATCGGTCTTTTTAAATCAGGAGTGAAACAAAAATAGAAAAAATAACTCATTATTAAATTAAAAGATATACCATCAAACAAAATAAATATAAAATATAAAAACTTAAAAAAATCTATGATTTATAACTAGAGATATATATTGTACAAAAGTTGATTATAGATGAAGCAAACTGGGCAAATTTATGTGTATAATACAAGATTTTAACATATACAGTTATAATTTATAAGGTTAAAAAATAAAAATAAAATTAAAATGGGCTAAAAGATAAATGGACTTTACAAGTTTTTTTTCTTTTACAATTTTGAGACTGGGCTTAAGCCCAGTATATCTAAGTGTGGCTTCACCATTGTACACAATATTTCACCGTATATAAAGGACTAGTAGGATTTTCTACTATATTTCCCTTATGCAAATAGAGCTCTTATCAGTTAGTATAGTAATGTTTACCTGGTCTGACTAATAAAATTATATGTTACCAGATAAACTTGTTTGCAAATTCTTGTTTTGTTATTTACATGCTAATTTGACTATGTGCTACATGTTTATCTGTCTTCTAGAAAAGTATCGTTCAGCCTCTCGGACGGGTTATCATGTCTGCTAGCCTAAGAGGTCAACGTTCGAAAATCAATATCCAACCCTCTTGTAGGGAGTCGAGTCTAGGAAAGACAAACCTACATGGTCACCTTGGTAAATCCTCGATTTAACCCTCTTGGAGAGAATTGAGTCCAGATGATAGGCCTATGGGGTCACCTATCGAGTCGAAAGAGTAGGCGTAGTATACCTAAGGGGTCACCTTGGAAAAAAATCGAATCAACCCTTAGACGGGTTATCATATTCAGAGAATATGCCTAAGGGGCCATCTTGGTTAAACCTCAATCCATCCGATGGTTTATTGAGTCCATAAAGTATGCCTTAAAGGCCACTCTGTTTAAACCTCGATTCAGTCCCTCAGATAGTTTATTGAGCCCATAGAGTAGGCCAAAGGGGTCACCCTAGTTAAAACTCGATTCAATATCTCATACGGATTATCGAGTCTAGATAATAGGATTAAGGGTAGAATAGGTATCGAGTCTAGAGAGTAGGACTAAGGGACCCTTTTTAAACCTTGATTCAATCCCTCATACGGGGTGTCGAGTCTAAAGAGTAGGCTTTAGGGGCCACCCTGGTTAAGCCTCTGCTCAATCCCTCAGACGGGTTACCAAGTCTATAACGTAGGCCTAAGGGCCATCCTAGTTAAATCCCGATCCAATCCCTCAGATAGGTTATCGAGTCCAAAGAATAAACTTAAAGAGTCACCCATGTTAAACCTTAAACCAATTCTTAAAAGGATTTGTCAAGTAAAACATGGTTAGATCTTCGTGATCACCTCCATTAAACCTCGACTCAAACCGTATAAGGGGTTTTCAAGTAAAACATGGTTAGATCTTTCCGATCACCTCAAGTAAACCTTGACTCATACCATATAAGAGGTTGTCGCATAAAACATGGTTAAATCCTCGTGATCACCTCAATTAACCCTCAACTCATCCCTTATAAGGGGGTGTGGAGTAAAATATGGTTATTTATTTGTGATCACCTCAAGTAAACCTCGACTCAACCCTTATAAGGTGTTGTCGAGTATAACATGGTTAGTTCTTCGTGATCACCTCAAGTAAACCCCGACTCAACCCTTGGAAGTGGTTGTCAAGTAAAACATAGTTAGATCTTCATGATCAGCTCAAGTAATCCTCGAATCAACCTAGGAAGAGATTGTTGAGTAAAACACAATTAGATTATCATGATCACCTCAACTAAACCTCGACTCAACCCTTAAAAGGGGTTGTCGATTAAAACATGATTCAATCTTTGTGATCGCCTCAAGTAAACCTCGTCTCAAACCTTAAAAGGGGTTATCAAGTAATACATGGTTAGATCTCCATGATCACTTCAAGGAAACCTTGACCCAATCGTTAGAAAAGGTTCTCGAGTAAAATATGATTACATACATATGAGCAACCAATGTAAACCTCGACAAAACCCTTCAAAAGGGTTTTCAAGTATAAATAGCTAGGTCTTTGTGATCTTCCAAAGTAAATCTTGACTCAACCCTCTAAAGAGGTTGTGAAGTGATAAAATGGTAAGATCATCATGATCCCCTATGGAAGCCTCGCTTTGACTTTTTGAAGAGGAAATATATAAACAAATAGCAACCAACTCTAAAATAAGATAACAAAACAAGGAAAATCTAATATATAAAATCCTAAATAGCCTCAGTCTCATACATGTTGCAAGAAGGTATCTACTAGAAAGCGTAGGAAAATGGTCTTAAGCCCTACATCCTCAACGGAGAATTTTTGTCTTATCGCTCCGAGAATAATGAATGACAAATATGTAAAATAACATGAAAGCATAAGCAGCAGAGATGACGTGAGCTTCCAGAAGATGAACGCCTTGGAAAACAACTTCAATTATCTTGCAAAGGGGAGATGAATGAATAACTCTTTGAAAATTACAAAGGATAACACCATGTCAATATTGGGAAACAAAATTGTAGGAATGCTCATCGGTGGGATCGAGGGTCGTGACCACGAAAGCAATCTAAGGATAGCTAAAGAAAATTGCTTAAGCAATCACATTCCGCTGGGGAGCTCGAGTCACCCGTGAAACCCTACTTCTATCTCTTCGAGAATTGTCAGCCATGATATAACAAACAAAAGTCACTTGGAAGCCTTTTATGTATAAGGTACCCACTACTGGTCCGCTTATGTAGTAGGCAAAACAAGTAGTAGCAACCGTAAAGATCTCGCGAAGACATTTGGCATTCCCGAGAAAACATGAAGCGATCATGACTAGGGACGATAATGGTTACAGTTAAAAACCAAAACCGATGATAACCGAACCGATTAAAAACCGAATTATATAACCATGGTTAAAACCATTAGGTTATGGTTTTTAATAAAAATAAAACCGAATAACCGAAAACCGTTTATTATCATATATATTTTAAAATTCTATAATAATCTAGGTTAAATTAGGTATATTAAAATTTTACAAATACTAGATTTAACCAATTAAATAATAAACATGTAATTTAATCAAAGAGCAACATAATATTTTATATACCTTGGAAATTTTTTTATATGTGTGATTTTATTTTATGAAAATCAATGTATTTATTAAATTATCATTTGGTTATGGTTAAAAACCGCAAGACCGTTTAAAAAACCGAAACCGAATAATGCGGTTATGGTTTTGAAAAGTGTAATCGATGGTTAAAACCGTTAGGATATGGTTTTTAATAATATAAATAGTTATAGTTTTTAATATTTTTCCAAAAAACAATCTGTTGTCATCCCTAATCATGACATGTTAGGAGAAGAGGAGAAAGTGGCATGCCTACATAATCCACTACCACTATGTTTGTAAAATAGGGATACCTAACTAAGGTTCGGAGAAACTAGGATGGTAAAACAATGCTCCAAAATTCTTAGCCTCAAGACACGGGGAAAATAAAGGCTCTTATCTAAAGGTCCAAAGGGGCACAATGAAGTAGTTATCAAGCTCAAGCCAATCCCTAGAGAAGAGCTCGCCCAGTTTTTCTCATAAACCATATAAATGTCGAAGAGATTCATTTTCTCAAGTTTGGTACGTACCAAATGTTTTTTATGTTTGTTTTTTCGTTTTACGGGTCCTAATAGTTTTTTCTAGAGGTTTTTTTATTTCCGAGGTTATTGTTCTAAAAAACAAGACACAATTCTATTCACGATAACGTTTTTCACCATAAAAAAATTGGTACATTCGAAACACATCACTTTGGTACATTCCAGAAAGATCAGTTTGGTACATTCCAAATAGATCTAAATCTATATTTACAACAAAAAGAAATATTTATACAATAAAAATCCGAATCAAAAAGAAAATAAAAAATACTATGTTCAACAGAAAAAAAAAAACCCAATCTGATGTTGGTTGAGCGGATGCGAGTTGAACGGGGGTGTTTGGGCATGGATATCAGAATCAGGTTCGATGATGGTGGAGTTGTGCCTACGCGGCGTCAATGGTGAGGATCCGAAGCTCCATGAATGGAGCATATCTGAAGCGACGACGGTTACCTCCGTGTGCAGTTAACTCCACACAATGAGCGGCAGGCCCAACGACGGCGGTTTTCGTGCAAGGTGAAGAGGCAGGCCAGCGACATCACCTCCGTGCTTAGCGCGACATTACCTCCGTGCTTCGTGCAGTAGTCTCCTTCTCCAGATCGTCGTGAGTCTTCAACTCTAGATCAGCGACAGGCCAGCGACGGCGGTAGTCGTCTTCTCCAGATCAGCGACAGTCTTCTTCTCCAGATAGGGTGTGCAGGAAACGAGGCGGTTCTCTTGCCAATGCAGAAGCTGAGAGGAGAGAGGGAGAAGCTGGGAAGATGAGGGCGGCGTTGGAAATGGTGGGGAGTAGACGACAGCCATGGACGAGCGGTTGCTGGTGGCGAAGGTGTGTGAAGAGGTCGGCTCTCTGGTGGCGAAGGTGGGTGAAGAAACCGGCGATTGCTGGTGTCGAAATAGAGAGAGGGGCATCAATGGGGAGGTGAGGCACGGAATAGAGAAAAGACAGAGAGCCACAGAGACATGAAAGGGGGAGGTCGGTTATGATTTCAGAACCCTAATAGGTTTTTTTTTTAATATTAGTATAGAAGAGAGTGTTTTGAATTTTTACATTGGGCTAGTTGTGTTTAGTTGAGATAATTAGAATGGGGACTTCGTTATTATATTAAAGGTTGTTTGAGATTTTATAAATAATTACCCCTATTTAATTTGATTGGAATATTAACGGGTACATTCATTCTAATATTTTATGTTAAATTTTGTTTTTACAAGTATTTAACACTACATTTTATCACCTTTTCCAATGGTAGTTATTAAATGACTACTAAGTTTATATATTTTTGTCAAGTAAATGACTACTAAGTTGAAAAAGAGAATACACTAGCATATAAACACGACCGTTCGAAACATGAAACAAGAGTTTCATAGTATTATTTTTTTAATAGCATGTGGCAGGTTGAATAGAAAGAAAAAATATAAAAAAGTGTGAGCTATGGATTTTTAAGAGTTATAATTGTGGAAACTAGATTTAATAATACTAATATAACTATGAAATTTCGATAACGTTTTATATGTTATGATATCTTTAAAATGAACAAAGATCTATCTGTTCTCCCCTTCTTACTTTCTCATGTTTCTATACCTATGTTTATGATTTTATCAGAGTAATACTGATATCGAAAAGCACGGTTTTTCTCATAAAACAAAAACTCAGGTTTTAAGTGGGAATTTTACCATAACTTAAACTTCTTCTTTTTTTAGCTTTATTTTTATCTTATTTGAATTTTTTAGTTTTCTTTTTAATGTTTGTGAAGTGAATATATATCACAATATATGATATATATGAAATTTTTTAAGTTTTTTTACCTTTGATTTGAAAATAATTTGAATTTTGGAAAAAATTTCCAAAACTCAGATTCTGAGTTTTGAGAATTTTTCCAGAACTCAAGCTGTTCTTTTTATTTGTTGTTTTTTTGTTATGTATTCTTGTTACTTCTATTACTAATTAAAAGTCATTCTACTACTCAGATTATAAATCTCTCATTTTTAAGATTATGAGAAACAAAGTTTTACATTTATACAACTACTAAATGCTATTTAAAAGTTGTTGAAATATTGTTTAAACATTATATTGATGGTAAGATGTAGTTAGTTTAGTTTGTTAACTAGGATAAATTGTCTAAGGTTTGTTACTGAAGACATCAAATAATTTAGAAGTAATGAAACTGTTGTTGGAAGATATAGAGAAGACCGACGACGACTGTGGTAGTAAAAAAGGCTTAAAAAGACAGGGTCCGGGCTAATACACAAGGCTGCAGAGGTTTATTAAGCATTAACCTTGTATTCAATGTGTAAAATAATTATCAATAAAACGTTCTCTGAACCCTAAAATAAAAATAAAAATTAGGGTTCGAAAATAACATAAAAATTGTATTGGGCTTTTAGAATGAAATAAATAAAACTTGAGGGACCTAGTTGAGCTAAACCTTCCAATAGCGCTCCCCAGATTGCAACATAACACAGAATGTAAGAGCACACCAAAAAAAAGCTCACTGATGGCAAATCCCAGAAGAACCAGCACTATCGGAAGCCTCCATCACCAGCAGCTTCCGATCTCAGACCCCACTGTCTCCGGCAACCCATTTCAATCCCAAACCCAAATCCAAAAACTACTAACCTCAATCAGAAATTTCCTCAAACAGCCTCACGCTTTCCCTATACTCCTCTCTGTATTGCTTTTCCTCACTTGGATATCTCTCAGAATCCAATACCAACAACACAAACAAAGCCCCAATTCCTTATCTTCTTCTTCTTCAATTAGCGGACTCACACGTGTGCATGATGATCTTAAAGATAATAGTGTTAATATGATTAAATTTTCTTCTTCTTCTAAAACAATCATGAAAGATAAACGCGGGTGGTTATTAGATCCCGTCGAAATTGCCCTTAAAGCTGGAATTCCAGGTATTCTTTCCGTAAATAATTTTGTTCTTAAAGTACTACTTTTTATGCACAATGTACCATCTGTTGGCACTGTATATTATTTTCTCTCAGTGTTTTATTGTCAGCTTTTTAATAATAATATCTCTCTGATCTTAATATTGTTTCAATAAACTAGTAAACAAGAAAGTGCAGAACATTGTCGAATTAATCAAGTGCTCATCGCGAGTTTAAAACTCCTACTATAGTTTGTAGTTTCTCAAATGTGAGTTTGTTATGTACAGGTGGGGCCATGACTTGTGTGTCTGTTCATTTGGGTGAAATCCGACCGGGAGGTATGAGAGGAAACCATAGACACCACTTCTGTAATGAGACATTTGTTATTTGGGGAGCTAAAACAATATTCAGGGTATTTATATATTAACTTTTTTTCTAATTATTATAACAAGTTTTATTTCTCGTTTACTTCATTGTATATCTTGATATGGTAACGATAGTTTATTATAAATGTGCAGCTGGAAAATCGGGCAGTAAAAAAAGGGTACGGTCAAGTGACAATTAGTTCAGATGAGGTTATAGTAGCCACTAGTCCAAGTGGAACTGCACATGCTTTAATAAATGTGGATCCTGAGCTAACCACATATTTTATAGGTTGCCAAGATAATGGTAACAATAATAACAATATTTCTTCGGATTATAAAGTTTGGAAGGATCTTTAGTTGTTTTTTGTTTGTATGGTCATGTCAAGAGTAAGTTGTTTGTACAGAGTTGCTGTTAATGTTTTATAGCTACCATTTGTTTGTTTATTTATTGATACTGTTACTAAGTTAGCCTTGAACAATAGTGATGTATGTTGTTTCATGGGGCTGTTTTTGCTGGTGTATTGAGGTATAGATGAGATCAACTTTGAAGAGTTAGAGGATCTTTGAGGTGTAATAGAAAATTATGAGGAAGTGTAAAGATTGATATCGATTGAAGAGTTTTTGCTACCTAGACTCTGACTAGGCACAAAAGGGGAGACTAATACTATTGATTATTATTTGTATAGGTCTCAAAGGCTTTCAATTGTTGCAAATATGTATCTTCTCAAGTTAAAATGTCTGCTGAACTAAAAAAATCTTTATTCAATTTAAACCATTTCATTAAAAATCATCTTGGATCGCCATTGCATTCCCTAAGTGTATTCCATAATTACTTCCTCTATGTGATAGAGTTGCTAACATACATTGGAGAAAACTAGAAATATTGCTTGGTACTAAATCCACTACCTTGCACACAAGTGCTAACTTTATTTGTCTTCCAAAACAAGCAGATTTTACCATGTACATAATGATCATAGTGATGATAAAAATTCCAATGGCCATATAAAATGAATAAGTATTGGTTTTTTTGTTTGGAAGCCAAGATATTAGCACCTATATACCTTCTTGAAACATGGCTATCTTTGGGCACAAGAAAATTAGATGATACTCTTAGCCATATAAAATGGATAAGTATTTATATTCCTTCTGGAATTCAAGCTATCATCGTGAAGTATTTGTATTTCTTCTAGAAGTATGGCTATCACCGGACACAACAAGATTTGAATGAATCTTTTGACCATATAAAATGGATAAGTATTGGTATTCGATTAAGACGTCAGGCTACAATTAGTAAGTACTTTAATTCGTTTGCAAACATAGCTGCCATCGGGTGCAAAAGGACTCGACGGGGCCTTTTGGCCGTAAAATATGGATAAGCATTGACATTTCTTGAAAGCTAAGGTAGTATCCTTATGAAAGTATGGCTATCATCGTGCACAAGAGGTTTCAAAGAACCTCTTGGTCCTAGTTAAATGGATAAGTATTGATATTCTTCTAGAAGCCAAGTTACCATCGGTTAGTACTTGTATTCCTTCTGAACCATGGATACCATCGGGCACAAGAAAATCAGACGAAATATGTGCCAATCTACCATTAATAAGTACTTGTGGTCCTTTTAAATCAGGGCTACCATTAGTCATAAGAGAATTAGATGGGACCTCTTTGTCCTACTTAAATGGATAAGTTTTAGTATTCCATCTGAAAATCAAGCTACCATAAGTAAGTTTTTGTATTCCTTCTAGAAGTCACGCCATCGTCAGGTACAAGAGAGTTTTATAAGGGCCTCTTGACCATATTACATGGTCGAAGTATTAGTATCCTAACCAGTAGCTAAACTACCCATTTCTCACGTCGCGATTGCGACAACCTATTATATTTTTAGCCTCCCACCTACGGACGACAATGTTTACGTTTTAAATAAAACCGGAAAAGATGTGTAACCAAATTATATAACTATAGTTAAAATATTATGTTATGATTCTAAAAAGTGTAAACAATGGTTAAAATCGTCAAATTATATTTTTTAGGTATAAAATAAACCGAACAACTGTTTATCATATATATATATATATATATATATATATATATATATTATAATAATTTAGGTAAAAGAATATATTTAAATTCGAATACCAAAATTCAAATACTTCATTTTACCAACAAAGTAACAATTACCTTAATAAATCAAAGACTAACACAATTTTTATTTAGTTTGTAGATTAATCTTGTATGTGTGATCTTGTTCTAACAAGCCAGCATAGAACCACCATCACATCTCAGACTATCTTAGCACCATCCTAGGCCACCATAACACCACACCTATCACCATTTCTGTAATCACCGCTTCTGTAACCATTACCATCATTCGAATCTAATTGAGAAGAACAAAAAGCAGTCAATATGGTTAGAGAACATAAGTTAGAATTCAATCATAGAACAAAGAATATACCAAAACTATAATTTGATTTCATGTCTTTGTCTGCTTGAGAACATAGGTTAGAGTTCAATCATTAACGATTCTAGAAATTATGCACAAATCCAGTGTTAAATAGGCTTTCGAGTTCCTTACATTCTCCAATAGGTTTCTTAAGATCCTGAGGAGAACTGGTTTTAGTGGAGATCAATATATAACCATAACTCCCTAAGGATAACACAGGTCAAACCTAGAATGTTCTACATGTCTAACTTTGGATGGCGATTGATGAACATAAATATATCATCTCTGCGATACCAAGTCTTAAATTAACAGTCTTATACTAGATAAACTCACAGGCGCTATCAACACAGCTAGTATCATGGTTTTAAATGTGTTCCAGAGATCCCAATCTGGAGTATTTATAATGGCTGACGATTCAAAATTCACTGGACAATATAAAAGACAGGAGCGTCCAAACTAGACCAATGAATAATATTCAATTTGCCCCCTCATCGTTCTCAAAATTTTGTCCCACGTTCTCTACTCACATGCAATAATTAAGTCAAACAAAAGGACACAACTTTCAATAAGGGCCCAAAAAATAATAGGAAAATGGGTTCAAAAAAATTTGGACCATTTCTCGATTTGTGCGTGTCATCCTTGCGCAGGGGCCATGCTAATCTTCTCTGTATCGTTCCAATTTTATCGGATGTCCCCGACGGGACAAGCTTATGTGTGACTCTTCCATATATGAAGAGTACCTTTTGTTTAAATAAATCCGATGTGGGAGAATTTGCATTGTCTCATCTATAAACACACAAACCAGCAGCCTTCCTCTAGTTCTCTAATATGGTCAATTTGTGTCGTATAATCAAAGTAATGCATTTGCTTTCATTTAAGGACTATAATCCGAAATGCAAGATACTATCTAAATAGGTGACAAGTAAAGCAATAAAATCACCATGGGGAACACTGAGGACTGTAGCTAAGCCAAATGAAGATGGTTAATTCGGTTTAAGCATCTGAAACTGGCTTGGTGAGCATTGAAGACTAATCTGAGTGTTTATTGAAACTATATTTTTTCTTTTTTATTGGTCGAAAGAAAATATATTCTTCAAAATTTTGATATAAGCGCACAACAAATTTAAATGAAGCTTTATAAAGCCTAAGTATGGGAGCACTGCGAACGCTAGTTTAAGTCGGTGGTTAGTTTTTAAGCCCTTTTCATCTCCTTCTCCTTGTTTTGGATTACTTAACTCTTGAGTTTTGTAAGCTTTTTAAGCCTTTATATCAACAAATAAGAGAAAGAACAACTAATTTTTATAACCAAGCCAGGATTTTATAAGGATGAAGCTGTAAAGCCAACTTAACGATAGGCTTTCCTTATTTCTGCTGAGATCTGAGATGCACTTCTTTCCACACCAAGAATCTGATACGAGGAATATATTTATTTAGTCATAGCAAACTATAGTCCCTTGTTTCAAATTGTATCAAATAATAACCTTGTGTTGTTCCAATATATATCCTTTATTGGGAACAAAGGATACAACATCTCATATTGAATCCGATGTTTTTAATTGGGGGAGTGTACTTTCACAAGAGCAAGGTGTTGAGTTGTGTAGAGATATTGCCGATAGTGAGATAAAGGAGGCTATTTTTCGAATAGCGAATGATAAAGCTCCCGGGCCCGATGGATTTTCGTCTCTTTTCTTTAAGCGTTCATGGGATATTATTGGAGAGGATGTTTTATTAGCGATACGTGAATTCTTCATTTCCGGATTTTTACTTCGTCAATTAAATACTACGATAATTGCTTTAATTCCCAAGATAGATGATCCGACATGTGTAGATGATTTTCGACCTATATCTTGTTGTAACGTGGTGTATAAGGCGATTACCATGATAATGGCGGATCGGCTTAAACCGAGGCTTAATAATTTAATTGATAAATCTCAAAATGCTTTTGTGGAGGGAAGATCTATGACCGAAAATATACACCTCATGCAAGAGCTTTTAAGGGGGTACAACAATCAAAGTAGCTCCTCGAGATGCACTATTAAGATCGATTTTCGAAAGGCGTATGATTCGATCTCTTGAGAATTCCTTCATGAAGTATTAAAGGGATTAAATTTTCCGGAAGAATTTGTGAATTGGATAATGGCTTGTGTTTCATCTCCTTTCTATTCGGTAACTATAAATGGAGAAATTCATGGATTTTTTAAAGGCGAAAAAGAATTAAGACAAGGTGACCCTATTTCCCCTTATCTTTTTATCCTTTGTCTTGAATACTTCTCTAGGCTTTTAAAGAAAAATACGAGTATTAATTTTAAGTATCATCCTAAATGTGATAAACAAAAGATCACACATCTAGCCTTTGCGGATGATTTAATGCTACTTTCAAAAAAAGACAAGGAGTCAATAAAAATTCGTATGGATAGCTTAAATACTTTTGGGGATTGTTCAGGACTTCGATTAAATGTTGCAAAGTCTAATATTAATTATATTGGGGTATCGAATGATGATATTGAAAATGGTGTGACACCTACACTCTTGGAAAGAGGCGTCATGCCTTTTCGTCATCTTGGGGTCCCGCTTGGTTCCTCCGTGTTGCTTTCAAGAGATTATAAACCTCTTTTTGATAAGTTGGAAGGTTATGTGAGGTCTTGGAAAGTTTCGTCTCTTTCTTTCGCGGGGAGATTGGAATTACTTTGATCGGTTCTCCAAGGAGTTATTTGTTTTTGGTTTTGTATTTTTCCGATTCCGATTGGTGTTCGAGATCGTGTGATTAGCATATGCCTGTATTTTTTATTGGGAAAATAAACCTCCTCAAGTTAGTTGGAATAAGATTTGTATACCAAAAGATGAAGGTGGACTTGGGTTAAAAAACTTAGAAGCATGGAACAAAACATTACTATTAAAAATGCTTTGGAAAATTGTAGAAAATAAGGATTCACTTTGGATTAAATGGATACATGGAGAATATTTTCAAGCTTGTGGATTTTGGGATTGGAAACCGAGAAAGGGTGATTCTCCTTTATTGAAAAATGTTTGGGAGTTAAAGGATGTTATTTGTGGGTCCTTAAGAGTGGAAGACCGAGAGAGTATTTTGGCTTTGTGGTTTTCCTCGAGAAATGCGAGTCACATTACACTTGGAATATCTAGTAAGGAATTTTATTCTTTACATAAAAAACCTTATGATTTATTCTGTCGAAAATATTATATTAAACCTTGGACAAATATTATTTGGGACTCGTGTGTATTTTCTAAACATGCAATTATTGTATGGATGGCTTTGCGAGAGAGGCTTAAAACTAAGGATCGTATTACTTATTTGGAGTTGGATCCTCTTTGTAATTTATGTGGAGAATATTTTGAGTCAAACAAGCATCTCCTTTTTTATTGTGCTTATTCGAGGGCTATTTCGTTGGAGATAAAGTCTTGGCTAGGATTGGAAAAGGAGATGAACACGCTACTAGGTGCTTTGAAATGACTTAAAAAATTTAAAACTAGAGAAAATTGGAGGAGAAAATCATGGATGATTGGTTTTGGAGCTACCGTGTATTGTATTTGGAAAGCGAGAAATCACCTAGCTAGTAGAGGTGATTCTTCATCTAGAGAAACGGTTATCAAGGAAATTAAGTGGTGCATCTTTTCCATTTTATTTTCCTTGTTTCCTCATCATTCATTTTTAGATGATAGTGGACGATTAGCTTGTATTAACATTAGTATGACGTAGTCATTTTTAATTTCTTAGTTGTTATCTTTAGCCTTTTGATTTAGGTAGATAACTCTCTTGTATAGTGTATAATTTTTTATTAATACAACCGTTTACCTAACCCAAAAAAAAATATACCACGCAAGGTATGAATTTCAGTTTTTGTGCAGAGATATATAGTTAATATTTTTCACAGAACTAAGGGTATATTTGGTTATTTAACATCACACAGAGACCTATGATGCAATTAACATATTACAAAATCTCTTGAGATAGTATAACTGACAATTCAAAATGATCTTGTTAACAAATTGAAGCAAATATCAAACCATGCTTGCAATGGCCTCACTAACTTTAGTTCCTATCACATTGCTCAACATATCAAGATATAAAATAATTTAACATTCAACACCCAATTTTAATCTAAACATAATATGCAATACAGTAATTTTCAACATATATGATTAAAGAATAAATATTACACCGTTGGTCCTCCGTGCATTTATCCAAAATAGCCAAATATAGTGTTTTAAAAGATGTCACATATATACGTCCGGAATGACGTCATACATTTTGGAATAAATTACCTAGAATAATTGCTACTTTTTGAATCATAAGTAGGGCCGTAAATAAACCAAGCCGCTTGCGAGCAGCTCGAGCTCGGGGCGGAGAAAAACTCGTTCGAGATCGGCTCGAACGTAACAAGCTCAAGCTCAAACTCCATTTTAAGCTCGATACGTAAACGAGCCTGCTCGAGCTCGGCTCGTAAGCTCGTTTAAAATTATAAATTATAAATTAATATATTATCTACTTATAAATATATTATTAAACCTTCAATATCTAATTGGATATTTTTAATTTCTTTAGACATTTATTTTTCATTAATGTTATGTTTCATATTTTCATACCACACACTCATGAAAGTCTCATTTCAACCATAAAAAACAAATTATTTATGATCAACTCATGCCCGACTCTAAAAAATATTGTTCTATAAGTTAAACAAACAAGTTCTAACATTCCTGATTTTGGATCATTGGAAGCTCGGGCTCGGCTCGTTTAAATTTGAGCTCGGCTCGGTTCGGCTCATTTAAATTTGAACTCAGCTCGGCTCGACTCAAGAGATTAAACAAACAAGCCTGTGCATCTAGTATTCGACTCGGCTCGGCTTGTTTACAGCCCTAATCATAGGGTCTTGAAGAATGAATCATAGGGTCTTGAAGCATTAACAGCTGAAGTTTCAGCTACCAAAAAGATCATATGCAACAAAGTGCAAAGATTTTTATGTAAATAACTTGGGATTTTTGTTAAAAAATGCTTCATGAAAATACCTAATTGTAAAAAGTAACCTCCAATAATTTATTTTATAAAAAAATACTTAATAAAATAAATATTTATAAAGAATAACTCTTCTATCTTTTTATACCTATACAATCTTATTATTAAATATATTATTTTAAAAATATAATATTTATTTTCTAATATTAAACTAATAATAAGATACTTACACCGCCACCACAACTACCACCACCATCATGTAAAAATTTCAACCAGCGCTACAGCCACCACCACCACAACCATCTACTACTAATTCTATTACACGAGCGCGTCTAAGAATTTAAAAAAAAATCATAACTAATTCAATAGAAATCAAAAAATTAAAAAAGTTACATTTTTGGACAAGGTTAATTAATATTTACATCTATAATTTTTTAAATTTTTTTTTCGCAAACATGTAATTCATTGTATAAAACAAAAAATATAATGTTCGGACAATAAATTTATTGTTAAATGTCTTTAACAAAGTATTTCTTGTTCCAAAAAATGAATTTCTTATTCGGAACAATAAAATTCATGTACGCGGAATAATATCAATATTTATAAGAATGAATTCAATGTTTAGATTAATGAATTACTTGTTCGGAAAAAAAAAATTCATTGTTCGGAAAAAAGAATTCATTGTTCGGAAAAAAGAATTATTGTTCGGAACAATAAATTTATTGTTCGAAACAATGAATTTCATATCTGCGAAAAAATAATTCAAAAAAACTCAAAAAATAAACATAGAAGTGGATATTAATTTTCTCGTCCAAAAATGCAATCGGTTTTTTTAGAATTAGTTACATGACGATTTAAAAAAAATTCTCAGACGCACGCGTGTGATGGAATTAGTTGTAGTTGATTGTTGTGGTGGTTGTTGTTGTGGTGGTTGTGGTTGTGGAGTGGTAATGTTGGTTGTGGTAGTGGTGGTAATAGGTTGGTGGTGGGGGTGGTGGGGGTGGTGGGGTGGGGGTGGTAATAGAGTCGTGGTGCTGATAGTTGTGGTGGTGCTGGTGGAGTGGTGGTGCTGGTGGAAGGTTGTAATAGAATGGTTAAATTTAAATGATAAATAATATAGTAATTAAAAAGATTATATAATGGTATTTTTGTGAATGAATATTTTTAATAAAGAATTAAAGATTGTAATTTAACAAATAAATTATTCAATTAGTTATTTTCAATTCATGGTTCAAATAACTTTAAGTCGACAACAAATTAGTTAGTTAGTTAGCTTCATAGTTAAGCTAGGTTGTTATTAGCTTAGTATATAAGCCAAGATCATGAACTGATAGTATATAGTTGTTGACCAATAATGAAATAATTGGAATAAGAAAATAGAATATAATTTTAAAATTAATATAAAAAATAAATCGGTTAGTATTAGCATGGTGACCCATTATCTTAAAAACGATTTACGGTGCAGACAGAATGCTAAGTTGTGTTTACTGAATGTTTCCCAAGGTATGACTACTCCTCGCCTATCTAGAATGCACATTCTCTAAATGAGGGTTGAAGTATTGCTCAAACTGTTTCGAAAATCCTTTAAAAACATTTGAAATAAAAGAAAAATTAGAGAGGAGAGATATTTTGTGAATTCGGAATGTTTGAAATGAAATGGGAAGAGCGGTTTATATAGTTACGAATCAGAAAAGTACATGGACGCTAGCATTACACACATATATTACAATATCATTAACTCCACCTCAAAAAGGTGGGGACAAAACAATATCTCATGTAACAGGAGCAAGGATCAAGGGGAGAGAAATCAACAAAGATTTAACATAAACATTTTTTATTAACAAAAGAATAACATCTGAGTTTTGAACGACCCTTACCTGGTAGTATAAATAATTCGATACCCACATAATAACAAAAAGTTATTTTATTTTTTAATGTCCCAAAACTCCGCAATTCCCCAACTCCCGAAGACTCATGACCACGACACACCATACCACAACACACATTCGCCTCCGCTGTCGCCAGGGTCGAGTGGATGGTGGTGGTGGAGGCGCGTATATGGGCATAAATCTACTGAGTCCTAATTTCCATGGGTTAAAAACTTCTAAAGGTAAGTAAAATAATTTAATATAAAAGCTAATATTTTATTCCTTCATCCCCTATATCGTATGCTGGAGGAATAGTAGAAGTAAAATGAGCTCAACTTTATTCCTATGGTCAAGAAAGACATGTAAAACAAAAATGGTTAGTAATAAGTACTTTATAAATTCAACAATCCTCACACAAGGCTATTAGAGGGAAATAATAGTGTAAAAATGGAAACTCTTGGGCAGGAGATGGGTTAAAATGAACACCAATTTCCAATCAACAAAGTTTGGAATTGGTGCGTAGTGATATTAGGAAATGCCAACCTGGTCACTAAAAAATTTCTCCAGCTGAGACCTCCACAACACATACTTAAACAGAATTTCAAGCAAATACTCCTCACCATTGTCTTTCCACGCGTTTGGGAAGGTCATGTGTATACCTTGGTTCTCGTGAATGTTGTACAAAAACTAGCCCATGTTTCTTAAAGAAGTCAGCTCCCACCTTCATACTCACATATGTGATTTTTCAAAAGCATCTACCATAGTAGATTACCCATCTTGGGGGTTTTAAACTATTAAAAGTTATGAAGCTAATCCTCAACATGTGTCGGTAAGTTCATCAAGTCCTCTTCAATATGACCCCCTCAACGAGGATATGAATTCATTAAGAGTAAAACTTAACCTTAGGTTATTAGTTTGTGAATTTGTCTACCCGTCTCACTAAAACCATACACTTAGGCTATAGATTCATTAAGAGTACGAACCTTAGATCATCAGTTGGTGAATTCATCAAGCCCGTCTCAATAGGACCGCGCACTTAGGTTATGGATTCATTAAGAATATACCCTCATCCTTTACTAAACTAGGGTGCACCATTGGGAAGATAAAGAAGTGCACTGAACCATATCTCGTTCATTGTAAGGGCTTTAGACCCATCCCCTTAGACATCTCCATGACTACTCTCTTGGTCAAGCCTTTAGTAAATGACCCGAATAGATTATTATCTGAATTTATAAAATCTAAGGCTATCACACCATCCTTCATTAACTATCTTAAATGAGACATCTCTGATACGAATGTGTCTCATTTTCCATTGTAGTTTTTATTATGAGCGACATACATCGCTGTTTGTGAATCACAGTGAAGGAAAACATGAAGCATTTTCCTTCCCATATTGTCACATTAGCAATGAGAATCCTCAACCACTCAAATTCTTACCGGACCAACTCCAGCACTATAAACTCAGATTCCATATTGGAGCGTTATATACAAATCTGTTTAGAAGAATTCCAAGATACAATTCCTCCACTTAAGGAAAACACATATCCACTAGTGAAGCTCACTTTATCATTATCTAATATCCAATTTGCATCATAGTGTCTCTCTAGAACATCAAGTAACTTGTTAAAATGCAAAGCTAGATCCATAATACCTCTTAGGACCTCATTAATCGATTCAATGTAACCCAATGATCACTGCTAGAGTTATGTGTATAGATATTGAGTCTACTCACTGCATAAGCAATGTCATGTCGAGTGTACTTCATTAACAACATCACACTTCCTACGACATTAGCGTATTCATTTTGGGATACAACATATCCATTTTTTTCATAGATGAATATTGGGATCGTCGTGAGTTTTTACACATACAACGTCAAAGAAGTTGAATTTATTCAAAAAAAAAAATTGACATAGTGAGTCAGGTTAAGGGACATCTCACTCTCTTTTGAATGAACTTAACCCCTAATATAACATCCGCTTCTCCCATATCTTTCATCTCAAACTTAGAAGATAGGGATTCCTTAGTGTCATTAGTCACTCGCATATTAGTTCCAAAGATGAGCATGTCATCTACATAAATACATATGATCACACCCTCTGATCCTATTACTTTAGAGTGAACATATTAATCTAAATTGTTGACTATAAAGACATATTTGACTAAGGTGCTATCTAATCTTTGTACCATTTTTTGGGTGCATGTTTCAAGCTATACAATGATTTCCTAAGTTTACCAAATTTACTACCTTTACCAGGTACTACAAAGCCCTCAGGTTGATCCTTATTGATATTTTCAACTAGATATCTGTTAAAAACATAGTTCTAAAATCCATATGATGTATTACTAAGTTATGAGTAGCTACGAAAATAGGAGTTTTAATTGTAGTCATTTTGGTCACAAGGGAATATGTATCAAAGTGTCTAGGCCTTTCTTTTAGATAAAGCCTCTAAATACTAGCCTATTTTTGAATTTTTCAATTGAACTATCATGTCTCAATTTTTTTAAATCCACTTGCTACTAATAGGTTTACTAGCGACAAGCAAATCGGTCGAATCCCATTGTGTGGTTTGACATTGTAGATTCTAGTTTACTAATAATGACTTATCTCCAAAAAACCATCATCTACTAATCACATAGCTTTATCAAATGTTCTAGGATTTTTTTCAATAAGAAAACATGTTAATATCTCTTCATTTAGCATATCTAAGGGGAAGTCTTCAGTGATAAGTGAGGTATAAAAGCCTGGTCCAAAAATGGACTGTATCTTAATTCTTTTACTCCTTCTAAGTTCATTATCGAGGATACTATGGGAACTAGGAGAGGGCAGACCAGAGGAAGTATTATCACTATAATGCATATCAGTAATAACATGTATCGGAGAAAACAAAGCATTAATATTATTGTTTGAAGGAAAGATAGTCTTAAGTAATTTTACATCCCTAGATTCACATATAGAATTATCCTCTAATGACATGTATCTATATGTAGCACTATTATTAGAATAACTAATAAATATAGAATATATAGTTTTAGTTTCAATGTTTGTTTTGTTAAAGTTGGGTAGGCCTACCTTTTCCAGACACCCCACACTCCTAAGTATTTTAGGTTAGGTGGAAATACTTTCCATAAATCATAGGGGGTTTCATTTAGGCTTTTATGTGGTACCTGTTTAACACATAACATGCTGATATGACAACTTTCCCACATGTTGTTAGGAAACCTTGAACTTATTAACATAACATTTATCATTTCTTTAAGTTATCTATTCTTTCTTTCAGTTATGCCATTTTTTTGGGATGTATACGTGACATTTTTGCATGTATTAGTCCATTAGTTTTGCAAAACTCTTTAAGGAAGGTGGAACTATATTCACCTCCACTATCTAAGCTTAGTATCTTGATTTTTCTATTAACTTAATTTTTTACTTCAGCCTTTTATTTTCAAAAATATGTATACCGCTCCATCTTTAGATTTTAGGAGGTAAGTGTATCTAGAATAGTCATCTATAAATGAAATATAATAAACTTTTCCTCCTCTACAAGCAGTATTTTGAAAATTGGTTAAGTCAAAATGCACTAGCTCTAAGAGCCAGGTCTCTCTAGTGGTCACGATTTTAAAAGGTCTTTTAGCATACTTTTCCTCTACACATGCTTGACATTTAACGAAACTATCAAGTTTGATAGTAGGTATAAGTCCTAAATCATTCAAAATTTGAATAAAGTTGGCATTCACATGTCCTAGTCTACCATGCCACATGTCAATAGACACAACAATATAAGTAGAAGGAAATGCATTTAGAAGCATATATCTGGAAATAGTTAGTTTTTAAGTTTAGAAGTTCTTTTCATTAAAATTACGTATGGTGTTTGGTAGGGCCCTAAAGAGTTTCATGTAATAATATTTACAAACTAAATCATATATACACATTTATCATACACACAATCAACACAGTTTAAGTTCAAGATTAGATTAGCTTTGCAATGCACAAAATTTTTGTTTTTCTCTTAGTTTCATATGGTGGTTACAGGGTATTCGTTGATCCTAACAAAGTCTCTAATGGTCCATCTAACTACTCTCTATTGGTTGAACCGCTCCTAGATCACATAGCCACGAATAATAAGGTCTTTAAGGTTGTAATGTTAGTCTTAGAGAATGTATTATTGTATATATGGATAATATAGAGTGAGCTATTGGCTCTCTCCTTACTAGCCATCAATATTGGACAGTTGAATAAAGAATTAGCTAGTGAACTCAACTTGTTGAAGGATGTGCGAGAGAAAACATTCCCCCGATCAAATTCCACCAAGCTAGCTATCACACAAGACTTCAGCTACAATGAAAAAAGCAAATGAACCCAAGAAAGGTACTTGGTACTATAGATATAAATTTTTCTCAACAGAGCGTATCACATAATATCCAACCTTGGTGGGAAGTTACATACAAGGTCACTCAAGAAGTATGACGTGAAACCTAGCACCTAATGACTGAAAAAGGGAGACATATTCCAACCTCTTTCAAGATGAGCATCCATAATATTAGTATTGATGGACAACTGTCAACCAGAATGCCCCGACCTTGTTGCAAAAAGCATCCATGTCATCTGATACCATACCCTATTCCTTAGTCGAGTCTTATCCCGATGAGGTATGTTTTCTATAGGTTTTTAATAAGGTGGGGATAATAGATGATACTAAGGATTCTATCAATGAATGAAGAACGATATTACTTACGAGTTATCGACTCTCAGCTCTATTTTTCCTTTAATGGAAAGCTACTATATAACTTACGGGCTGTAGAACCTTTTCTTTATGTGTTATTTAATAAAAATAGAAGAAGATAATTCACGAGCTCTCAACACCCAACTTTATCTTTCTTTTAATAGAAAAGACTAGATAACTTACGGGATCTCAACCTTTATCTTTCCTTTAGTGAACGATTATTAGATAGCTTATGGGCTCTTGACCCTCAACTCTATCTTTCCTTTGATGAGAAATTATTGGATAACTTTTGGGCTCCCGACCCTTAACTCTATCTTTTCTTTAATGAAAGAGGACTAGATAACTTATAGGATCTCGATGCTCAACTCTATCTTACCTTAAATGAAAAAGGATTAGATAACTCACATACTCCCAAACCTTAAATCTATCTCTCCTTCAATTTAATAAGAACTAGATAAGTTATGGGCACTCGACCATCAGTTGGAAATAATAATAAAATCAGGAAGAGAGAGAAAACAACTTGAAGATGCAAGTCTTATACTATATAAAATTGAAGGACCTAAGTATTACGAAAATTAAGAGAAATAATACTCAACAAGTTATTTATTTATTCCATTGTAGTTAAAAACCAAACCATTTAGTTTCACATTCAAGATTTAACCGATTAAACTTCATATGCAAGAGACTGAGTCCATCAAGGACAAGGTATGATATTTTGCATTTAAGTGGGCCAAACACTGATAAGAAATCTAAAAACTAACACGCTTATTATACAACTATATCTATCATATAACAAACCCTAGGATCACTCTATAACTTCATTTTCATCTTTTCGCCTCCTTATCTTCATTCTTCCATTTTCTTTATGTGTCTTTACATCCAATATCTGTCACGATTCAGATCTAATTTTGATCTCTTTAAATAAAAATTATTCTTATAATATATACAATCCTAAATATTGCCCAATAACCTTATTGTTGCCTCTTCACACTTTCATGTTTCTTCTTTTCCTTAACGCCTCTTAAGATTCAAATCTACCTTTATAATGTGATATGTTGAAGATATACATTTCATTACTTATATACTTTTTGGGTAAGAAATTCAGTTTTTATTTATTTAATAAATTGTAATTAAATTTAATCTTAATGTTTATGTGATTTTTTTATTATTGTTATGTAATGGTGTTATTTAGTTAAATTTTAAGTTTGTTTTGTCCTAAACAATTTGGCTAAAAATAGTTTGATTAATATATTTATGTATGTCATTTCAAGACGATCTTTGATGTATATTTTATGAGAATTTGTTAATCAGTTTGGTGTAAAAATTGCTCAACCCGCAAGTTGTTTGTTCTCGTGTGTGTCTTGAAAATAATACTCATACCTACCCGATACGTTACATAAACCATTGGATTTTGGATGTGATGAATTTTGGGTGCATTAAGTGTGACATCGGTTGATAAGTGAGTCAACTGTATATATGTGTTCATTGCTTGTTAGTTTATTTTACATATTAAAGTGGTAATAAAAAATGTAACTCTGGGTATTAATATTAATACTTCGAATAATTTTTGATTTTTTAGAAAATATAACTTTATATTTTTAAGAAAATAAATTACAATTTAAAAAAAAAATTAAGTATGAAGCTAGGATTATGTGATACAACATTATTTAGAATTTTGATGATTTTAAAAGAGAATGGTGAGGAAAAGGATCATCAAGTAAAATGCGCAATATGTATTTGTGTAGGTTTTTATATAAAATGAGGAAATGAACCGGGTAGGCCTATATGTTCCAGTTTTAAACCAATCTCGTCAAAAAATATATGTTTGTATATTTAAAATTGGAATCTCGTCAATAAAGATACAAGCCATTTATCATCATGCTAGTTTGGGTGGGTTGTATGAGGTTTCTAAATCTCTGAACATCCCTATAGATTTATCTATGAAATTATAATTAAGCGTCGAGTGTAATTAAAGAACATCTTAACTATTTAACCTCTCTTAAACTCGAGCAATACGATTTGTGACCTAATATTTCTCATGAGATCAAATTTCATTCAATATCTTCAATTTTTTAAATTAGTCTTCAATATTTTAAAATATATGTAAGATGTACTAATATTTATCAAAATTGAAAAATTAGTCATTATTACATTACTATTAAAGTTTAATATATTTTTTATCATCTAATCACATTATCCATTATATTGCCACTAATTTGAAGATCATTTATACACTTTGGACTAATCTTGAAAATTCAATACATCACATTAAATGGTAAATATTAAATTTAAATTTACATCCAATTTAATAGATATATGAGATTATCAGTGAATTTTGCATGAAATACAGTTTTCTTTTTTTTAAAAGGTAAGAAAGAGTATTTGTCATTGTGCATGTGACTGTGTCTTTGTGTATATATAGTTAACTGTTTCGTATTTTATATATTTAAAAGATGGAATTAGAGTACTCATTTTCTTTTGTTCTACACAGATTTATTATCTTGTCAAGTTCGAGATCGATGCCCATAACATTTCAATAAGTATGGTAAGAGATTCCTATTATTAGTATATTGTAATACATTATATTATTATATTCTATAAGTTAAGGTTTACACATATTATATACTAGAAACAAATACATTCATGTAAAAACTCTATGCTGAAAAATTCCCACACTCCGTCTTTTATCTATAAAAATAAATGAATTTGTAACAAAATTACAAGGTGAAATTATAGATATTTGAGATTAGATCGAATAATTTTTGGGAATCGTTGGATATACCGATAATAATCTTCATGTTTCATAGAAATTTTTATGTCATTGAGATATATGTTGGATGTAATCTTGGATGGGCTCTCTTGAAGAATATGCAAAGTATATAAAAGTTATATTTAAGTATACTAAAGGGATATAGATAGGATTAAGGACTAATATACACGATTGAGATTTTATATAGTAATTTTATTCTGGATTTATTGCTCAAGCTTAAAGAGATTTTGAGGTTTGTTGAGAGAGTAAGTATCACTATTTTAGGGATAGGGACCACTTCCTAGGGACCTTTGGGTCTGAATTGAGTGAGAAAAATAGTTGTTGAGGTGTGGTCGGGTTTTCACCAGTGAAGCCCAAAAAGCAACCTAGATTCACAGAGATCACTCTCAAATATCTCCTGGTAAAGAAAGGGGTATTTATGGAAACAACTTTGTCTGTTTCATGGCTTCATCCACCTCGTCCAATAGGTTTGCCACAACTAGGACTAGCCACTGGTGTTGTGGTGTTTGATGAAGAATGATACCCCTTGCGAAAAAGGGAACATGGTCTAAATTTCTTCTTTAAGATCTTCTCTCAATATAATCTAGTGTTGTGTTTGTAGGCCAACAAAATTGTGTTTTATAACGTGTGTTTTTTACTTAATGTGCTTAACTTTTGTTCTCTTACGAGGATGTTCACGCTATCTCATATGTTATTTACAAATCCTAAATCCAGTTCATTTGATTGATTGTTGGTATATCTTATATAAAACTTTCTATCACTACCTCTCGTGAGAAAAGGAGTTTATCTCTTCATTTTCTTTAGTAAGCGGGTTCCTTTTCAATTTTGCCGGTAGGTCTCTTTCTTTCCTCCTTTATGGCTTGTTTGGATTAAGGGATTCAGAGGAAGTGGATTAGATTAAAAGAATCCAACAATCTGTTCTTTTGTTTGGATTACAAGGATTCGTAGGAGGAAGGTTAGTAAGGAATTTAAGTTCTTATATTCAATTCTTCCGATTCGGTGGTATTGGGAGAAGGATATTCTTTTATTACGTTGTAATGACTAAATTACTCTTATTCTTTATTTATGAAATATTTTAATAGGGGCATATGAGTCATTGCGTTATAAAATAATCTCTCATTCCCATTATTTTTCGAATCCAAAAACCGAATACATATAATCTTTTAATAAATTCTCCTTTTCTTTTTTATTCAATCCAAACAAGATTAAATACTCTTATTTTCAATCACTTATTATATCTTCTTTTCATTTCCTTTTTTTTTGGGTATGTGGGTGATCAAGGCCAACTTGTGCGCACCACGACTAATCCCACAAAGATATATATGTCTCCCCATGTATATTCTAGGTAAATTAGAACTAGGTTACCGATGTTCAAGGAGGGGTTCGAACCTTGTACCTCTTACTTCACACCCGTTAGGGAGGAGATTCAGATCCTGTACCTTTTCTTTAAGTGCTAAAAAAAATAACAAAATTCTGACAAGTTAAGCTAACCTAACTGTTTCTTTTTTTCTTTACTAAAAAATCCCTTATTAATCCAAACATACCCTTAAATATTATCTTTTTCATTTTAGTGCACTTCAAAAGCTTAGGGTTGTTAGTGAAAGACCGATAAGGTCTTCAAAAGTTCGAAATCCCAAAACTAAATTTAACACCGATGGTAATTGAAAACTTGTTAGAATTTAAAATGAAGGCCAAATATGTAAATTTTCCATCAAATCTGACAATAAATATAGGTATAGATACTCACCAATTTGACAAAAGCCACTTAAAAGAAGATTAGTGTTAAGTGTAACTTGAAGACTCTACTTTAACATTTGGACCCAATTTGAAAACTACACTGGTCATGCTCTAATTTTAATTTATAATTGTTTTGGTAGTAAATAGCACTTTTGTCCTCTGCATTTTGACCCGATTGACAGGTTGTCCCCTAAGTTTTAAAATGCACCTTCTTGAACCTTAAGTTTTACTCTTGTGCTCAGTTACCCCGGGTTCTTCTTAAAAAAGAAAATTAAGGGTGAATTAATTGCATTGCAGGTCTGTATATTATGCAAAAATTGCACTATAGGTCCCTATATTACGCTTCCCTTTAGCCTCAATGTTCATTTCATCACCAATTATCTATGTATAATTATACTGTAATATTATCTCTTTCTTATATATGTGTGTATCTATAGGCTATGATGATAAGATCTCTTGAGTTTCGTATAAAATCGGTGAAGAAATTGCCCATACTTATAACCATATTTACGGTCTTTCATTGACTGGGTTAAGATCTTTCACTGTTTACGGACCTTGGGGTAGACCAGACATGGCGTATTTCTTCTTCACTAGAGATATCTTAAAGGGTAAATCCATACCAATCTTCGAAGGTCAAAATCATGGAACAGTCGCAAGGGATTTTACTTACATAGATGATATAGTAAAGGGTTGTTTAGGGGATACAACTGAGAAAAGTACAGGGAGTGGTGGAAAGAAAAAATGAGCAGCTCAATTGAGAGTTTTTAACATTTAAGCCTTGATTTTGGAGAGGCCTATGGCCATGGACATAGAAACCGCTGCAGCAGAGTCCGCTAGGTCTGAAAAAGAAGACTTTCCTCCTTTGAAGACGATTGGGAACAAGGCCGCCAAAAGGGCTCGCCCAGTTTAGGAAATAACGGAAAAGGGAGGCGCGCCTCCTTTGCAATATGCTACAGAAACTGGGGCTTCATCAACCATCATAGTACTTTAATGGGTAATACTTCACCTGTACCAGTTTCAGATCTAGTGAGTATTTTGGAGAGGTTTTTAACTTGGTTATCACGAATTAGACAACAAGTATTGATTATCACCCTTGATTATTTTTATTTTTTTTGGGAGAACCGGGGAAGAAGAAGAAGAAGAATGGCGAAGAAGAAGAAGCGGAAGAGAGGGGGGAGGGGGTAGGGGGGTGCGGTGGGTGGGGTTATTTTATTATTTATATTTAATAGTATAAAAATTATTAATAAAAAATCTATTTTACCTTTGTTTTAAGTTAATTAATTGATTAATTCAGATTAAAAAAAAAAGAAAAAAGAAAAAAGTTGATATGAAAATGCCACGGCAAAAATGGACAGAAAACATGACCAAGGGGTAACGGGGCACAAGAGTAAAACTTAAGGGGTAAAAAGGCGTATTTTAAAACTTATGGGACAACCTGTCAATCGGGTCAAAATACAGGGGGTAAAAGTGCTATTTACTCTTGTTTTGGAAGTTTACTTATTGATTTTTTATTGTGTAGTTGAGCTGAAATAAGTGAATATGGAAAAGTATGGTAAAAATAAAGGAATCCAAGGCAGTTCGAGTGGTGTACTGAGTGAGGGGAGATCTAATGCACAGGGTCAGGCTCGTGCTCGATCATTTTACAGCTTAACAATGAGTGAGATCCAGAAGATGCTAGGGACATTAGGGAAGCCCTTGGCAAAAATGCATTTTAGGGAGCTTCTCAAATTTGTTGAGACATCTATTTGGAATTGGAATAGAGGGAAGAGTAAAGGCAGGGGTAATTCTGGAAACGCCTCTGTCTGTTGATCCCCAGCAATAGCCTTCACTTCCACCGCCTCAACAACCGTCGCAACCGCCACAACAGCCGCCAGCACCTCCTGAACATCCGGTGAATCGGGCTTCCATCATGTAAAGGAACCGACTATCTGGTGTTGCCTCACCAGCAAGGAAACAAGTATAACTTTCTACTTTAATATCTTCTGCTAATTAATATTATAATTGAACTTAACTTTTAAGCTCTAAAATAACTCTTTGATATATACAGGCTCACATCCATTCTTTAGAGGACAGAGTTGCGCGTCTCAAGGCTGCAAACGAAACTCTCAAGAGGCAGCAGGTACACTTTGCAATCATCGTAATTGTTTCCCTTCTAAACTTAATGATCTTCTTTAATGCAAAAATTAAAAAGTTACTATCTCTGTAGATTCATATTGTTTAGAAAACATTTTCCTTAAGCTTAAAAGTTTCTTCTGAAGTAGTTTCCAGCTCCAAACACTTGATGTTCATTAGCTGCACTTCTTAATGTTAGAAATGATTGGAAACAACTTTATATATACTTCATGTACTTTATGTTTTGTTTATGTTTTGAACTTGCAGGAGATGGATAAAATGCTGGCGAGTTTACCAAGGACTGAAACAAAGTACCAGTTGCGAAGAACTACCTCTCTATTATGTTTGTCACAATTGATAACTTTTGTTTACATTGTCCTTGTTGTGTAATTTTGTCTAAATTCTCTTTGCTTAAATTTGATTCTAAATTTTCTTTGCTCATTGATATCTCTCTTTGTTTTGCAATGGGTAACATGTTTTAATATATAAAGTATTCAATTGACTAAAAAATTAATCATATAAAAGGGACCAATTACCTATGGGTAGTTTTGAGTTCCTGGTGGGTGAGTCTTGTATCTCAGTGGGATAACCCCGTCTCTACAATATCTTTAGTAATTGGAAAGACAAATTTCATTTCATTAACGGTGTAAAGAAATTCGGTAAAGAAAAGAAGAAAAAAATCTTTTTTTTTTTCAATCAGGTAAAATATATTACCAACAATGACGGTACATTAGGCAAAATCTGGGTCAAATTTTTTACCCAAGCAGGATGCTAAAAGTAGTCCTCCATGGTTTAAAGATACTAAAAATGGAATAATATATATTTAAGATAATTCTGCTATCTCTTAAAAAAAATGAAGTTACAATACGTAAATAAATTGAAATATACAAGTCATAACTTTTTTAAGAATGGTCTTGTGAAAAGGAAATATTCCTTTTGTAAGATAGCATGTTTCGTGCTTGTCAAATGGAATTAGACCGTAGCCGCAAAAATGATCACCCGTTCTTCTACGTCGTTCCCTCCTTCATCTTTTTTAGCCCTAAGAGTTAGATATAGTTCTAATCTTTCCAGAGATACCTAAACAACACCTCACAGTTCATTAAACATCTCTCGAAAAGTCACACTCGAAAAATAATTTTCGAGCCATCTCAAAGTCTTCTTCATAAATGTCGCATATCATATCCAACTCCATGAACACTAGGCGGTTCTTACTACAAAGTCTACCCAAACTGAATATTTCGTAGTAATACATGAATTCCAACCAATAATTTCCCATACTTCGGGTAAAGAACGACTTCAAAAATGTCATATAATGTTAGAAATTCATCAAAATCAAGAGTAAAAGCCTCGATTTTCCACGTGGACTGCTCATGGTGTTTTTGTTAACCGTGGTCAACTTGGTGAAAGGATAACAATAACATTTCTAGGGGTATAAATGAGATGTATAACAATAACTATTGACATATACGTCGTAGACACGATACCGTCAGAGAGATGCTCTCAAACAGAGTTATCACAGTTGATTACGTTTGATGAAAGGATAACATAGCAGAAATGTCTACAAAGAGAGAAAGTACGAGTGTTGTCAAGGGGAATGGGACTTTTATAAAAACTGATTTTTCTTGATGGAAATCCTACCTAGTAGAGTGATATCCCACAGTATAGGTTCAAAGAAAAAATGAATGATGAAACCATAGCTTGGTGCAACACACTGTGGGGGACTTCCCCAAACCATTCCTAGTACAAAGTAGATATTAGTACTTATAACAGTGAAGGATAAGTTAATATTGTATTGTTTATTGTATCTTCGATACCATAAGACAGAGTAATGCAAAATACTTCTGATAAGAGACTGCCTATATGTACAATATGGGTTGGATTAGCCTACGAGAATTTTTAAGGAAAAATTCTCTGTCGGTTATTCATAACATACCAGGATTTGTCTAGGACCGTAAATGGACATAATTGTGAGAACCAAATAATGTTTTGAAGGATACTATGTAAGATATTTACTTGTTTACACGAACACTGAACAATTCAAGACATCACGTTCACTAGTTAGCAAGTAACTATGATATCCCTTACTAGAGAAGGTTCAAGGTCAAAAGATACATTTCTTGATATAGTATTCTTCTACGCTTCTCTCTCACCCTCTCTAGAGTTTAGAATTCTCTTGCATATTTTTATTTGGTTAGTCAAATTCATTCATGTGGGGGTCATTGGTCAACTGGATTTTTCCCAAGTGTTGACCATATTGACGATGGCTTGATTAATATGTTTATCTAACTGTAAAGACTAACCTAATATTTTTACTTGGTTAAAAATCATTTAAAGTTAAATGAGAAATTGAGTCTTGGAATTTTTAAGAAAATCTATATTATATTTCAGAGTTTTTCCTACGGTCCAGATTTACCCGCATAAGTGGTGGGCAGGATTAAATCTGACAAAAAATAAGTAGTGGCCAGGATTGATTCTGGCCAAACATAAGTGGTGGCCAAGATCGTTTCTCACCCCACCTATCATTAATACCACTTATATTTTAAATAAGAAACCTTAAATCACTTTCAAACATAACACCAATTATCTAATTTTTCTATTTTCCTTAGCTAAAAAAATTCTCCATTAATCTGATTAAATTTCTCAAAAGCTCATTTTCAGGTAAACATAAAATGTATTAAAACTCTCTTCACACTCGATTGGAACAAAAATCTTAAAAAACATCTCTTCCATTCACATTCGAAATTCTCCATTAATCTGATTAAATTTCTCAAAAACTCATTTTCGGTAAACATAAAATGTATTAAAACTCTCTTCACACTCGATTGGAACAAAAATCTTAAAAAACATCTCTTCCATTCACATTCAAAATTCTCCATTAATCTGATTAAATTTCTCAAAAACTCATTTTCTGTAAACATAAAATGTATTAAAACTCTCTTCACACTCGACTGGAACAAAAATCTTAAAAAAAGTCTATTTCATTCACATTCCCACCAAGCCGCTCTCCTGCACAAGAAAACCGCCGCCATTCAGGGACCCTTCTCCACCATCATCATCAACCCAGCTTGGCCGAGAACCCAATTTAGGTAAAAAAAATTACAATCTCATCACTTTCATAATTTTAATTTTTTTTTATCAGATTTAAGTATAATCGCAGCCGTTTTATAATCACAGTTGTTTTTTCTACAATGGCCATTTTATGACCTTTGGAAGCCTTTCGCTGAGAATAACAACTTGTGGAGGGAGCAATTTAGTCTCTTCACACTCAAGTCTCACCTTCCCAGCAAGCCGCTCTCCTTCCCAAGAAAACCGCTGCCACTATGGAACCATTCTCCACCATCATCAACCCAGCTTGGGGAATCCAAATTAAGGTAAAACAGATTACTTTTTACCATTGAAACTCTAAAGAACTGAATCATTTTTAACCTAATCTCAATACTTTTACAATTTTTCAGAATTATCTGATTTAGTTATAATTACATTCGTCGTGTTGTTTATTTGGTCTTGAATTATTTTGCAGTAAATATTCATTTGACACAACCTTAAACCCATAAGAGAAAAGGAACCATCTCTCAACTCTTTTTCAAGGTTTATTAACATTATCTTATTATATTTTGATATTGGTAATGTATGTTTCCAAATTTTTATTTTGTGAGCAGAAAATTAAACAAAAAATTGGTTGAAAATTGCCCACACCAAAGAGCACTACTAACACAACACACTGAAGTAAAATCCAAATGTATAAGTAACTTAATCAAATTTTAATTTCTTTTTTCTTCTTATTTTTGGACCATGATCTATTACATCTATTATTCTTCCAGAACAGAGTGTAGATTCAGAGAAAACAAGTATAACTGTAAGCAGAAAAGGGTTTAACACTTAAAGAGCTGCTTCAAGAAAGAAGTCGTCACAATTTGAAGGTCTGCAAAGGTATTATTTCTTTAACACTACCTTAATTTGCAGGTGTTTGAATATATGCCTCTTTACCTTACTTTTATAATCTAATATTGCTTTTCATTTTTAATAGGGACAATGCTTTTCCGGAAAGATTTACATGGATCTAATGCATTTATCGTGGAAAAAGGTCTCCGCGCTTGAGCTACAGGGAGACAGCTGAGATCTTTTTAACGGGGAAGATGAACTCTTGCTTCATGAAGGTAATATTGCAATTCCTAAAATTTGAAAGCAACCTAAAACTTTTCTGCAATTCTATGTTTGTCCCTATGTATTTGGAATTGATTTTGCAGCCATTAGCTTTGATTCATCCATCGCAGCACACACGTAGATCGTAATCTATCACATACTAACACTGATACGGTTAATTTTTAAGGTAAAAAATCAGTTTTTTCTAAAATAATTGCATTATTGGTCCTAATGTTGTTTTTCCTATAAATATTTTTTTGCATTTTTGTATTATTTTTATTTTCCAAAAATTTAGATGCCCAAGAAAATATGGACAGTAAAAGAGCTTCTATCCATGGCATGCTCAGCCAAGGTTTTTATGATTTGCAGTTCAGTCCCTAAAATGTTCTGTGATGATACTGATTTGAAGGTAGAGTAAATTCCAATTTTGAATTAAGTTTGTACTAAATCGGTATAGTTTGTACTAAAACATGTAAAATAAGTATAGTTGCGAAATGAATTTGGTCCAACCTTATGACTTCATTCATTTCTTAATTTTATTATAATATTGTTATTTGTGAAGTTTTTTTTTTTTTTTAAATTATGTTTATCAGATGAACTAATATTTCTTGATTATTGGCCAAATATAATTTTTGGTATATGGTTAAAAGAATGTGCAATTTCTTCCATATTCAGGGGATGTAGAAGTTCGTCTTAGAAGTTATATAAGTATAATTTTTTAAACAACCTGGATTTGTTATATAAAAGACGATTAGGTTTCTCTAGGGGGTCTTAAATCACTCTACTATAGATCTAAAATTCATGTGTTCAGTCCATGCTAATAACTATCTTTTAAACTTTGGTCGTCCCAACGTTTAGAATATCTAACTTTAATCCAAGAGACCGGGGATCAATTCTCATCAATGGAACAAACATTTTTTTCCATGAACCATATACTATAAATCTTGAATATTAAATTTCAAAATATGAGCAATGAAGTTTAAAACTTAGACTTTTAACCATTAACTATTTTGTTTAAATATCTATAACACACATTACACTTTTCTCCACAATCCTGACCCTCTACATAAAAGACTGTTCAAATTGCTTTAAAATCACACCACTATAGATCACGTATTAGATTCACTTTGATTACACTCCACTAATCTTAACTATATGAAAATTCTTCGTTGTCCTATGCCGCCTTAAACCTTAAATCTTATTAAATTGTAACCTTTAACCTTAAACATTAAATCTTAAACCTTAACTCTAACCTTAACTTAACCTTGACCTAAACCTTAACCTTAACCCTAATCTCAACCCTAATCTTAACCTTAACCTTAACCTTAACCTTGACCTAAACCTTAACATTAACCCTAACCTCAACCCTAACCTTAACCCTAACCTTAACCTTAACCTTAACCTTAACCTTTACCTTAACCTTAACCTTAACTCTAACCTTAACCTTAACCTTAACATTAACATTAACCTTAGCCTTAACTTTAACCTTAACCTAAATCTAAAACTTAACCTCAACCCTAACCTTAACCTTAACCTTAACATTAACCTTAGCCTTAACTTTAACCTTAACCTAAATCTAAAACTTAACCTCAACCCTAACCTTAACCTTAACCTTAACATTAACCATAAACTTAAACTTAACCTTAACCTTAACCATAACCATAACCATAACCTTAACCTAAATCTAACCTTAACCCTAACCTTGACCTTAACCTTAACCTTAACCTTCTCCTTGACGAGCAAAAAAAAAACCTCAACCATAACAGTAACCTTGACCTTGACTTTCATTTAGGGAACTTGGGTTCGATTTCCATCAACTGAATAATTTTTTTCTTAAGTGTCTTCAGACACGGGTTTTACCAAGTAAATATATAAATAAACATTATTTATTTGTTTATTGTTATATATATAGCAAAGGTGAAAGAAAGAAAAGAATTTTTTTTTTTTTAGTATTAGGCTAGACCTAATAGTTAGGTTTTTTTCATGTGCAAGTCTTTAGCATTACCATTGGGCCAGGACCAATAGTTAATGCGTAATGAATACTAAAAATCCATTAGCATTGGGTCAGACCCAACAGTTATGTATTTTACTAACTAATGTATCATATTTTAAAGTCACAATCCTTTTTGATGAATGTCTAGCCACCTATTCATTTTATATAAATAGTTTGTCAACTTAAATATTTGATTCATTTTGTTTTAAAAAAATTCATCATTAAAATTATTAGAGAGAGATGGATAGAAAAGAAGCATCATTATCAAGTTCGTTGGAATTCTAAATCAAACGTGTTTCCGTTTCTTCTAAATATTTTTGTCGTTGTACCCTTAAGGCTGAAGCAAACAAATGACAAACAGTGGTACCTGGCCGAAATACCTTAAAAACATTTAATCTAATACGAGTCTCGACAAGTAAAGTTATTTGTTTATTTAGTTCTTTTGTACTTCCTTTTCTGCTTTACTGTTTATAAATATTTTTCTGGTTTATAAAATTAGTAACACAACAACTCGCAAGGGAATTTGGATTACATTCAAGCATGCAAGAAGGAGTCTTTATAAATGAAGAAAACGTAGTTGTAGGATTCTCAACAACTATTGATGCAACAACACCAAAACAACAGTGTTTTCAAAAGTTGCAGCTAAGGTTAAGGATGGAGCATAAGAGAAGAATTTTCCTTTGCACGAGACCCACAAAAATGTAGATAAATTTTTCATAATTTCCCGAACACTTCAGTTTACGGCAGCAACGTGCAAGTAATCCAGCAACTGGGAGAACTATAACAGAGGCTGGAATCGATATTCCTATTTTACCAACACCGTTCATTCGAGATCTTCTTCTTTCAAATATGTGTGTAACCGAATTCCTAATAGTATTCAAATTAAAATTGACCATCTAAATCATTCATGTCCTTTTTCTATCTACTTATGATGCTTATGCCAAAAGTCGTAGGTGTCGTTTGATTTTTTATGTAATAAGAACTTAATGTTGAATGAACGTATTTTGTTAATAGGGTAGTGTCTGAATGATTCAAACTTAGTTTGAAATCTGCATAAAACAGACAAGTTAAGAGTCATTCATATATAAATTGGTCAAAAAAAACAAACTATCTTATTAATCCAGCGTCTTAATGAACTAGAATAAGATCTCATTAAGTGAAAACAAACACCCCCTTACTCAGAAAGCATTACCAGGACATCCACAAGAAGGATCCATCACTAAGCTTCAACAGACGATGTAATTTTTCTAGGCATTTACACAAGAGAATACGTGAGCAAACAATGAAAGGTTCAAAGAGAAATCGGCTGGGTTGAAGATATTGGGGAATCAAGTCACCCAAATAGCCTCATATCTTAAAGAGAATCAACAATCTCCTCCACTGCAATTAGGCCAAGGTACAAAGCAATGAATTAAAGGCCATCAAGAATAGTGAGAACCATGTTGGGTCCGAATTGAGTAAGGCTATTATCCTTCAAGTTGATAATGTAGTGGAATCGCCACCTGATGTAAGATTTCCATGGAGATTCCAGAGGTAGTAGTACCAACCAAGCTAATCTTGGAGGAGGTGATTATTAAGAAGTTGGTTAAAGATGAAGTGAGAAAGAGGTAGTTGCACCAAAGGTGCAAGAGCATACTAGGGTGGAGTCGCCACCGACACATCCATTGTTATCACCACCATTTCCGATGAGGACGGACTATCCTAGTGTTGATAATGAGTTCTCGAGACAGATGAGAAGGATCTTACACAAGGTGTGGAGAGATTTTTGTAAACTCCATGGATGATAAGACAAATCTCAAAATTGGAACAATAAGAAGGAATGGGTGATACAAAGAAGCAAGAGCGACAAATTGAAGGATATAGTCTTCATCCTTAGATATCAAAGTTTTCTATACCATATTTGGATCACTAAAAATAAGAAATTGCACCATAATCTCCTTGATAAACAAAGACAGTATTTTGCAGAGAATCTGTCTTGATGTTCTATCTAAATTATGGCACATAGGCAAATTCCAATGCACTTTTGGCAATAGAGTCATTGTGAGAAAACGGGATCTTCATGGGGTGCTCAATCGAATCACACATGCATAATGATTGTAACTCAGATGGTGGATTAAAGTTAGTTGTTATTTGCAAAGTTCATGATATTTGATATTGTGGGGACTTGAACTGAAGACTGGTTTATGGGAGTTGTTTTGAGTGCTTTGCAATTTAGTCCCTTTTAGTTACTATGCCTTATTTTTCAATCTCTACTTTTGATTAGGGTTTTTTCTATAATCATAAAAAAATGTTTAGGCTTTCTTTCACATGTCGGGAAATTTTGACTTAGAGTCAAAATTTATGTCATCTTGTAAAGTTTTGATTGTTGGAGCAATAAAATTGATACTCAACTATCAAAAAAGACTTAAAGGCTCTCAACGCTCAACTCTTTCATTCCTTTAATGAAAAAGGGCTTGATAACTCACAGGCTCTCAAACTTCAATAATATTACTCCTTTAATGAAAAAAGACTAGATAACTTATGGATATCGGTCCTCAACTCGCAAGAAAGATAAAATTGAGAAGAGAGGTAACTACTTGAAGACGTAAGTGTCATAATATATAAAGTTAAGGCGCCTAAGTATTATAAAATTATATATCGATAATTCATAATGGGCCCATTTATATATTCCATCGTAGTACAAACCCAAACCATTTGGTTTCTCATCCAATTTTAACAGTTCAAACTTCATATTCAAGAAATCGAGTCCATTGAAGAACTAATATGATATTTTGCAATTAAATGGGCCAACAAATGAAATGAAATTCCAAAAATAACACACACTTATTTCTAACACATATAAAAATGGTTTCATCAAAAACCAAACCCTAAGAAAATACTCTACCACTTCATTTTCTTCTCTTCGCCCCCTTTACCTTCTTTCGTTCAACTTCTTTATGTTTCTTTAGATCTAGTAGCACGATCCAAACGCTAATTTAGTCTCTTTGGAGGTATTAATATAACCTTATTGTCCTCTCTTCACACCTTCAGATTTCTTCTAGCTATTTCTTATATATCTATTCAAATTCAGATCCAACATTACAATGCGAGATGTTGAAGATCTACATTTTAGAAATCGTCGTTATACTTTTTGGGTAAGAAATCATGAAACATTTTGTTCGATTTAGTTTAATGAAATGAAATATAATTTTAATATTTATGTGATGTTTCTTTGAATATATGTAACTTTATTATCTAGTTAACATTTGAGTCCTTTTCTAAAACAATTTGGCTAAAATAGTTTGATTATAAAATTGATACATGGAATTTCAAAAATGTGTATTTCATGTCGCTTTTATCCAAGGGTGTTTGCAAATCAGTTACATGTATAAATTGTTCAACCCACAGGTTGTTCGATCTTGTATGGGTCTTGAAAATCATATTTACACCTACCTAATACATTACATAAACAATTTGGTATTGAGCGTGGTAAATTGTGGGTGTATCTTGGGCCACTTTAGATAGTAAATGGGTGTCAGATGTATATTTGTGTTCATTATGTGTTAATTTATTTTACAAACTAAAATAGCAACAAAAAGGTTACTCTAGTTATTAGTATATATTTTGAATAATAAAAAAATATATAATTTGAGATTGTAGGAAAATATAATTCACAATCTTAGAAAAATAGATTAGCATGATGAAGTACAAAAGGAGTATAATTTGATGCATCATTATTAAGTAATTTAAGGGTTTTAATAGAGAATAA
This sequence comes from Nemophila menziesii, assembly GCA_029959085.1. Classification (NCBI taxonomy): domain Eukaryota; kingdom Viridiplantae; phylum Streptophyta; class Magnoliopsida; order Boraginales; family Hydrophyllaceae; genus Nemophila; species Nemophila menziesii. Next base: position 1,290,510 of record JARWIR010000042.1, read on the forward strand.
TGAGACAAAGAAGTATATAGGGAGAGGCGCAAGACCTCTTTTGATTTATTTTTTTCCGTAAAATAAGCAATATGTATTTTGGTATGGTTTTAGATGTAAAATGGGTACACAAGTTAAGAGGGTTTGTGGGTTTCGTCTTTAAGTCTTGTAACCCATCAGTTTATATATTTCCGGCTTAAACTGGAACTCATCCAATAAAGCTATAACATGTCTAGTATCAGGGTTAGGAGTGCGGGTTTCAAATCTATTGAACATCCCTAAAAAATAATCAATGAAATTAAAATTGGTTTTCATGTCTAGTTGATTACAAATTTTAACCTTACTTAGACTCGGGCGGTATCACTAGTGACTTAATATTTCTCTTGAGGTCAAATTTTATTTCTTACCGTAATACCCCATAAAAAATTTAAATGAGTTTTCAATATTTCAAAAATTATATAAAAAATACTAATATTTACCAAAATTATAAAATTAGTCAGGATTATATAATTATTAAAAAAACATGTATTTTTGTATTATACCCATTATTTTGTAACTAATTTGAAAATATTTATATACATATTGAGTTAATTTTGAAAATCCAAAACATGATAGTGTATGGTAATCTTTAAATTAAAATTTACATCCAAAGTAACACATATATGATATTATCCGTATGTTTTGTATGAAATGTAATTTTCTTGTGTTGTATTTGTATATATAAATTAATTGATTTATAACTTATATATTTAATAAATGAAATAAAAGTATTCAATTTTTTATTTGTTCTTTATGTTGTCAAATTTGATTATTTTATTTAGTTCATACAGATTCATTATGTTGTTAAATTTGAGATCGATGGCCATAACATTTCAATAATTATGGTAAGACATCTTTATTATTAATATATTCTAATATTTATATTCTATACCTCAAATTTTACAACTAGTATATATTTAACCAAATTTAATCAACAAAATACAAGTAGAAACTCCGTGCAAAACAAATCTTGACTCTTCCTCTTTATTTATAAATATGAATTATTAAGGGAAATTTTTGACAACAAAACTAGATGAAATAGTAGATTCTTTAGATTATTTAAAATAAGATTGGAGAACTTTTAAATAGAACGGTAATAATTTCGAAAAGTGCGATATATTTAGGTACCCTAGCGGGGAGTGAACATATTAAGGAGCAAGATGCATATTTAAACTTTTAATTAAAACTTTTATATCGGTTTTAACGCCTAACAATGAATAAATTTATGACCAGATGGTCAAAGTTACTGCCGAAATCCAACGGAGCATCAAAAGGCAAAGAAAAACAAGTCTTTAATTGGATCATCCAGTAAAACAAAAAAGATAACTTACGAAGACCCAAATCTGTAAGTTTCTATCTTTACTCATCATTTTTTTTGCATATCACTCTTTTCACACCATAACAATTCTCATTCATACCATCTTCTTTGTTTGCAGGCTAAGGAGATGAACACATGGTTCAAGGAACAGGTAAGTTTTTGCCTCAGCCTTTTGCTTTTTGCTGTTTTTCAAACATCATTATATTATATTGATTGTTTAAAGTAGATTTGTTAACCTTACTTCTTTCCCTAATATGTAGCCTTGGAATAATAGAGTTGAGAGTGCAAGAGATGAAGGCAATGAAACACGCTGATCCTGCTGAACTTTATTGAACACCTTGTCTCATGTTACAACTATTTGTTTAGCTCTCTTCCTAAACAAAATGCACCAACGAGACAAGGCTGAGAAAAAATAAAGTTAAAGAAAAAATACAGTAATCACAAACCATCATTATCCATATATTCTGTTCCATAAAAGTGCATGTTCAAAAGGATACATTCAATTCCTTGTTGCGAACAGTTGAGTTTAACCATCTTCTCGGTCAATATCTGACCATTAAAAGCCTCTTCACCCATCTTCTTCATAGTAAGGTCTTGTGCTAAAATGTAAAATCTCCAGCAAAGTTATAAAAAAGATGAAACTCAGAGAGTGAGTGTATATGTAAAGAAAGCAAGATAGAAATTAGCAATTTTCACAACAAGCATAATTTGAGAAAAGAATTTCATATGTTCAATATATTTGTTTTAGAATCTGTGAGAATAGTTCAGTCACAATATTTGCTTACTAAATTAACTGTATCGGTTGTTTTAGACTTCATTTACTTATCAGATTCTCGCGATAGATTTTAACCTAAAACATAAATAAATCATCTTCGGTTTTTTACAATTCAATCAACTTTTCATGTAGTTCAATTCCAAAAGAACAATTAATAGATTCAATGTAACAATTTTATTATTGTAGAAAAATCTTATAAAAATCCCGATTCAATAGATTCTAAGCAATATAATTTCGAATTAAATTCCAGAATTTCCCATAAAAAAACAGCCCAAAAAGAGGATTTGCTTTAGCTAAATTGAGGGAGTAGAATGTAATGAGACCTCATATGATGGCATAAAATGGCCATTCTAGGATTTGTATAAAAATTAATAAACATCACGGTAACTATACTTAAATCAGATAATTCTGAAATATTGTAAAAGTAATGAGATTAGGATTAAAATAATTCAATTTATTTACCTTAATTTGGTTCTTCTCCAAGCCGGTTGATGATGGTGGGGAAAGGTCCCCGAGTGGCGGCGGTTTCCTTGTGCAGAGAGCGGCTTGGTGTGGGAAGGTAAGTGTGGAGATTTTTTTTTTTTTTGTTTTTTTTTTACCTTAATTGGGTTCTTCGATTGTTGATGGAGTAGACTGTAGACAAGGAGGAGCCAGTGGCAGGTTTTTTTTTTTTTTTTTTGGGAGAGCGAAGAATAAGATAAAGATTATTCAAAAAAAAGTAAAAAATAATAATGATGTAAATGCTTATGTGATGAGAACGTGGCGCTGATGTGGTACTATGCGACGTTGACTAACGATTAATTGACAAAAACGTTAAAAATGAAAGAGTAATACTGGATATCATCCCAAATCGCATCACTTTTTTATCGCCTCCTAGGTGGACCAATCGTAAAGGAGAGAGAAAATAATAAATCAAGAAAGATAAATCATGTTATTGGTTAATTTAAAATCCACCTATGAGGTGATAAAAGGGTGATGTGATTTGGGGTGATATCCAGCATTACTCAAAATGAAAATGTGTCACAAATTTGAGCACACGGGTCCATTTCAAAGAAATCTATAGATAGGGTATCTCCAACGCAATTTCGGCAAAGATAAAGAGACCGTACAAGGGTTTCATCCTACATACTCCTTCCGTTCTATAAAATTTGTCTACTTACTAAAAATAATGTTCCAGAAGTTCAAGACACTTTTTTCCTACTTTTTATACTATAATTTTTATTAATATATTGAAATTTATTTTCAACACATATTAAAATATCAAGATACTTTATTATATGTATTTTTATAATGGTGAATTTTATTATATTTTTTAATATATGTGAAATTTTAAGTGCACAAATTTTATAGAAAAGAAAAAATAAGTTTTTTTAAGATTTATTTTTGTACACAAAGGAACTAAATGGAATGGTAATAATATTTTAAATAAATCGAAGGATTTAATCTCAAGACTCTTTGGACCATGCATTGATTCAGAAAAAATGGAGAATAAAAAAAGGATACTAGTAAAAGTAATGAAAAAGACAATCCTATGATAAAGAATGAATCTGAAATTTGGATGAGCGATGCATCATTTCCTAATAACAAAGAACCAACAGCTATCGCAGCAATGGAGTTGCTAAAGATGGAAACATTGTGAAAAGATCAAGCATGAAATGTAAAGTAAATAGTGTTATTGAAGGGGAGGTATGGGTCATTTTAATGGCAATGAGATTAAGTAAAAATCTGGTAGATCAGAGTATTTCATTTTACCCTGACAACTTTGAATTAGTTCAAGAAATTTTGGGTCTGACCGGGCTCCATTGGAGTCTTAAACCTATTCTTTCGGAAGTAAGGAAATGGTTAGGTCGTGGGTCAGATTGGAACATTGCCCATGTGGATAGAAGATATAATTTTACAGCAGATACGCTTGCTAAGTGTACTAGGAGGGATATGGACCTATCTGGCTGGAAGGATTTATCTCTTATTGCTTCGAATGATTCTCTAGCGAACTTATGTAATACTTATAAATAACTTATTTGTAAGGTTTCTTTGACAAAAAAAATTGTACAAATCATATTATTTTTGTTATTATATCGTTGAACTATCTTTTTATGATTACAATGTATGTTTTTTATAATAAACATGGAGAATTTTAAGGAGATGATTAACATTACAACTTGGTTAGCATACCTTTATGTATACTAATTCAAGTGTATCTAAAATATCTTGTGAGTTGAAAATAAATCAAGTATATAAGATATATGATGCATATCAAAATTTTAACTAGTTGATGAATGAGAAGATTTAAAAACAAAAAGTAAATCAAAATAATATATGGTATTTGTGATTTTTATTTTGCTAATTATTTTTACACTAATATCTATATTATGTTGGTATTGTTATCAAAGTGATCAAGCCAAAAAGTGATATATTAAAAAAAATATGTTACATAGGAAAGTCACTTTAAACTCGGAGTCATTGACTCGGTCTGAACCTGCACTACTAGATTAGATGACCAAGGTCTTATCCAATAAACTAATCCCAACTGGTTATATATCAAGTAAAATTAAAATTTATATTTTGTCGAAAATGACCAAGACAAATAATGATGGATTTGATTAATAATGATAGTGAAACTAAAAATCATATTACGTCGGTTTGTCAGTCATTAAAGTAATCAAGCCAAAAATGATGGATTTAATTTTCAAGGATTATATTTGAAATTAAAATTCATATATGTTTGTCAATTACCAAAGTGACAAAAATTAAAAAAGTCATGGATTTCAATTTAATATATTATAATTTTTAAAGGGATTTCAGTTTTTGTCGAAAAATGAATCGTTATCCAATGTATATTGTAATAGAAGTAGAGAGAAAGAGAAGGAATTTTATTATTTGATGTGTTAAGTGATTACATGAGTTTGAGCATCTATTTATACACTTCTGCATAACAGTTTATACATACACATACATACACCTATACATACATATTGTTCTAACTGTTTTGATAACAACTTTTACAGCTGTTAGTTTGTTACTTGAGTGATACTCTTCTTTAGCTTATCATCCCCCCTCAAGCTGAGCACTGAGATCAGTGGAAGCTTGGAAACATTCGCAACAAACAAAGTAGAACTTAATCCTTTGGTGAGAAGATCAGCTAATTGATTTTCAGATGGAACATGATAGAGAACAAGATTCTTTGATTTTACTTGTTCACGAACAAAGTGAAAATCGACATCAATATGTCTTGTACAAGTGTGAAACACAGGATTAGATGCAAGAGCTAACGCAAAGAGATTATCACACGCAATTGATGGAGTTTGAATCGAAATATGTAAACTCTGTAGCAAGAAAGTGAACCACTTCAATTCTGCAGCAACATAAGCCAAGGCACGATACTCAGCTTCTGTAGATGATCGTGATACTGTTGACTGTATCTTCGAACCCCAAGACACCAAATTCTTACCCAAGAATATGCAATAACCGGTTATAGAACGTCTATCAATTGAGCAACTAGCCCAATCTGAATCCGAAAATGCTTGAAGATGAGTAGATGATGGCTTAAAATAGAGACCATAACTGATTGTACCTTTGATGTAACGCAACAACTTCTTTAAGGCTTCATAATTTGCATTTGTAGGGTGATGCATTGACTGACATAGCTGGTTTACAGCATAAGCAATATCTGGTCTGGATATTGTCAAGTATTGCAATGCACCAGTTAGACTTCTAAACAAAGATGGATCCTCAAATTGTAGTAATCCATGTTCAGAAATAACCGAGTATTTGTTTAATGTGGGTGTAGTAGATGATTTACACTCGCTTAAACCAGCTTTATTTAGAATAGATTGAGCATAATTCGATTGAGTAACAATTGTGTACTCATTTGATTTAATAATCTCCAAACCCAGAAAATAAGATAACTCACCTAAGTCTTTCATCTCAAAACGCTTCTTAAGGTCTTGTATAATTGCTGAGATAGAATTATTATATGCACCCGTGATTAAAATATCATCAACATAAACCAATATAATAGTGAGAGAAGAATCTTTTCCACGAATAAACATGGAAGTATCTGCAGAACTTATGATAAAACCATGAGTGATAAGAAAATTAGCAAGCAATTCATACCAAGCACGAGGGGCTTGTTTTAAACAATATAATGACTGTTTAAGTTTACAAACATAATCAGGGAACCTTGAATTCACAAATCCAGCTGGTTGAACCATGTACACTTCCTCATTTAAATTACCATGAAGTAATGCATTGGAGACATCGAGTTGTCTAATTTTCCAATTGAATGACACAGCTAAAGCAAGTATAACACGTATAGTTTGATGCTTTATAACTGGAATAAGTGTTTCTGTGTAATCAAGACCAAATTCTTGAAGAAAACCTCGAGCAACAAGTCTTGCTTTGTAGCGAGCTACATCACCATTTGCATTTCGTTTTATCTTGTAAATCCATTTGCAAGTGATGGAATTGCGCCCAAGTGGAGGAGGCACTAATTCCCAAGTTTGTTGATGAATAAGAGCCTTATATTCTTCAACCATTGCATCATGCCAACATTGATATTTAGAAGCCTCTTTATATGAGTTTGGTTCAGAAATAGAAGGTTGAAGAATTAAGGACTGGCATTTGTAAGAAGGTTTGAGTGAACATGTTTGTCTGCGAGTTATCATTGGGTGAGATGAAGTTGAAGTTGAGGTTTGAATAGGAGCATTAGCAGAAGGATTTGAAGTTGAAGTAGAGGAAGAAGACACAGGAGGTAAGCTAACAGTAGGATCAAGAGAAAGAGGTTTAGAATTGGAATTTAGATTGATAGATGTGGGAAGTATATCAACAAATGAGGTGAGTGACGGTTCTAACTCAGAGGAGAAGGTGGAAACCATATGTGAAGTGTAAGGAAAAACACCCTCATTGAACCTCACATGTCTTGAGATAAAAAATTTATGTGATTCCAAAGAGAAGCATTTGTATCCTTTAGAGTGTGAACAATAGCCCAAGAAAACACAAGCATCTGATTTGGGAGACAATTTGTGAGAAGAATATGGTTTGAGCCAAGGATAACTACTTGAAGACGTAAGTGTCATAATATATAAAACTAAGGGACCTAAGTATTAGAAAATTATATATAGATAATTCACAATGAGCCCATTTATATATTCCATCGTAGTACAAACCCAAACCCTTTGGTTTCACATCCAATTTTAACAGTTCAAACTTCATATTCAAGAAATCGAGTCCATTGAAGAACTAATATGATATTTTTCATTTAAATGGGCCAACAAATGAAATGAAATTCTAAAAATAACACACACTTATTTCTAACACATATAAAAATGGTTTTATCATAAAACAAACCCTAAAAAAAATACTCTACAACTTCATTTTCTTCTCTCCGCCCCCTTTAGCTTCTTTCGTTCAGCTTCTTTATGTTTCTTTAGATCTAGTATCACGATTCAAATGTTAATTTAGTCTCTTTGAATAAAAAAATTCTTATGATATAGAGGTATCAATATAACCTTATTGTCGTCTCTTCACACCTTCACATTTCTTCTCGGTATTTCTTATATGTCTATTCAAATTCAGATCCAACAATACAATGCAAGATGTTGAAGATCTACATTTTAGAAATCGTCGTTATACTTTTTGGGTAAGAAATTATGAAACATTTTGTTTGATTTAGTTTAATGAAATGAAATATAATTTTAATCTTTATGTGATGTTTCTTTGAATATATGTAACTTTATTATCTAGTTAACATTTGAGTCTTTTTTCTAAAACAAATATGGCTAATATAGTTTGATTATAAAATTGATACATGGAATTTCAAGAATACCTTATATGTGTATTTCATGATACTTTTATTAAAGGGTGTTTGCAAATCAGTTACGTGTATAAATTGTTCAACCCACGGGTAGTTTGATCTCGTATGGATCTTGAAAATCAAATTGTCCCACCCAATACATTACATAAACAATTTGGTATTGGGTGTGGCGGATTGTGGGTGTATCGTGGGCCATTTCAGATAATAAATGGTTCTTAGATGTATATTTGTGTTCATTATGTATTAATTTATTTTACAAACTAAAATAGCAACAAAAAAGATACCCTGGTTATTAGTATATATTTTGAGTAATTTAAAAATTTAAAAAAATATATAATTTGAGATTGTAGGAAGTATAATTCACAATCTTAGAAAAATAGATTAGCATGATGAAGTACAAAAGAAGTATTATTTGATGCATTATTATTAAGTAATTTGGAGGTTTTAATAGGGAATAATGAGACAAAAAAATATAGGGAGAGGCGCAAGACATCCCTCGGATTTTTTTCAAATAAAATAAGCCATATGTATTTTGGTAAGGTTTTATATGTGAAATGGGTAAACAAGCTAGGTGGGTTTGTGGGTTTCGTCATTAAGTCTTGTAACCTATTAGTTTATATATTTCAGGCTTAAACTGAAACCCATCCAATAAAACTATAAAATTATCATCGAAATTAGAATTGGTTTTCATGTCTAGGTGGTATCATTAGTGACCTAATATCTCTCTTTAGGTTAAATTTTATTTCTTACTGTGACACCCATTAAAAATATAAATTAGTTTTCAATATTTCAAAAATTATATAAAAGATACTAATATTTATAAAAATTGTAAAATTAATCAAGATTATATAATTATTCAAAAACATGCATTTTGTATTATAACAAATATTTTGTAACCAATTTGAAAATATTTATATACATTTTGAGTTAATTTTGAAAATCCAAAACATGATAATGTATGGTTATCTTTGAATTGAAATTTACATCCAAAATAACACATATACGATATTATCAGTATGTTTTGTATGAAATGTAATTTTCTTCTTTGAAAAGGTTAGATAGAGCATTGTATTTGTGTATATAAAGATAACTAAGCATTCAATTTTTTACTTGTTTTATACAGATTCATTATGTTGACAAATTTGAGATCGATAGTCATAACATTTCAATAATTACGGTAAGACATCCTTACTATTGATATATTTTAATATTTATATTCTATTACTCAAATTTTACAACTAGTATATATTTAACCAAATTTAATCAACAAAATACAAGTAGAAACTCCGTGCAAAACAGATCTTGACTCTTCCTCTTTATTTATAAATATTAAGGGAATTTTTTGACAACAAAACTAGATGAAATTATAGATTTTTGAGATTATTTAAAATAAGATTTGAGAACTTTTAAATAGAATAGTGATAATTTCGAAATAAGTAATTTGATAAGTCACGGGTATATATGGTTGATATAGCTCTGGAGGCTTTCTCTGAAGCATGTACATGTCCTATGAAAGTCCGATATATTTAGGTACCCTAGCGGGGAGTGAACATATTAAGGAGCAAGATGCATATTTAAACTTTTAATTAAAACTTTTATTTCGGTTTTAACGCCTAACAATGAATAAATTTATGACCAGATGGTCAAAGTTACTGCCGAAATCCAAAGGAGCGTCAAAAAGCAAAGAAAAACAAGTCTTTAATTGGATCATCCAGTAAAACAAAAAAGATAACTTACGAAGACCAGAATCTGTAAGTTTCTATCTTTTACTCATCATTTTTTTCACATATCACTCTTTTCACACCATAACACTTCTCATTCATACCATCTTATTTGTTTGCAGGTTAAGGAGATGAACACATGGTTCAAGGAACGGGTAAGTTTTTGCCTCGGCCTTTTGCTTTTTGCTGTTTTTCAAACATCATTATATTATATTGATTGTTTAAAGTAGATTTGTTAGCCTTACTTCTTTCTCTAATATGTAGCCTTGGAATGATAAGAGTTGAGAGTGCACGAGATGAACTTTCCAGAACTCATTTACAAACTCGTTACCTTTACGCCTACTATTTTGCAAAATATCATTCGCTAGATAAAGCAATGAAACACGCTGATCCTGCTCAACTTTATTGAACACTTTGTCCCATGTTGCAATTATTTGTTTAGCTCTCTTCCTAAACAAAATGCACCAACGAGACAACGCTGTTGTGAAGAAGTTTAACCATCTTCTCGGTCAATATCTGACCATTAAAAGCCTCTTCACCCATCTTCTTCATAGTAAGGTCTTGTGCTAAAATGTAAAATCTCCTGTAAAGTTATAAAAAAGATGAAAACCAGAGAATGTATATGTAAAGAAAGCAAGATAGAAATTAGCAATTTTCACAACAAGAATAAATCGAGAAAAGAATTTCATATGTTCAATATATTCTCTCTATTACAGAGAGGTCAGAATCGATGAAATAGTTCAGTCACAATTTTTGTTTACTAAATTAATTGTGTATGTGTTTTAGACTTCATTTACTTATCAGATTCTCGCGATAGATTTTAACCTAAAACATAAATAAATCATCTTCGGTTTTTTACGATTCAATCAACTTTTCATGTAGTTCAATTCCAAAAGAACAATTAATACATGTGTCACTTTTTAACATCATTCAATGTATTGTAGAAAAATCTTATAAAAATCCCGATTCAATAGATTCTAAGCAATATAATTTCGAATTAAATTCCAGAATTCCCCATAGAGAAACAGCCCAAAAAGAGGATTTGCTTTAGCTAAATTGAGAGAGTAGAATGTAATGAGACATCATATGATGGCATAAAAATTAATTAACATCACGACTGTAACTATACTTAAATCAGATAATTCTGAAATATTGTAAAAGTGATGAGATTAGGATTAAAATAATTCAATTTATTTACCTTAATTTGGTTCTTTTCCAAGCCGGTTGATGATGGTGGAGAAAGGTCCCCGAGTGGTGGCGGTTTCTTTGTGCAGAGAGCGGCTTGGTGTGGGAAGGTAAGTGTGGAGAGATTTTTTTTTTTTGTTTTTCTTTTTTTACCTTAATTGGTTCTTCGATTGTTGATGGAGTAGACAATGAGGAGCTAATGGCAGGTTTTTTTTTTGGGAGAGCAAAGAATAAGATAAAGATTATTCTGAAAAAGTATGCGTAAATGCTAATGTGATAAGAACGTGGAACTGACTCAATTGACAAAATTATTAAAAATTAAAATGTGTCACAAAAACACACTGGTCCATTTCAAAGAAATTTATAGATAGGGTACCTCCGACGCAATTTCGACAAAGATAAAGAGACCGTACAAGGGTTTCATCCTACGTACTCCTTCCATTCTATAGAATTTGTCTACTTACTAAAAACAATGTTCCAGAAGTTCAAGACACTTTTTTCCTACTTTTTCTACTATAATCTTTATTAATATATTGAAATTTATTTTTAATATATATTTAAAATATCAAGATACTTTATTAGATGTATTTTTATAATGGTGAATTTTATTATATTTTTTAATATATGTGAAATTTTAAGTGCACAAATTTTATAGAATAGGAAAAATAGGTTTTTTTAAGATTTATTTTTTGTACACGAAGGAACTAAATGGAATGGTAATAATATTTTAAATAAATCGAAGGATTTAATCTCAAGGCTCTTTGGACCATGCATTGATTCAGAAAAAATGGAGAATAAAAAGAAGGATACTAGTAAAAGTAATGAAAAAGACAATCCTATGATAATGGATGAATCTGAAATCATTTGGATGAGTGATGCATCATTTACTAATAACAAAGAACCAGCAGCTATCGCAGCAATTGGAGTTGCTAAAGATGGAAACATTGTGAAAAGATCGAGCATGAAATGTAAAGTAAATAGTGTTATTGAAGGGGAGGCATGGGCCATTTTAATGGCAATGAGATTAAGCAAAAATCTGGTAGATCAGAGTCAGGGGCGGATGTGGGGGTGGGCTGAGGTGGGCTGCAGCCCACCCCAGCCTATCCAGCTCACTATAATTTAACCAATTTTTTTTTTACAAATAGATTAAAATATAACTAAAAAGAATTATAGCATAAAATTAGCCCTCCCTAACTTAAAGTTTAGAGATTAATTCTATCAAATAATAAAATTTATTGACGAAATTGGAACGTAAATACCATTAAATATTCAATTTCTTGGTTTTTTTTATAGATTTTTTTTAATTAACTCTTAAATGTTTTAAAAAAATTTATTTGGCCCTCTAAATTTTAAAATTTATATTATTAGACTTTAAATTATTTTATTAGGTTTTTTTGTTTTTTTACAACAAAATCTATGTTATTTTGTATAAAAAAAAAAGAAATTTATCAGATGATTAATTTTAAAAAATAATATCTCGACTTATATTGCAATCGTTACACAATATAGGGATTTATAGTGCATTTTAGCATTATATAAGGATCTATCTAGCAATTTTTGCATAATTAGTAGACTTATCGTGCAAATACGGCAAAATAATTTTTTCCGGGGACGTTGCCCCCGAACTCCCTTAGCCCCCCCCTAACGAAAAATCCTGGCTCCGCCCCTGATCAGAGTAGTTCATTTTACTCTGACAACCTTGAATTAGTTTAAAGAATTTTGGGTCTGACCGGGCTTTATTGGAGTCTTAAACCTATCCTTTCGCAAGTAAGGAAATGGTTAGGTCGTGGGTCAGATTGGAACATTGCCCATGTGGATAGAAGATATAATTCTACAACAGATGCGCTTGCTAAGTAGGAGGAATATGGACCTATCTGGCTGGAAGGATTTATCTCTTATTGCTTCGAATGATTCTCTAGCGAACTTATGTAATACTTATAAATAACTTATTTGTAAGGTTTTTTTGAAAAAAAAATTGTACAAATCATATTATTTATGTTATTATATCGTTGAACTATCTTTTTATGATTACAATGTATGTTTTTTATAATAAACATGGAGAATTTTAAGGAGATGATTAACATTACAACTTGGTTAAGGTATACTAATTCAAGTGTATCTCAAATATCTTGTGAGTTGAAAATAAATCAAGTATATAAGATATATGATGCATATCAAAATTTTAACTAGTTGATGAATGAGAAGATTTAAAAACAAAAAGTAAATCAAAATAATATACGGTATTTGTGATTTTTATTTTGCTAATTATTATTACACTAATATCTGTATTATGTTGGTTTGATTGTTATCAAAGTGATCAAGCCAAAAACTGATATATTAAAAAAAATATGTTACATAGGAGAGTCATTTTGAACTCGGAGTCATTGACTCGGTCTGAACCTGCATTACTAAATTAGACGACCAAGGTCTTATCCAATAAACTAATTCCAACTGGTTATATATTAAATTTTTAATGTTTGAAGTAAAATTAAAATTTATATTTTCTCGAAAATGACCAAGACAAATAGTGATGGATTTGATTAATGATGACAGTGAAACTAAAAATCATATTATGTCGGTTTGTCAGTCATTAAAGTAATCAAGCCAAAAATGATGGATTTAATTTTCAAAAATTATATTTGAAATTAAAATTCATATTATGTTTGTCAATTACCCAAGTGACAAAAATTAAAAAGGTCATAGATTTCAGTTTAGTATAGGGAAAATGACCCAAAAAATCAAAATAATATTATTTTCAGCCCAATAACATCAATGACAAAATTTCTTCCCAATAACATCATTAACTAAATTTTGTCCTTGATGGGAATCGTCCTTGACGGGAATCGTCCTTGACGGGAATCGTCCTTGATGGGAATCGTCCTTGACGGGAATCGTCCTTGATGGGAATCGTCCTTGACGGGAATCGTCCTTGACGGGTAAACATGTAATCTTATAATAGTAAGTTAATGGATGATTCTTTGGGGCAAGTATAATATTATTTTGATTTTTTGGGTCATTGACCCTTTAGTATATTATAATTTCTAAATACTTGTTATTATAATTTGACCTTCCTATCCTGGGATTTCAGATTTTGTCAAAAAATGAATCGCTATCCAATGTATATTGAACATGATGAGACAGATTAAATTATTGTACTTAAATATATTTGTATATCTAAAGATATCAAGTACGTTACTTGAAGGATTTTATTTTAACTTATTATGCGTTCAAATATATTTCAATGAAGAATTGCCGCAATGATGTTTGAATTTATTTTGAAATAGTCATATTAAATTTTCGTTGACGATATTATGAAAATGAGGTACTTCATACATTATTTTGTCGTTTAAAGTATCTTGTTGTTCTATTTTTGCAAATAATATTAAGTTATGTTGGTTGATCGGATTTTTGAAAATATTATATGACGAGACTTAATTATCACGACATATAAGGGGGAAATTAAAATTAAAAAAGGATACTATATTCAAGGATTTATATTATGTCTAAAGTTATTAGCTTGATTTCTCCTCTGATGTTAAGTATTGTCTTAAATATTAGATTATTTAGAAGTATTAGTCATTAAACTTATTATATAAAATTTTATGTTGGTTCTTTTATATAATTTTTGGACAATAATTCTAATGTGATGATTTCATTTTTCTTAAATTTTTAAGAAGAATATTTATTAAGTACATTTTGATGAGTAGATTTTATAATGATACTTTCAAAAATAAAGTATTGTTTGCTAAAGATGAGGTATTTACATGGGGTTACATACATTTGTACTTGATTATACAATATTTGAAAAAAAAAAATTATAGTATAAACAGTTTCTTGTCTAAAGGTACAAAGTCACTAACTTGAGATTTTCAAATCTTTATATCGATAATATAGATTTAACACATTGAATTTGTATCAACGTTGAAATTGAATGAAAATAAAGTGGTTGTTAAATCAGTGTGCCATGTTGTATTAAGGGTGTCTTCTTAATATGTTTTAGTTTTAATAATAATTTTTAAGTTCAAATAAATTTATTTTAAATAAATTATTTTGTCAATAATTTTGATATATTATTGTTCATGATCAAATATAGTTTTTCTTAATTATTATTCCAAATTATTTAGACGGTGATTTTACCTATGCGATTCTTATATGTTCAAATCGGTAAGTTTTCATACCAAATAGGTATATTCAAGAAAATATCTTAATAGCACATGAAGTAATAACTGATGTCTCCATATTTGTGATATATTAATCTATACTTGAGACATCATATTAGGGGTATTTACAGGGGCGGAGCCATGTGTACCTTAGGGGGGTCCATGGCCCCTCCTGATTTTTTGAAAAAAAAAAATTATAACTATATCAAAAAAAAAAATTATAAGTAAATAACCCCTAAATTATTAAGAAATCTTCATTTGGCCCCCCCTAACTTTTAAAAGTTTATTTTATTAAGCTTTAAATTATTTTATTTAGAAGATTTTTTCTATTTTTTATAACAAAATATATGTTATTTTATATTAAAAAAAGAAATTCATAACAAAATTAATTAGAAAAATCAATATCGAGACTTATATTGTAATATTTATACAATATAGGGACCTTTAGAGCAATTTCTCCTAATATAGGGACCTATTTTACGATTTTTGTAGGATATTTAGACTTATAGTGCAAATACTGGCGGAAATTTTTTTTTCGGGGACGTTGCCCCCGAACCCCCTTGGCCCCTCCTTACGAAAATTCCTGGCTCCGCCCCTAGGTATTTAGTACTTCATTTTGGTATTTCTTTCCCATCTATTCATAATTTACACTTCCTTGTCTAGTTTTAGGTATTTTGCTTTTTTGTGAACTTTTGCGCGTGATTTGTGTGTTATTTGTGTAGCACTTAGGTATATGGAAGCTATTACACCCATGAAAACTGATTTGAAGTGTAAAAGTAAAGGAAATCCCTCAGTCATAAACAAAAAGGAAAAGTTTGGATATACTTGGAAAGTAAAGAATCTTCCATGTTGGAAAACGTTCACTGATTAAAATTGCTGCTAAAAGCCGGTCACGAATTTAGAGGATCCCTTCGACCTACTGATAGATCTTTTTATCGTTGTCGGTTTGACTGGTCGGACAATGAATTCCGATAAGTAACTAATGAGATATGGCCAGACTAATTTGCAAAGGTTTATCATGTCCTACAATTTAGGAATTCGAATTTTGGTAAGATTAGGTTTCATTAACTTGGAGATTACTCCATATTTCGACCAAAGGCCTATATATATTCATTCCTACCTTAGAGAAATCATCCTTGCGTTTCCTAATCAACCTTTAATCAACATAGAAGCAAGTGACAAGAAAACAAGAAGGATTTGGAAGTTGTTCATGTCATTCCAACCCTTTACCTTTGTAATTTATTTTCCTTCTTTCTCTAGTATGAACTAATTCTATTTAGCTTAAGATTATCATAAGGGTACGAACCCTAGACATGTTTTATATCTAATTTAATTTGGGATGTCCTTATACATTTAATTGAAATTAGAAGTGTTATCTTTGTTTTTATGTGGTTTGATATATTGTTTGTAATTTTTGCGGTTGTAAACGTATAGGATTACTATAGTAGTTAGATGGTTACCCGGAAGGGGTGTCTTGTTATAGAAACACCACATAAACGTCTAGTGTGCGGTAGTGATCCTGACGGGCTTGCCTAACTAGATAGTCACTAAGGTTTGAGATTTACCACCGATCATTGCGCAGGGTCCCCTTACCCAAGTCCCCTGGTAATTGTTAGGTCGCCACCCAAATTCAATCAGAAGGGGGTCTGGAGTAATATAGAATCCTGGCTATTGCATATCACACAATTTTCCCTTAGATGAATAATCACATAGTAAGGCTAGTGCGGATTACTTGTTATATCTCGAGGTGTACTTTCATACTACTTCTTTCTTTCTATTTTTTCTTCTTGTCTTTAATTCTAATATTTAATTGTTAAAGTCTTAAAAACCAAACAAATATTTTAGAATACTTCCAACTTCTTTCATTTGCACTTTATATTTGCATTTGTCCTAGCTAACTTTCGTAGTCCCTGCAAACGAATTCTACTTATCAATTAAACTTTCATATGATCTGTGATACTTGCAGTGAGTAACGTAGTGAGCTAGGCTGTTTAGTTCTTTTAATATTTATATCGTTATTTTATCACACCCTAACTACCACCAGTTACATATATAAAAAGGAAAAAACACTATAAGTTATGTAATTTCTATAAAATAAAGCATAATGAAAGCATATAAGTATATATTGAATGAGATTTCCTCTGAAACCTCCTACTCAAACTTGGCTTTCACAAAAAATAGGTAACAAAGATTATGAACTGAATAAAATTAATCTCTTATTAAATATTAGTAAATGGGGTTCCATACCCCATCACTAAACTTACAAGAGATATAAGACAAGGGGATCCATTGTCCTTTTTATATTTTGTCTTATCACTCAAACACTAGATGTCTTGATAGAAGACAAAAAGGACAAAAATCTAATTGAAAAAATAAAAATTGCTAAACACTGCCCTTGCATAACATACTTGTTATTTGCAGACGAAATTGCCTTTTTATGAAGGCTAATTATATTGAAATTGAAGCATTTAATGATATTACTAATAAATATAAGGGTGATTGACTTGGAGAGTCCACGAAGGATGGCTGATTACCCATCAGGTCCAACCCACCTTAAGTGACCGTCCTGCCCTTAGTAACCCATCAATTAGAATTTAGTTACCAAAACAAATTTCCCTGATTTCATGCAATTAATCAGAAATTAGTAACCCATTAATTATAATTTAGTTACCAAAACAAATTTCCCTAATTCCATGCAATTAGTCAAAAATTAGAATAGTGTAACAATGGCAGAAAAAATAAGGTTCAGATGAAGAATAAGACGGCCCATCAAATATTTTGTATTGGGTAGTAAAAACGGGGGTAGGTAATGTTTGTTTTTGTGATGGGTTGTCTTTAAAAAATGGTGGTACAAGGAACACTATAAAAGTCTAATTTTTAGTTGGTAGGTAATGTTTATTATTTTGATGGTGTGTTCGAGCAAATTGATGGGTTACGCTTTTTGTCGAGTTAAAAGGGGGTGGGTTACCTTTGTTATTTTGATGGTTTGTGCGTTAAGAGTGATGGTGTATATAAGTTACCTATGTAAAAACTTAGCAAGTTTGAACAACTAAATATACATTGAGAGAAACAAACTTTTATTGAACAGAAACTATAAAAATATACTTAAATCATTTATTCAGCAAGCTAATACAACCAAGAAACAGAAAACCTGCCGAAGACACGACACCATTAAATCTTCTGCATATTTAATACAAATAAAGCAAAACAGTGAAAATTAAATAAGCAATAAGACAACCTTTGACCAACCCCACCTTGTGACTCACTATATTTCTTGTGCTCGCCAATTAAATAAGCAATAAGACAAGCTTTGCCCAACCAGATCAATACTGTTAGTCACAGCGTTGCAGATATCAAGAGCTTTAATAGTCTGATCAAAAAACTCAGGAAGGGGTATTGTACGGAGGTGTTATGATGGCTTTCTATTGGATCAGAGTTAGTGTTGATGGCGTAGCGACAAAAGAAGAACGAACGGCAGAGGATAATTGATGTCTCCTTAATTGTTCGTATTTTCGACCCTTAGGAGACATCATTATTGGTGTTTATTTGACTATTTAGATAGACTTTTGGACTAAATATGCAATAATATGATTTTCCTCTTTTATTTCTGGCATTTTTGATTTATTAAGCTTTTGCGCGTAATATTGGTATTTTTAGTGAAGATTTTACAGGTTTTAGATGTTAGCTAGAAGAGGAATCCAAGGAGAAAGTCAAAGATCGCGATATAGAGTCAAGACTTGAAGATAAATCCCGAAGATATTATTTTTAGAGCTGAAAATCCATTTTCCAGGCCATAGATTGCTGATTTCGCGGTGCTTAAGCGATGATTTAGCTGTTGACCTTTGAAGAGAAATCATTCCTTATCGAGTTACGGAACTTTAGCAACTGGAATGAGGTCAATCGGAGTTATAACGCATCGGGAAAATCCGTTTTAGTGAAGGTGTATCAGCAGTTACGGGATTTTGGGCTTAGAAATTGGGCTTGGACATTTAATTAGTGTTTTATTTTCTGGTCCAAGCCCTAATCCGTTTTTAACCTTATAAAAGGAGATTTTGACCTCATTATTTCTCACCTCTCATATTTTCTTCAATTTACAAATCCTTAGAAGAGAGTGTCATGACACTTCATATCTTTTTCATAATACAACATACGCTTAAGAGTCAGACACCAGAGAAGAAGCTAGAGGCAGGAAGAGAAGAAGCAAGAGCTGGAGACGGTCTATATCTCCACTTCTCAGCCAATTCAATTCCGTAATTAGGTTCTTCTATTTTATTCTGTAAAACATGTTGAACCTATTTATTTCTTTAGTTTTTATCTTTTCAATTATTATGAGCTAAACTAATTTAGTGCTTGAGAACGCATAATGGGTTAATCCCAATTTGATTTCGTTTTATACATTTGGATTTGGGATTATTATTATTGATGTCTCCCTAATTGTTCTTATTTTAGACCCTTAGGAGACATCATTTGTGGTGTTTATTTAATTAATTCGATAGACTTTTGAATGAAATATGCAATAATTCGGATTTCCCTTTTTATTTCTAGCATTTTTGAATTATTAAACTTTTGCGCGTAATATTGGTATTTTTAGTGTAAAGTTTACAGGTTTTTAGATGTTAGCTAGGAAAGGAATCCGAAGATAAAGTCAAAGATCAAAAGATAGAGTCAAGACTTGAAGAGAAATCCCGAAGATTCTATTTTAGAGCTGAAAATCCATTTTCCAGGCCCTTGATTGCTGTTTTCGAGGTACTTAAGAGCTGATTGAGCCGCTGACCTTTGAAGAGAAATCATTCCTTATCGAGTTACGGAACTTTAGCAACTGGAATGAGGTCAATCGGAGTTGTAACGCATCGGGAAAAGCAGTTTTAGTGGAGGCCTGTCATCAGTTACGGGATTTTGGGCTTAAAGAGTGGGCTTGGACATTTAATTAGGCTTTTAATTTCTGGTCCAAGCCCTAATCCGTTTTTCTTATTATAAAAGGAGGTCTGGACTTCTATTTTACAAACAATTCACTTTCCACAAGATTAAAAACACCAGAGAAGCTACAGCAGGAAGAAAGGAGAAGCTACAAGAGCTGGAGTGGGTCTATAGCTCCGTTCGTAGTCATTCTTATTCCGAAAATTAGGTTTTTCTTTTATTTTAATTTTGTAACGAATATGAATTCCATTTCTTTTTATTTTGTTTTTAATTTTAATATGAGCTAAATTTCCATTAGTGCTTGAGAACAAAACAATGGGTGAATCTTGATTTTATTATTATAACGAATGTTGAATTTGGGTTTTTATTGAATTAAATTAAATTAGGGCTTTTACTCTTTTCGACAATTTGTGAATGTTTACTGATTTTAGAGTCGCGAACTAAAATTAGGTGTTAGTATCTAAGCTATTCCATATATGTGGCGTATGGATCATCCTGACGGGGGGTTTAGGTGCAGAAATAATTGTTCAATCTAGGATAAAAACTATTGATTCTGACGAACTTAGTTAATCCTAGGGCCAATGTGGTAATAAATCTTAATCATCCAACGGTGGATCATATTTACCCTGACGGGACTAGTGACACTTTAGGATCGCCTTATAGTCCACCCTGACGGGGGTATAAGGATATTAGAATCCCGACCATTGTAATTGACTGATTTAACCCTTAAACAACATAAGTTAGAAAGTAAAATTAGGAAGATCCTTGCGTTCTCAAGTACTACATCTCATATTGCGTTTTCACTTATTTTACTTGCGTCTTAGCTTCTACTTGCATTTAATTATTTGCCTTTCATTTAGTAGAATTAATAAACAAAACCAAAACAAACAATTTATTGTCTTTTATTTTCATAAGTGCATCAATCACTATTTGCATAAACATTGTGATCAACCATCCGTCCTTGGAACGAATCTGATTATCAGAATTACTACTTGGGACAACCGTACACTTGCGGTTGTGGTTCGATTATTATTTGTATTTATTTTTAACACACAAAGGACCACCAAGTTTTTGGCGCCGCTGCCGGGGACGGTAGCGTGTGACCACGGTGTTTATCCTTTAGTGATAAGTGCATTTATTTTATTTTATCAGTTTTACGCTTTTTGTTTGTTAGCTTTTTCAGGTTTTTAGGTTTGGTGTATGCGAAGAAGGCTATTCAAGGATCTAGAGCCAACACCTCCGATCCTTAGTAATCCAGAATCGTTGATCAGACTTGCGAACAGAAGAAGAAGAGAACGAGAAGCTTTAGAAGTAGAAGAATTAAGTAACAGAATGGAGAATATCATTATTCAAGGTCAACAGAATGGACAAGGCCAGTTAGATGCAAATGGCCAACCTTTAGCTCCAGGCGTTATTCCTCAAGTTCAACCACTAAATCCTAATCCTCCAGTCCAGATAGTGATGAATCATGATCCGTGGTTCACTAATGGCCCTCCAGAAGTTCCATTCCGCGCTCCAGCTATAGGAGTAGGTGCTCCAGATATTAATGTTCCGAGATTCCGTCCAGATCCGGGTATGCTAGCTCAGTTCCAAAACTTTGGAAATTTTCGCGGAAGACCATCGGAAGATCCTCTTAGAGCGGTACAAAAATTTAAGCAGATATGTGATTCTTATATCACACAAGGGGTTTCAAGAGAACAGATGTATTTTGCTGCTTTCAAATTCTTTGTCATTGATGGAGCAAGTGAATGGCACGATACGCAAGATCCTACGAGGATTACTAATTGGGACCAATTAGAAATCGCTTTCTTTGACAGGTATTACCCAAGTAACATGAGGTTAGATGCTGAACTAGAATTGACACAATTCCGTCAAGAGTATGAGGAAACTGTGGGTAGGAGTTGGACAAGATTTCAGATGTGTTTGCGTAAAGTTCCTAATCATGGCTTTTCAGAACAACAACAGTTAAAGATCTTTTATAGAGGCCTTGATGGAATTTCGAGAGAGAAGTTGGATACACTATGTGGAGCAGGTTTTCTTCAAGTTCAACCCGCTCATGCCAAGATCATTTTAGAGAGAACAGTCAAGAATGAAGTTGGGTGGAGCTCAGTAAGAACACCAGTCAAGGGAGTAAATAATGTTGACATAGAAGAGAAATTTGCTACGTTTGAGAATAAGATCCAGAATACCATAGAGCAACAATTGAAGCAGCTTACTCTAGCTGTGACAGAAGGATTTTCGGGTAAGAAGGTAGCTGTGCATGCTGCACAAGAAGTTTATATGTGTTCAATTTGTAAGGTAGATGATCATGATGAGGAAAGTTGTCCGAATAATCAAGAATCAGTGAATTTTATGTCCAACAGAGGTAATTTTAATTCGAGTGGTAATGGATATCAACCTAACAGAAACCATCCTGGGTTTCAATATTCGAATCCTAATGGGGCAGCCAATCCTACATATGCGTATCAGCCGCGTCCCCAAGGTAACAACTATAATCCTAGACCACAAAACAATTATCAAGGAGGACAGAATCAGAATACTTATGTACCAAGACAAGCTCCTCAGAATACTTACGATGAAACGCTAAACCAGAAAGCTTTACCTGCACATCCACAAGAAGGGGTACTCACCCTTCAGAAAACTGTTGAAAATTTGATTGCTCTACAAGCACAAGCGATGGAACGTCAGAACGCAGCAATAGAACGTCAGAACGCTGCAATAGAAAGACAAAATGCAGCTGAAGCAAATATGAAGATGTTCCAGAATCAGCTGAGTCAAATCAGTAAACAGCTCAATCAACGTCCACAAGGACAACTTCCAAGCGATACCGAAAATCCATCACAACGTGAAGATTGTAAAGCTGTTACCTTGAGAAGTGGTAAGAACCTTCTCCCACCTCCTTTTCCCGTTATGAAAGAGAAAGAAGTTCCAAGAAAAGAAAAGGAAGTGGGTGAGAAAGTGGGTGAGAAAGTGGGTGAGAAAGAAAATGAGAAAGAAAATGAGAAGGAAGATGAAGTTGAAGAAATAGTAAGGCCAAGAGAGGCTTCGAAGAAGAAAGATGATAGTATGGTAAATCGCCCTCCACCACCGTTTCCATCGCGAGTTCAGAAAAAGGGTGATATGGGTGATTTTCAGAAATTCTTCAATAGAGTGAGGGGTTTGAGTATTAATATTCCGTTACTTGAGGCAATCCGAGATATTCCTAAGTATACGAAGTTTTTGAAGAGGGCCCTCACTAATAAAAGGCCCTACTGTGATAATGAGATGATTGGCCTTCCTGAAGAGTGTAGTGCGATTTGCCAGAGCAAATTACCTCCGAAGTTAGTTGATCCGGGGAGTTTCACGATTCCCATATCGATTGGAGAAGAATGGAAGGGAAAGGCACTATGCGATTTGGGGGCAAGCATCAACTTGATGCCCAAGTCAGTCTTTGATAAGCTTAAAATTGGAAACGCAAGACCTACCTCTATGGTCTTGCAAATGGCGGACAGGTCTCTTGCTCATCCTGAAGGCCGTATTGAGGATGTCCTTGTTAAGGCAGGTACACTTATATTTCCTGTTGATTTCGTAATTCTTGAATACAATGCAGATAGAAATGTCCCCATTATTTTGGGTAGACCCTTCCTAGCTACAGGGAGGACATTGATCGATGTGGAGAATGGCGAATTGACAATGAGGATCCAAGATGAGGAAGTGAAATTCAATGTATTTCGAGCCATGAAATTCCCAGATTCTCAGGAAGATTGCTTCAGAATGGATGTAGTAGAGCAAGCATCGCAAGAGGTATTTAATTGTTTAAATTTTGATGATATCTTGCAGGCTGCTTTGACATTAGATTCACCTGAGATGATGGAGGAGCTTACAGAAACAGTGGCAGCTCTCAATTCTGAAAATCCGAAATATAGGCGTCTTGCCTATGAACCTGTGAGAGAACCGGGGGAGATCATTCCGAAAAAGAAACCTTCAATTGAATCTCCTCCGGAGTTGGAAGAAAAACCATTGCCAGCACACTTGAGGTATGCTTATTTGGGTACTAATGAAACTCTACCTGTTATTGTTTCAGCTAATTTAACAGGTCCTCAAGAAGATAAACTGTTGCGTGTGTTAAGAGCCAACAAAGAAGCAATAGGTTGGACAATTGCTGATATCAAAGGCATTAGTCCATCCTATTGTCAACACAAAATCATACTAGAAGATGTTAATGCACGCTCAGTTGAAGGTCAGAGAAGATTAATGCCAGCCATGAAGGATGTGGTGAAGAAGGAGGTGATTAAGCTTTTAGATGCGGGGATTATTTATCCCATTTCGAGTAGTGAATGGGTGAGCCCAGTTCAGTGTGTACCGAAGAAAGGAGGAATTACAACAGTTCTTAATGATAAAAATGAAGCGATTCCTTCAAGGACGGTAGTTGGATGGAGAGTTTGTATGGATTACAGAAAGCTGAATAAGGCCACCAGAAAAGATCATTTCCCTTTGCCCTTCATTGATCAAATGTTAGATAAATTAGCCGGAAGAGAGTACTATTGCTTCTTGGATGGTTACTCCGGGTACAATCAGATTTACGTGGCTCCAGAAGATCAACATAAAACTACCTTTACATGCCCATTTGGTACTTTTGCATATCGCAGAATGCCATTTGGGTTGTGTAACGCTCCCGCTACTTTTCAAAGATGCATGATGGCCATCTTCTGGGATATGATAGATAATTTCCTTGAAGTGTTCATGGATGATTTCTCCGTGTTTGGTGATGATTTTGATATATGTTTGGATAACTTGGAGAAAGTGTTAGTGAGATGCAAGGAAACAGATTTGGTGCTCAACTGGGAGAAGTGTCATTTCATGGTTCGCGAAGGTATTGTTCTGGGTCACAAAGTTTCGAGTATTGGTTTAGAGGTTGATAGAGCAAAGATAGAGGTAATTAAAACTCTTCCCCCTCCTGTTTCTGTTAAAGGGGTAAGGAGTTTTCTTGGCCATGCTGGCTTTTATAGGCGTTTTATTAAAGATTTTTCTAAGATTGCTAAACCACTATGCAACTTACTCGAGAAGGATTGCAAATTCCTTTTTGATGAAGCTTGTTTAGCGGCCTTCAAAGCAATCAAAGAAAAGCTTATTTCTGCTCCTATAGTGTTACCTCCAGATTGGAATTTACCGTTTGAGGTTATGTGTGATGCGAGTGATTTGTGTATGGGAGCTGTATTAGGACAGAGGAAAGAGAAGGTTTTTCATTCGATTTACTATGCTAGTAAAACTTTTAGTGGTGCTCAGATTAATTACACAGTTACAGAAAAAGAGTTGCTAGCAGTTGTCTATTCGTTTGATAAATTTCGCTCTTATCTTCTTGGAGCGAAAGTTATTGTTTATACAGATCATTCCGCGATCAGATTTCTCATGGAGAAGAAAGATGCAAAACCAAGGTTAATCAGATGGGTGTTATTGCTTCAAGAGTTCGATTTAGAGATCAAAGATAGAAAGGGTTGTGAGAATCAGGTTGCAGATCATCTATCGCGTTTAGAGGGTTCAGAGATGAATAGTGGTACTGAAGCAGTTAGAGAAGAGTTTCCTGATGAGAGTTTATTCGTTGTCCGAGATTATGAGGCTCCGTGGTATGCAGATATTGCAAATTTAGTGGTGAGTGGTGTTTTTCCTGAAGGTTCTACTTATCAAGAAAGAAAGAGGTTAGCTCATCGGGCGAGACAGTTCTTTTGGGAGGATCCCTACCTCTACAAAGTTTGTGCTGACCAAATGATACGAAGATGTGTAGCAAGGGAAGAGACTCAAGCCATTATAGCCGGATGCCATGATTCTTTATATGGCGGACATTTTAAGGGAGATAGAACTGCTGCGAAGGTATTTCAATCAGGTTTTTACTGGCCTTCTGTTATTAAAGATTGTCATGAATATGTCAAGAGATGTTCGAGATGCCAGTTTACCGGAAACATATCCAAGAGGGATGAGATGCCACGTAATAATGTATTAGAGGTTGAGATATTCGATGTTTGGGGCATAGACTTCATGGGTCCCTTCGTTCCTTCAAATGGTAACCTTTATATACTATTAGCTGTTGATTATGTTTCTAAGTGGGTAGAAGCGGTGGCTTTACCTACCAACGATTCACGAGTGGTGATTAAGTTCTTGAAATCACATATCTTCACTAGACATGGCACACCTAGAGTGATTATTAGCGATGGAGGTACCCATTTCGTTAATAGATATCTGAAGACTATTCTAGAGAAATATGGAGTCAGACACCGTGTATCTACTGCATACCATCCACAATCCAATGGTCAAGCTGAGGTTTCGAACCGTGAAGTCAAGTCAATCCTAGAGAAAACCGTTGGTCCTACAAGAAAAGATTGGTCAATGAAGTTAAATGATGCGTTGTGGGCCTATCGTACTGCGTTTAAGACTCCAGTTGGTGCATCTCCCTATCGTATGGTGTATGGTAAGGCTTGTCACTTACCTTTAGAGCTTGAAATGGGTGCCTATTGGGCGATTGCGCAGTTGAACTTAGATCCTATCTTAGCCGGAAAGAATCGGATGATGAAGCTTAATGAACTTGACGAATTCCGCTTGCATGCTTATGAAAATGCTAAACTTTACAAAGAAAATACAAAGAAATGGCATGACAATCGGATTCGTCCAAAGAACTTTGAAGTGGGGCAAAAAGTATTAAAGTATAATTCAAAGTTCAGCAATTTTCCGGGTAAGTTAAGATCCAAGTGGTCAGGTCCATACATAGTGACCAAAGTTACACCTCATGGGGCGATAGAAATAGAACATCCGCTAGAGAACCGTACCTTTATGGTTAACGGTCACAGACTAAAGATATACCATGGAGGTGAAGATACCAATCGCACGGAAGATCCACATCCCGGGGAGGTCATGTATCTCCTCGAGAATCCTTAGTAGCGTGAGGTAACCCGTCGAGCTTAACGACGTTAAACAAAAGCCAATTACTTGTATATTAGCTGAGTTTTTGTCTATTTTTGCAATTTAGATTAGTTTGATTTTCGTAATTTTATTGTTTTTATTAAGAAATGAGGAAGGGTAGTTGTTTTTGATGATTTCAGGGGTAAAAAGGACTTGAGTTTGGGGTCGATTTGGCGAAAACAGAAGAAAAAGAGGTTGGATGTCCAGGAGAAACCGGGAACCCGGTTTCACAAAACCGGGGACCCGGTTTTGGAGCTGGTACCAACCACGTTTAACGCAACACTTGGCGTTTGGGTAATGTCACAGCGTCAGAATCCGGGTACCCGCATTTGGCAGAACCGGGTACCCGGTTTTGGTGCTGTGATTTCTGAAAAACTCTGACCCAGCGTCTTGGTGGCTTGCGTTTTCGTGCGTTTTGATTCGCGCCATCGACACAAATCCGGGTACCCGCATTTGGCAGAACCGGGTACCCGGTTTCGGAGCTGCTGTTGGTGAAATTTTCTGGTCCAGCGTTTCAGGGTGCTGCGTTTTGGCGCGTTTTCATTCGCGCCATCGAGAAAATCCGGGAACCCGCATTCCACAGAACCGGGTACCCGGTTTCGGCGAGCAAAATCCCTGACCCAGCGTCTTGGGATCCAGCGTTTTGGTGCGTTTTCAAAAAAAAAAAAAAAAAAAAAAAAAAAAAAAAAAAAAAAAAAAAAAAAAAAAAAAAAAAAAAAAAAAAAAAAAAAAAAAAAAAAAAAAAAAAAAAAGTCCACAATTATTTTTCCGCGCCGTCACAGCGACGCGGAACCGGGGACCCGGTTTTCCAAATCCGGGAACCCGGTTTGAAAGCTGTGAGAGGCGGTTTTGGGTATTTTAACCTAGTTTTCTTAGCCTCTTTTGCAAGTTTTTACCTAAAACGCACCAATAGCCTCCCCACCTACGAAATTCATCTACCAAAACACTATATATCATCAAATCCTACCCTCTTTCACCACAAAAACATAAGATCAACTCACCTCCTCTCCAAAATATCATCAAATCCTTAGTTTTTCCCAAGATTCTTCTTCAACCAATTCCTTAAATTAAACCCAATTCTTTCTTCTCCCATACAAATTAACCAAGACCCATCTCATATTTCACCTAGTTCTTACATTCTTAAACCTCAAAACATCAAAATTCTAAACTTTTCCCTAAGTTTTTCATTATTTGAAGTTTTGAGTTTGGGGTGAAAAGAGATGACTAACAGAACCGGTGATTTCCGAAGAACTGCTCCTAGAAGAAAGACCACCATTGGTGGTTCACAAGATCAAGCTATTGAGATTCCTGATTCGCGTCCTAAACGAAAAATTAACGAAGTTAAGCTTGATTCTAACAGAAAAGAAATCACAGGTCTAAAGCGGAGATTGATTGATGAGATAGAAAGTGCGATGGAACAAGAAGAGGAAATTGCGAAGACCATTGAGAAGGAAACTGAACAAGAGATTCCGGAAGCAACTGTTCAAAAACCCCCGCGTATGAAGATGTGGGCCCACAAACCTAAGAGGGTTTACATTTGTTGGAATACTCAGGTTCGTGAAAGAATTGAATTTTTGAAATTTGGTGAGGAGACGAATTTTCCTAAGGGTATTATGAGTAGTAATTACAAGGAATATGCTGTGACATGTGCTAAGTTTGGTTGGAAAGAGTTACAAGAAAGGAAGCTTGAGTTTATTCCTACTTTTGTGCGAGAATTTTACGAAGGTTTAGCTACCTCACATGATGCCATTGATATCCGCAAACAGGTAGTTCCTTTCTCTATTGAACGTATTCGGAAATCATTGAAACTACCCAATTTTTCTGGAACATGCCCCTTCCAAGGAACTCTTAATGACCCTTCCTTTGATTTTGAATCCCTTTGGGGGACCGTGCTTGTTAATGGGACTAGCCCAATTCCTGAAGGTGAAAGATATCCTGGACAGTTTTACAGCAGTAGTTTGACACCTCGTGCGAAGGTTTGGTCTCGTTTCATAATACCCACTTTCTTTGGTATTAAACACACTTCCGAGTTGAAGAAAGAGCACATATTTGTTATTAAGTGTATTTTGGAGGAGAAACCATTTGATGTTGCTAAGATCATTTATGATACAATCATGGAGTTCGCGAAATCACCAATGAAACAACAAAATCTGAAGTTTCCTTGTACTATTACTCAGTTGTGTTTAGACGCAAAGATTCCGCGTAAGGACGCAGATATTGATACTGTTTTAGTTGGTGTGAGTATAGCTTTGAGCACAATCAAGAACATCCATGAAGAAGCAACACGAGCTACAAGAAGTCCAAGAACTCCTCAATCAAAGAAAGCGAAGACTGTACCTGAGTTGGAATCGAAGATTCAGGTGTTGGAAGAGAATCAGGAGAAGATGATTACTACCTTGGGAAACGTTACAAAAGAATTGGACCTGCTTCGAAATTTAATCCTAGGCGTAAATACACTTCAAAACGCGATTTATGATGCTGTTACGCGAGATAAAGGTCCAGAACGCAACACCGATAACCAGCCTCGCGCTGGTTAAGATACGTTTTCTAAACTTTCCTTTTAGTGTATATTAGTTTAAATGCTTTATTGAGTCTTTTCGAGTCGTGGGGACACGGCTCATTTTTGAGTTTGGGGTGGGGTTCGTTGCCTCATCCCAGTTTTTTATGTGTTATTTGCTTTATTTGCTTTCAATAAAAGAATTTTCGGAGTTGCGTTTGACTGTAGAAATTTTTAAATATCCCTTTAAGCATACTTTTGATAAATCTATGATAGTAAATAGTGGACTTTAGGGATTGATATAAAACGCACTTACAATTGCATGCGAACATAGGTAATTGATAGGAAAAATTAATTAACAATGCAAATGAAGTAAGCTTGTACTCAAGGAATATGTTTGGTGTGTAGAACGTGAAATCCTAATTAGTAGAGAACCCACCTAGATATGAACTAAAGACAAGCTATGTACTTAGGAAAATGATAGGGGCAGTTCTTTATTAGCCATTTGTGCCTTTTTAGCCTTCTATCCCTTGTATTAATTATTATCCGTCTTAGCCCACTTTGAGCCTGTAGCCTTTTCTTTGTAGCCACGATATAAGCCATTATCCCTTAGATTATTAGGCATGACCATATGACCCGCACTTGAATCACAATCCTGAGACATGTCTCGAGCTTGAGTTTGGGGTGGTGGGACCACATATGGGGAATTAAATGGGTAGGGATCGATGTGTTTTGTATTGTAGCACAATTGCAGATGATATATACTTGTAACCCTTTGCCGGGAATGAAGAAAAATGAAAAAGAAAGAAAAAATGAAAAATTTTGAAAAATCATACAGTAGGATCCGGGAACCCGGATTCATCAAAACCGGGAACCCGGTTTGCTTCTGTACAAAAAAAAAAAAAAAAAAAAAAAAAGAGAAAAGAAAAAGAAAAAGAAAAAGAAAAATATGAATGAATAAAACATCCGGCAAAGTGGAATTTTTCTGAAATCATCTTGTTAATAGTGGGTAGACATGGGACGCTAAATTGTTGCGTATATGGGTGAGTGAGAATATCTTTTTGAGCGTTAACTCAAGCTCGAGGACACTGTTGATGGTAAGTGAGGAGAGAGCCAAAAGCTCACTTCAAATTTACCAAATATACATCCATACCCGTCCTTAAGCCAATATTATAACCGTAAAGACCTCGTGATTCCTAAGTGCATAGTGAATTTATGATTCTGTTGATAGGGAATAGACTAGGTGGAACGTTCAAAGCGATTTAGGATTAATGACCACCCTATAGCCATCATACAGAGATGAGTACAAGTGTAACCTTCAAGCATTGCGACTTTAATTTTATGATTGAGATTATTTATGTTTGATGTTGCATGATTAGTGTATGTGTATATTAGTTTCTAGAGTTTGCTATATGAGATTTATTTTGAGAATTGCTTTAGGGTTTATTTGCTAGCTTCTATGTGTTTATACGTTTGCTTCTACCCCTCGTTTTATTTTGTTTTGCTTTGTCGGGACGACAAAGGTTTGAGTTGGGGGTCTTGATGTCTCCCTAATTGTTCTTATTTTAGACCCTTAGGAGACATCATTTGTGGTGTTTATTTAATTAATTCGATAGACTTTTGAATGAAATATGCAATAATTCGGATTTCCCTTTTTATTTCTAGCATTTTTGAATTATTAAACTTTTGCGCGTAATATTGGTATTTTTAGTGTAAAGTTTACAGGTTTTTAGATGTTAGCTAGGAAAGGAATCCGAAGATAAAGTCAAAGATCAAAAGATAGAGTCAAGACTTGAAGAGAAATCCCGAAGATTCTATTTTAGAGCTGAAAATCCATTTTCCAGGCCCTTGATTGCTGTTTTCGAGGTACTTAAGAGCTGATTGAGCCGCTGACCTTTGAAGAGAAATCATTCCTTATCGAGTTACGGAACTTTAGCAACTGGAATGAGGTCAATCGGAGTTGTAACGCATCGGGAAAAGCAGTTTTAGTGGAGGCCTGTCATCAGTTACGGGATTTTGGGCTTAAAGAGTGGGCTTGGACATTTAATTAGGCTTTTAATTTCTGGTCCAAGCCCTAATCCGTTTTTCTTATTATAAAAGGAGGTCTGGACTTCTATTTTACAAACAATTCACTTTCCACAAGATTAAAAACACCAGAGAAGCTACAGCAGGAAGAAAGGAGAAGCTACAAGAGCTGGAGTGGGTCTATAGCTCCGTTCGTAGTCATTCTTATTCCGAAAATTAGGTTTTTCTTTTATTTTAATTTTGTAACGAATATGAATTCCATTTCTTTTTATTTTGTTTTTAATTTTAATATGAGCTAAATTTCCATTAGTGCTTGAGAACAAAACAATGGGTGAATCTTGATTTTATTATTATAACGAATGTTGAATTTGGGTTTTTATTGAATTAAATTAAATTAGGGCTTTTACTCTTTTCGACAATTTGTGAATGTTTACTGATTTTAGAGTCGCGAACTAAAATTAGGTGTTAGTATCTAAGCTATTCCATATATGTGGCGTATGGATCATCCTGACGGGGGGTTTAGGTGCAGAAATAATTGTTCAATCTAGGATAAAAACTATTGATTCTGACGAACTTAGTTAATCCTAGGGCCAATGTGGTAATAAATCTTAATCATCCAACGGTGGATCATATTTACCCTGACGGGACTAGTGACACTTTAGGATCGCCTTATAGTCCACCCTGACGGGGGTATAAGGATATTAGAATCCCGACCATTGTAATTGACTGATTTAACCCTTAAACAACATAAGTTAGAAAGTAAAATTAGGAAGATCCTTGCGTTCTCAAGTACTACATCTCATATTGCGTTTTCACTTATTTTACTTGCGCCTTAGCTTCTACTTGCATTTAATTATTTGCCTTTCATTTAGTAGAATTAATAAACAAAACCAAAACAAACAATTTATTGTCTTTTATTTTCATAAGTGCATCAATCACTATTTGCATAAACATTGTGATCAACCATCCGTCCTTGGAACGAATCTGATTATCAGAATTACTACTTGGGACAACCGTACACTTGCGGTTGTGGTTCGATTATTATTTGTATTTATTTTTAACACACAAAGGACCACCAATTATTTAAATCAAATTGGGTGAATTGTATTTTTCTTTAATTTGCGCTTTATCTACTATAATTGACGTAATTAACCAATCATAGGTCTTAGTATCTAGGCTATTCCAATTAGTGGCGATTGGATCACCTTGACGGGGGGTTTAGGTACCGAACTAGTTAATGAATGTAGGTTAGAAATTATTGACTCTGACGAGCTTAATTAAACCTATGGCCTATTGGGTAATTTGAACTTAAACACTTGAGAGTGGACTATAATCACCCTGACGGGGTTTGTAGCATTTGAGAGTTGCTCCTTAGTCCACCCTGACGGGGGTAAGGAGATTTTAGAATCCCGACCAATACAAATTTACCGATTTGTCCCTTAACAATGTATGAAATGAATGATAGTTAGGTAAACCCTTGCGCCTCTCAAGTACTACCTGCTCTTACTTGCGTATCTCTTTTATTTTACTTGCGTCTTAGCTTTTACTTGCATTTTAATCTTTGTTTTTCATCCATTAGTTTTAATAACAAAAACCAAACAAACATATATTTGTCTTTTATTTTCATAAGTGCATCAATCACTATTTGCTAGACATTGTGATCAACCATTCCGTCCTTGGAACGAATCTGATTTATCAGAAATACTACTTGGGACAACCGTACACTTGCGGTTGTGGTTCGATTATCTTTCGCATTTATTTTTAGAACACACAAAGGACCACCAAGTTTTTGGCGCCGCTGCCGGGGACGGTAGCGTGTGACCACGGTGTTTATCCTTTAGTGATAGTTGCATTTATTTTTATTTTGTTTTATCAGTTTTACGCTTTTTGCTTGTTTAGTTTTCTCAGGTTTTTAGGTTTGGGGTATGCAAAGAAGACTATTTAAGGATCTAGAGCCAACACCTCCGATCCTTAATAATCCAGAATCATTAATCAGACTTGCTAACAAGAGAAGAAAAGAACAAGAATCCTTAGAAGTAGAAGAATTAATTCACCAAATGGAGAACGTTAATATTCAGAACAATAACGGACAAGCTCAAATCGTGATGAATCAAGATCCTTGGTTTACTAATGGTCCACCAGAAGTTCCATTCCGTGCTCCTGCTATAGGAGTAGGTGCTCCAGATATAAATGTTCCGAAGTTTCGTCCAGATCCGGGTATGATAGCTCAATTCCAAAACTTTGGAAATTTTCGTGGTAGAGTTGGAGAAGATCCTCTTAGAGCGATACAGAAATTCAAACAGATATGTGATTCTTACATCACACAAGGAGTTTCAAAAGAACAGATGTACTACGCTGTGTTTAAATTTTTTGTTATTGATGGAGCAAGCGAATGGCATGATACACAAGATCCGACACAAATAACCAATTGGGATCAATTAGAAGCTGCGTTCTTCGACAGGTATTATCCGAGTAATATGAGATTAGATGCTGAATTAGAGTTGACTAATTTCCGTCAAGAATATGATGAAACTTTGGGTAGGAGTTGGACAAGATTTCAGATGTGTTTACGTAGAGTCCCCAATCATGGCTTTTCAGAACAACAACAATTAAAAATATTTTATAGAGGCCTTGATGGGACTTCAAGAGAGAAATTGGATATGCTATGTGGTGCAGGTTTTCTTCAAGTTCAACCCGCTCATGCAAAGATCATCTTAGAGAGAACAGTCAAGAATGAAGTTGGGTGGAGTTCAGTAAGAACACCAGTTAGAGGAGGAGTCAATAATGTTGATATGGAAGAAAAGTTTGCTACGCTAGAGACAAAGCTTCAGACCACACTAGAACAACAATTGAGACAACTTACTCTAGCCGTGAAAGAAGGTTTTTCGAATAAAAGAGTTGAGGTAAAGGTTGCACAAGAGATATATGGATGTGAGTATTGCGGTGTCAATGATCATAGTTGGGAAAATTGTCAAAATAATCAAGAATCCGTGATGTTCGTGTCCAATAGAGGTAACTTTAATTCAAGTGGTAATGGATATCAGCCTAACAGAAACCATCCGGGGTTTCAATACTCAAATCCTGATGGGGCAGCAAATCCTACTTATGCGTATCAACCGCGTCCCCAAGGTAACAACTACAATCCAAGACCACACAACAATTATCAAGGAGGACAAAATCAAAATTATGTTCAGAGACAAGCTCCTCAAGACAATTATGATGACACAATGAATCAGAAAGCCTTACCTGCCCATCCACAAGAAGGAGTTACCCTTCAGAAAACAGTTGAAAGTTTAATCGCTCTTCAGACACAAGCTATGGAACGTCAAAACGCAGCATGGGAACGTCAAAACGTAGTTGAAGCAAATATGAAGATATTCCAGGATCAGCTAAGTCAAATTAATAAACAGTTGAATCAACGTCCACAAGGACAACTTCCTAGCGATACTGAGAATCCAATCCAAATCGAAGATTGTAAAGCTATTACTCTCAGAAGTGGTAAGAACCTTCCTCCACCTCCTTTTCCGATTATGAAAGAAAAAGAAGTTAGAAAAGAAAAAGAGGTGGTGACTGAAGATAATGAAGTTGAAGTAGAAGAAGTGGAGAGGCCTAATGAAATTCCGAAGAAGAAAGATGATACTATAATAAGCCGTCCTCCTCCACCATTTCCACCAAGAGTTCAGAAGAAGGGTGATATGGCTGATTATCAAAAATTCTTTAACAAGGTAAGAGGTCTTAGCATAAATATTCCGTTGTTAGAAGCTATTAGAGATGTACCCAAGTATGCTAAGTTTCTGAAAAGAGCCCTCACCAACAAAAGGCCGTATTGTGATAATGAGATGATTGGTCTTCCTGAAGAATGTAGTGCCATT
This sequence comes from Nemophila menziesii, assembly GCA_029959085.1. Classification (NCBI taxonomy): domain Eukaryota; kingdom Viridiplantae; phylum Streptophyta; class Magnoliopsida; order Boraginales; family Hydrophyllaceae; genus Nemophila; species Nemophila menziesii. Next base: position 1,325,740 of record JARWIR010000042.1, read on the forward strand.
TGTCAAGGTAAATTACCTCCAAAGTTAGTTGATCCTGGGAGCTTCACAATTCCGATATCTATTGGTAATGAGTGGAGAGGTAAGGCACTATGTGATTTGGGTGCAAGCATAAATCTTATGCCCAAATCTATCTTTGATAAGCTTAATATTAAAGCAAGACCCACTTCTATGGTCTTGCAAATGGCGGATCGATCTCTTGCACATCCGGAAGGCCGAATTGAAGATGTCCTCGTTAAGGCAGGTACGTTAATTTTTCCCGCTGATTTCGTTATACTTGATTACGACGCGGATAGGAATGTCCCCATTATTTTGGGAAGACCATTCCTAGCCACGGGGCGTACTTTGATTGATGTAGAAAACGGCGAAATGATCATGAGAATCCAAGACGAGGAGATGAAGTTTAATGTGTTTAGACCTATGAAGCTTCCGGATTCCAATGAAGAATGTTTTCGTGTAGATGTAATGGAACCGGTAGGAAAAGAGCCAATTAATGCTGTGGAAACTTTAGGGATGGAAGAGAAAGAGTTACGAAAGAAACCACCGATCAAAGTTCCGCCAAATCCTAAGAGAAATCCACTACTCAATCATGCAAAGAAGAAAGAGAAAACACGTGTCACGAAGGTTCCGAAAGAACCTAAGAAGGAAAGGAAGAAAAAGGAGTTTAAAGTAGGCGAAGAAGTTGCTATGAAAAAGCCTAAACCTCCTCCAAAGACATGTGAATCAAAAAGTTCTTGGCTCGGACCATTCGTGGTTGCAAAAGTTATCTCAGATAAGTTAGTTGGAATAAAAGCTAAGGGATGCAAATTTCGAGTTGCAACTATTGACAACCTCACTCACTGCTGGGGAGGTTATGTCAATGACTAGAGAATGAGGTAACCCGTCGAGCTTAACGACGTTAAACAAAAGCCATTTCTTGTATATTAGTTTAAGTATTTCAATTTCGTAGTTTAGTTTAGTTTGATTTTCGTTAATTTAGTGTTTATTATTAAGAAATGAGGAAGGGTAGTTGTTTTTGATGATTTCAGGGGTATAATGGTCATGAGTTTGGGGTCAAAACGAGGAGAAAACGAAAAATTATGGAGTCAACAGCAGGTTTGACCGGCTAGCCGGCCAATACGCAGGCATATCGGGCAAAACGCTGAAGTCCCCCAAACTCTCTGACCATTGCGTCAGCGATGACGCAGCATTGCTGCGTCACCATTCGCGCCAGCGAGAAATCCACCGGCATGCCTGCGAATCCGCCGGCTAGCCGGCCAAAGAGGAAGGAGTTTCTGGTCCTTGCGTCAGCGACGACGCAAGGTTGCTGCGTCTCGAAATGCGCCATCGCGTATCCGCCGGCATGCCGGCGTATCCGCCGGCTAGCCGGCCGAAGAAGCTGGGATTTCTGATCACTGCGTCAGCGACGACGCAAGAGGCTTGCGTCAGAGGTAAAAAAAAAAAAAAAAAAAAAAAAAAAAAATTTCGCCGACCTCTCGGCCGGCATACCGGCGAATCCGAAGGCATACCGGCCAGCTGTTACGAGAGGCGGTTTTAACTTCATTAAACCTAGTTTTTTTGCATCTTTTCCAAGCCAAACCCTATAATCCGAATTCTCGCCTCCTACCACTCCTAAAATCATCATCAAAACAACATCATACCACCAATCCTTCCCTCTAAACATCATCCAAGATCACAATCAAACCATTAAACTTCCAAAATACCAAAGCTTCACACTTTAATCCGAAGTTTTCTTTCACCAAAGCTAAAATTAATCCATAATTCAAACCCAAACCTTCAAGAACACAAAAATCACAATTTTATCCAAACCTTTTGAGGGTCTTGAAGCTTTGAGTTTGGGGTCATCGGAGATGACCATGAAGGTTAGGAAAAGGTACGAAGAACATGGTGAAGAAAGAGAATTGGGTATTGAGGAAGATTTTCTTAGAAGAGATGATGCTTAGAGGGCAAGTAATAAATGAAAACGTGGGAAATTTGAAGAAGTTCGAGGTAATGAAGAACACTTTACACGCAACCATCGATGAAGAATTCAAAACCTCAACTTGGACGCAACACCGACACCAGCCTCGCGCTGGTTCAGATACGTTTTCTTTCCCTTCTCATTTAGTGTTAATTATTTTATTGCTTTGAGTCTTTTCGAGTCGTGGGGACACGACTCATTTTTGAGTTTGGGGTGGGGTTCGTTGCCTCATCCCAGTTTTTATGTGTTTATCTGTTTTAATTGCTTTCAATAAAATAATTAGGAGTTGCGTTTGACTGTAGAAGATTTTAAATGACCCTTTTTAAGCATACTTTTGATGAATCTATGATAGTAGATAGTGGACTTTAGGGAATAACATAAAACGCACTTACAATTGCATGCGAACATAGGTAATTGATAGGAAGAATTAATGAACAATGCAAATGAAGTAAGCTTGTACTTAAGGAATATGTTTGGTGTGTAGAACGTGAAATCTTAATTAGTAGAGAACCCACCTAGATATGAACTAAAGACAAGCTATGTACTTAGGAAAATGATAGGGGCAGTTCTTTGTTAGCCATTTGAAGCCTTTTAGCTTGCTATCCCTTATTATAATTTTATCCGTCTTAGCCCAATTTTGAGCCTTAAGCCTTTCTTTTGTAACCACGATATAAGCCCATTTATCCTTTAGATTATTAGGCATTACCAAATGACCCGCACTTGAATCACAACCCTGAGACTTGTCTCGAGCTTGAGTTTGGGGTGGTGGGACCACATTTGGGAAGATACATTGGGAAGGGATTATATGTGTTTGTATTGAGGCACAAAAAGGTAGATGATATTATTATTTGTAACCCTTTGCCGGGATTTGAAAAGAAAAAGAAAAAAAAAAGAGAAAAAGAAAAAAGAAAATTATAAGAGACATGACTTTTCACATCAAAATGATGGTCATGGGTATCTTGTACAAAAAAAAAAATGAAAAAGAAAATAAAAAGAAAGAATAAAATAAACCGGCAAAGTGGAATATTTTTGGAAATCATCTTAGTTTTAATTGGGTTGACATGGGGACGCAACATTAGTGCGTCAAATGGGTGAGTGAGAACATTTTTTAGCGTAAACTCAAGCTCGAGGACATTGTTGATGGTAAGTGAGGAGAGAGCCAAAAGCTCACTTCAAATTTACCAAATATACATCCATACCGTCCTTAAGCCATTATTAAAACCGTAAAGACCTCTTGATTCCTAAGCACATAGTGAATTTATAATTCTGTTGATAGGGAATATGCTAGGTGGAGCGTTCAAAGCTAGTTAGGATTAATGACCACCCTATAGCCATCATACAGAGATGAGTACAAGTGTAACCTTCAAGCAGTGCAACTTTAATTTTATGATTGAGATTATTTATGTTTGATGTTGCATGATTAGTGTATGTATATGTTAGTTCTTAATGTTTGCTATATGAGATTTATCTTTAGCATTGCTTTAGGGTGTATTTGCTAGCTTCTATTTTCTCTTGCATCTACTTCATTCCCCTTGTTTTATTTAGTTTTGCTTTGTCGGGACGACAAAGGTTTGAGTTGGGGGTCTTGATGTCTCCTTAATTGTTCGTATTTTCGACCCTTAGGAGACATCATTATTGGTGTTTATTTGACTATTTAGATAGACTTTTGGACTAAATATGCAATAATATGATTTTCCTCTTTTATTTCTGGCATTTTTGATTTATTAAGCTTTTGCGCGTAATATTGGTATTTTTAGTGAAGATTTTACAGGTTTTAGATGTTAGCTAGAAGAGGAATCCAAGGAGAAAGTCAAAGATCGCGATATAGAGTCAAGACTTGAAGATAAATCCCGAAGATATTATTTTTAGAGCTGAAAATCCATTTTCCAGGCCATAGATTGCTGATTTCGCGGTGCTTAAGCGATGATTTAGCTGTTGACCTTTGAAGAGAAATCATTCCTTATCGAGTTACGGAACTTTAGCAACTGGAATGAGGTCAATCGGAGTTATAACGCATCGGGAAAATCCGTTTTAGTGAAGGTGTATCAGCAGTTACGGGATTTTGGGCTTAGAAATTGGGCTTGGACATTTAATTAGTGTTTTATTTTCTGGTCCAAGCCCTAATCCGTTTTTAACCTTATAAAAGGAGATTTTGACCTCATTATTTCTCACCTCTCATATTTTCTTCAATTTACAAATCCTTAGAAGAGAGTGTCATGACACTTCATATCTTTTTCATAATACAACATACGCTTAAGAGTCAGACACCAGAGAAGAAGCTAGAGGCAGGAAGAGAAGAAGCAAGAGCTGGAGACGGTCTATATCTCCACTTCTCAGCCAATTCAATTCCGTAATTAGGTTCTTCTATTTTATTCTGTAAAACATGTTGAACCTATTTATTTCTTTAGTTTTTATCTTTTCAATTATTATGAGCTAAACTAATTTAGTGCTTGAGAACGCATAATGGGTTAATCCCAATTTGATTTCGTTTTATACATTTGGATTTGGGATTATTATTATTTAAATCAAATTGGGTGAATTGTATTTTTCTTTAATTTGCGCTTTATCTACTATAATTGACGTAATTAACCAATCATAGGTCTTAGTATCTAGGCTATTCCAATTAGTGGCGATTGGATCACCTTGACGGGGGGTTTAGGTACCGAACTAGTTAATGAATGTAGGTTAGAAATTATTGACTCTGACGAGCTTAATTAAACCTATGGCCTATTGGGTAATTTGAACTTAAACACTTGAGAGTGGACTATAATCACCCTGACGGGGTTTGTAGCATTTGAGAGTTGCTCCTTAGTCCACCCTGACGGGGGTAAGGAGATTTTAGAATCCCGACCAATACAAATTTACCGATTTGTCCCTTAACAATGTATGAAATGAATGATAGTTAGGTAAACCCTTGCGCCTCTCAAGTACTACCTGCTCTTACTTGCGTATCTCTTTTATTTTACTTGCGTCTTAGCTTTTACTTGCATTTTAATCTTTGTTTTTCATCCATTAGTTTTAATAACAAAAACCAAACAAACATATATTTGTCTTTTATTTTCATAAGTGCATCAATCACTATTTGCTAGACATTGTGATCAACCATTCCGTCCTTGGAACGAATCTGATTTATCAGAAATACTACTTGGGACAACCGTACACTTGCGGTTGTGGTTCGATTATCTTTCGCATTTATTTTTAGAACACACAAAGGACCACCAATAATTCAAATTTGAGAAAGAAAAACGATGTTGAATTCGTCCTGCTAGAATGGAGTTGTTAAAGCTTGGAACAAATTTACCATATTTAAGTGCAATAATTAAGGGATTTCATAGATATTCTAAAAAATGGAAATAGTTACAAACGCTAATCATGGAAGATTTAGATATGATCAGATCACATTAAGGGTATCGATGGTATATCATATAAACCGCTGGACTTGTTAGGGTAAAAATCAAGTGTTGGACCTGTTGGGGGTTGGTAATTGGATTGTAGGATTTCATTAGCTAATATCTCTAAATATAAACATGCAACTGTTCTAACACTAAATTTATATAAATGTGGAGTTATTTTTAGCTCTAACACACCTCGAACTTATTCAAAACATTATGTCTAAAAGATTCAATATGAAAAAGTTAAAAAAAAATCTTGGAAACTATCTTGGACTCCCAACTGAATGGGGGAGATCAAAATCAAATGATTACAACTTGTTATTGACAAAATGCTACATAGAATTGAGAACTAGAAAATAATGTATCTCTCTGAAGGGAGTAAATAAATCGTAAGCAATGACATCCTTCATATTCTTCTAGATTATATTATGTCAAGCTTTATAATTCCAAAAAATATATACAATATAATTAATGCATTTATTGCAAAAGTCTTTTGGAGCAACAATGGAAGAAATATAATTAATAGTATTCTTCTACGCTACTCTCCCGCCCTGTATAAAGTTTAGAATTCTCTTGCATATATTTATTTGGTTAGTCAAATTCATTCATGTGGGGATCATTAGTGAACTGGATTTTGCCCAAGTGTTGACCAGATTGACGATGGCTTGATTAATATGTTTATCTAACTATAAAGAGTAACGTAATATTTTCACTTGGTTAAAAATCATTTAAAGTTAAAAATCATTTAAAGTTAAATGAGAAATTAAGTCATGATATTCTTAAGAAAATAAATATATAAATAAACATTATTTTATTTTTATTGTTATATATATAGTAAAGGTGAAAGAAAGAAAAGAAATTTTAAATTTTTTTTTTATATTAGGCTAGACCTAATAGTTGGTTTTTTTTCATGTGCAAGTCTTTAACATTACCAGTGGGCCAGGACCAATAGTTAATGCGTAATAAATACTAAAGATCCATTAGCATTGGGTCAGACCTAATAGTTATGTATTTTACTAACTAGTGTATCGTATTTTAAAGACAAAACTCCAAATTCTTAAAGTCACAATCCTTTTTGATGAATGTCTAGCTACCTATTCATTTTCTAGAAATAGTTGGTCAACTCTAATATTTGATTCGTTCCATTTTTAAAGAATTTGTCATTTAAATTATTAGAGATAGATGGATAGAAAAGAAGCATCATTATCAAGTTCGTTAGAATTCTAAAAAAAATCGTATTTTTGTTTTTTCTGAATATTTTTGTCGTTGTACCCTTGAGGTTGAAGCAAACAAATGACAAACAGTGGTACGTGGCCGAAATACATTAAAGACATCTAATCCAATACGAGTCTCGACAAGTAAAGTTATTTGTTTATTTACTTCTTTTGTACTTCTTTTTTTTGCATTACTGTTTACAAATATCTTTATGGTTTATAAAATTAGTAACACAACAAATCACAGGGGAATTTGGATTACATTCAAAGCATGCAGAAGGATCCTTTAGAAATGAAGAAAACGTAGTTGTAGGATTCTCAACAACTATTGATGCAACAACACAAAACAACGGTGTTTTCAAGCGTTGCAGCTAAGGTTAAGGATGGAGCATAAGAGGAGAATTTTCCTTTGCGTGAGACTCACAACAATGTAGATAAATTGTCCACAGTTTCCCGAACACTTTAGTTTACAGCAGAAACGTGCAAGTAATCCAACAACTGGGAGAACTATAACAACGGCTGGAAACGATATTCCTTTTCTACCAACACCGTTCGTTCCAGATCTTCTTCTTTCAAATATGTGTGTAATCGAATTTCTAATAGTTTTCAAATTAAATTTGATCATCTAAATCATTGATGTACTTTTTCTATCTGCTTATGATGCTTACGCAAAAAGTCTTAGGTGTCGTTTGATATTTTATGTAATAAGTACTGAATGTTGAATGAACATATTTTGTTAATAGGGTAGTGTTTGAATGATTCAAACTTAGATTGAAATCTTAATAAAACGGACCAGTTAAGAGTCATTCAAATATAAATTGGTCAGAAAAAACAAACTATCTAATGAACCAGATTAAGATCTCATTAAGTGCAAACAAACACCCCCTTACTCAGAAAGCATTACCAGGACATCCACAAGAAGGATCCATCACTAAGCTTCAACAAACTATGTAATCTTTCTAGGCATTTACACAAGAGAATATGTCAGCAAACAATGAAAGGTTCAACGAGAAATCGGCTGCGTTGAAGATATTGGGGAATCAAGTCACCCAAATAGCATCCTATCTTGACAAAAATCAACAATCTCCTCCACTGCAATTAGGCCAAGGTGTAAAGAAATTAAGTAAAGGCCATCAATAATAGTGAGAGCCATGTTGGGTTCGAATCGAGTAAGCTTATTATCCTTCAAGCTGATAATGTTGTGGAATCACCACCTGCTGTAGAGATTTCCATGGAGATTCCAGAGGTAGTAGAACCAACCAAGTTAATCTTGGAGGAGGTGATTATTGAGAAGTTGGTTAAATAGGAAGAGAGAAAGAGTTAGTTGCACCAAAGGTGCAAGAGCATAGTAGGGTGGAGTCACCAACGACACATCCATTGTTATCACCACCATTTCCGATGAGGATGGACTATTTTAGTGGTGATACTGAGTTCTCGAGACAGATGAGAAAGATCTTACACAAAGTGTGGAGATATTTTTGTAAAACCCATGAATGATAAGACAAAACTCAAAATTGGAACAACAAGAAGGAATGGGTGATACAAAGAAGCAAGAGCGACACATTGAAGGATATAGTCTTCATCCATAGATATCAGAGTTTTCTATAGCATATTTGGATCACTAAAAATAAGAAATTGCACCATAATCTACTTGATAACAGAAACATTATTTTGCAGAGAATCTGTCTTGATGTTCAATCTAAATTATGGCACATAGGCAAATTCCAGTGCACTTTCGGCAATAGAGTCGTTGTGAGAAAATTGGATCTTCATGGGGGTGCTCTATCGAATCACACATGCATAATGATTGTAACTCAGATGGTGGAGGAAAGTTAGTTGTTATTTGCAAAGTTCATGATATTTGATGTTGTGGGGACTCGAACTGAAGACTAGTTTATGGGAGTTGTTTTGAGTGCTTTGCATTTTAGTCCCTTTAGTTTCTATGCCTTATTTTTGAATCTCTACTTTTGATTAGTGTTTTTTCTGTAATCATAAAAAAATGTATAGGCTTTCTTTCACATGTCGAAATTTTTTGACTTAGAGTCAAAATTTAATATGTCATCTGGTAAAGTTTTGATAATTGGAGCAATAAAATTGATACTCAACTATCAAAAAAAGACTTAAAGGCTCTCAACGCTCAACTCTTTCGTTCCTTTGATGAAAAGGGGCTTGATAACTCACGGGCTTGATAACTTCAATTATATCTCTCCTTTAATGAAAAAAGACTAGATAACATATGAGATATCGGTCCTCAACTCGCAAGAACGATAAAATTGGAAAGAGAGAAAACTACTTGAAGACGTAAGTGTCATAATATATAAAATTAAGGGACCTAAGTATTATAAAATTATATATAGATAATTCACAATGAGCCCATTTATATATTTCATCGTGGTACAAACCCAAACCCTTTGGTTTCACATCCAATTTTAACAGTTCAGACTTCATATTCAAGAAATCGAGTCCATTGAAAAACTAATATGATATTTTTTCATTTAAATGGGCCAACAAATGAAATGAAATTCTAAAAATAACACACAGTTATTTCTAACACATATAAAAATGGTTTTATCATAAAACAAACCCTAAAAAAATACTCTACAATTTCATTTTCTTCTCTCCGCCCCCTTTAGCTTCTTTCGTTCAGCTTCTTTATGTTTCTTTAGATCTAGTATCACGATTCAAATGTTAATTTAGTCTCTTTGAATAAAAAAACTCTTATGATATAGAGGTATCAATATAACCTTATTGTCGTCTCTTCACACCTTCACATTTCTTCTCGCTATTTCTTATATGTCTATTCAAATTCAGATCCAACATTACAATGCAAGATGTTGAAGATCTACATTTTAGAAATCGTCGTTATACTTTTTGGGTAAGAAATTATGAAACATTTTGTTTGATTTAGTTTAATGAAATGAAATATAATTTTAATCTTTATGTGATGTTTCTTTGAATATATGTAACTTTATTATCTAGTTAACATTTGAGTCTTTTTTCTAAAACAATTTGGCTAATATAGTTTGATTATAAAATTGATACATGGAATTTCAAGAATACCTTATATGTGTATGAATTATATGTGTATTTCATGACGCTTTTATCAAAGGGTGTTTGCAAATCAATTACGTGTATAAATTGTTCAACCCACAGGTTGTTTGATCTCGTATGGATCTTGAAAATCAAATTGACACCCACCCAATACATTACATAACAATTTGGTATTGGGTGTGGCGGATTGTGGGTGTATCGTGGGTTACTTCAGATAGTAAATGGGTGTCAGATGTATATTTGTGTTCATTATGGATCAATTTATTTTACAAACTAAAATAGCAACAAAAAAGTTACCTTGGTTATTAGTATATATTTTGAGTAATTTAAAAATTTAAAAAAATATATAATTTGAGATTATAGGAAATATAATTCACAATCTTAGAAAAATAGATTAGCATGATGAAGTACAAAAGAAGTATTATTTGATGCATTATTATTAAGTAATTTGGGGGTTTTAATAGAGAATAATGAGACAAAGAAGTATATAGGGAGAGGCGAAAGACCTCCTTCGATATTTTTTTTTCAAATAAAATAAGCAATATGTATCTTGGTAAGGTTTTATATGTGAAATGGGTAAACAAGCTAGGTGGGTTTGTGGGTTTCGTCATTAAGTCTTGTAACCTATCAGTTTATATATTTCAGGCTTAAACTGAAACCCATCTAATAAAACTATAAAATTATCAACGAAATTAGAATTGGTTTTCATGTCTAGTTAACTACAAATTTTAACCTTACTTAGACTCGGGCGGTATCATTAGTAACCTAATATCTCTCTTTAGGTTAAATTTTATTTCTTACTGTGATACCCATTAAAATATTTTAATTAGTTTTCAATATTTCAAAAGTTATATAAAAGATACTAATATTTATCAAAATTGTTAAATTAATCAGGATTATATAATTATTCAAAAACATGCATTTTGTATTATACCCATTATTTTGTAACCAATTTAAAAATATTTATATACATTTTGAGTTAATTTTGAAAATCCAAAACATGATAATGTATGGTAATCTTTAAATTGAAATTTACATCCAAAGTAACACATATACGATATTATCAGTATGTTTTGTATGAAATGTATTTTTCTTCTTTGAAAAGGTTAAGCATTGTATTTGTGTATATAAAGATAATTGAGCATTCAATTTTTTACTTGTTTTATACAGATTCATTATGTTGTCGAATTTAAGATCGATGGTCATAACATTTCAATAATTACGGTAAGACATCCTTACTATTGATATATTTTAATATTTATATTCTATTACTCAAATTTTACAACTTGTATATATTTAACCAAATTTAATCAACAAAATACAAGTAGAAACTCCGTGCAAAACATATCTTGACTCTTCCTCTTTCTTTATAAATATTAAGGGAATTTTTTGACAACAAAACTAGATGAAATTATAGATTTTTGAGATTATTTAAAATAAGATTTGAGAACTTTTAAATAGAACAGTGATAATTTCAAAATAAGTAATTTGATAAGTCACGGGTATATATGGTTGATATAGCCCTGGAGGCTTTCTCTGAAGCATGTACATGTCCTTCCGATATATTTAGGTACCCTAGCGGGGAGTGAACATATTAAGGAGCAAGATGCATATTTAAACTTTTAATTAAAACTTTTATATCGGTTTTAACGCCTAACAATGAATAAATTTATTAGGGCAGAGCAAATGAGATGTCAAACCGAAATATAAATCCAACCCGGTTAAAACTAAACCGGGAAAAGAGTTTTTAAGTTTAGCTTATGTAATAAGTTCGGACAAAATATTAAATAAACTCACCCGGTAGTACTCCAACCGGGTTAACTTTTTATATAATAATAACCATTATAACCCGTAAACCCGGCCTCTTTATTAATAAGTATTGTTTCCCTCATTTTCCTCTTAAAGTTTAGATGTGGGATGGGTAATATTAGCTTTCCAAAACAGCAGCACATTTATATTTAAAGTTTCTTAGATTTCCTTTACAAACTTTCGATGTGGGAAATGTTCCAATAGCCTTTCAAAGCAGCTGCGTTCTTTTTTTTTTAACTTTCTCCCAAGTTGGTATTTTTATTAAAGAAGTTCCAAAGCACTCCTATAAATAAGAAGCTGAGAGTATTGTACATCAACATTATAACCTTTCCCTTTTACTAAGTATACGTTTTATTAAGTTTACTTTTTATTAACATATGAATTTAGTTAATCTGCCAAACCGGTGTTGAGCCATAGGTAACCCGGTTCCAACCCGGTTTTTAGAACCCGGGAGGGTTTCATAAATAAAATCAGGGTTGGGTTTTTCGAATCCTAACCCGGGGTTTTACAAGTCATGGTTCGAAAAAATATAAACCCGGTCGTAACCCGGTCTATGCTCTACCCTAAAATTTATGACCAGATGGTCAAAGTTACTGCCGAAATCCAATGGAGCATCAAAAGGCAAAGAAAAACAAGTCTTTAATTGGATCATCCAGTAATACAAAAAAGTAATACAAAAAAGATAGCTTACGAAAGACCCAAATCTGTAAGTTTCTATCTTTTACTCATCATTTTTTTTGCATATCACTCTTTTCACACCATAACAATTCTCATTCATACCATCTTCTTTGTTTGCAGGCTAAGGAGATGAACACATGGTTCAAGGAACGGGTAAGTTTTTGCCTCGGCCTTTTGCTTTTTGCTGTTTTTCAAACATCATTATATTATACTGATTGTTTAAAGTAGATTTGTTAACCTTACTTCTTTCTCTAATATGTAGCCTTGGAATGATAGAGTTGAGAGTGCACGAGATGAAAGCAAATTTAAAACACCTTCTTCATCAATAGCTTCATCATGTACCAAATTATATGCACTTATTATTTTCTCAGGCATAGCTCCAACAACCATTTTCTGACAATAAAAACCGATCAAAAACTGTAGATTCTAAAAACAGAGAGAGAGAGAGTGAAATATGTATTGTACTTACAACTCTAAGTGACTCAGCATCTTTCTTCACTATCGTTATAGGATTTGAACTCTCTCCATTTCTAGCAGATACATTTCCCAATACATTTTCTTTCAGATTTTGACCTCGAGATCCAAAAACACTTCGTTCTTCCCATATAGTCACCTGACATTATAAAATCATTAACAAACTCATCAACAAGAAGAAGAATAACTTCATAAAAATGATTATACTTACGAGTCTAGTAGCCACTTTTTTTCCATTTTCATCACCATATTCATACACATTCTTGAGAGCTAAAGGAAGAACTTTCCAAAACTCATTCACAAACTCACTACCTTTACGCCTACTATTTTGCAAAATATCATTCGCTAGATAAAGCAATGAAACACGCTGCTCCTGCTGAACTTTATTGAAAACTTTGTCCCATGTTACAACTATTTGTTTAGCTCTCTTCCTAAACAAAATGCACCAACGAGACAACGCTGTTGTGAAGAAGTTTAGACATCTTCTCGGTCAATATTTGACCATTAAAAGCCTCTTCACCCATCTTCTTCTTATTAAGGTCTTGTGCTAAAAGTAAAAACTCCTGTAAAGTTATAAAATAGATGAAAATCAGAGTGTGTATATGTAAAGAAAGCAAGATAGAAATTAGCAATTTATACAACAAGCATAAATCGAGAAAAGAATTTCATATGTTCAATATATTCTCCCTATTACAGAGAGGTCAGAATCGATGAAATAGTTCAGTCACAATTTTTGTTTACTAAATTAATTGTGTATGTGTTTTAGACTTCATTTACTTATCAGATTCTCGTGATAGATTTTAACCTAAAGCATAAATAAATCATCTTCGGTTTTTTACGATTCAATCAACTTTTCATGTAGTTCAATTCCAAAAGAACAATTAATATATGTGTCACTTTTTAACATCATTCAATGTAACAAGTTTATTATTGTAGAAAAATCTTATAAAAATCCCGATTCAATAGATTCTAAGCAATATAATTTCGAATTAAATTCCAGAATTCCCCATAGAGAAACAGCCCAAAAAGAGGATTTGCTTTAGCTAAATTGAGAGAGTAGAATGTAATGAGACATCATATGATGGCATAAAAATTAATTAACATCACGACTGTAACTATACTTAAATCAGATAATTCTGAAATATTGTAAAAGTGATGAGATTAGGATTAAAATAATTCAATTTATTTACCTTAATTTGGTTCTTTTCCAAGCCGGTTGATGATGGTGGAGAAAGGTCCCCGAGTGGTGGCGGTTTCTTTGTGCAGAGAGCGGCTTGGTGTGGGAAGGTAAGTGTGGAGAGATTTTTTTTTTTTGTTTTTCTTTTTTTACCTTAATTGGTTCTTCGATTGTTGATGGAGTAGACAATGAGGAGCTAATGGCAGGTTTTTTTTTTGGGAGAGCAAAGAATAAGATAAAGATTATTCTGAAAAAGTATGCGTAAATGCTAATGTGATGAGAACGTGGCACTGATGTGGTACTATGCGGCGTTGACTAACGGTCAATTGACAAAATTATTAAAAATGAAAATGTGTCACAAAAACACACGGGTCCATTTCAAAGAAATTTATAGATAGGGTACCTCCGACGCAATTTCGACAAAGATAAAGAGACCGTACAAGGGTTTCATCCTACGTACTCCTTCCATTCTATAGAATTTGTCTACTTACTAAAAACAATGTTCCAGAAGTTCAAGACACTTTTTTCCTACTTTTTCTACTACTTATTAATATATTGAAATTTATTTTCAATATATGTTTAAAATATCAAGATACTTTATTAGATGTATTTTTATAATGGTGAATTTTTTTATATTTTTTAATATATGTGAAATTTTAAGTGCACAAATTTTATAGAATAGGAAAAATAGGTTTTTTTAAGATTTATTTTTGTACACGAAGGAACTAAATGGAATGGTAATAATATTTTAAATAAATCGAAGGATTTAATCTCAAGGCTCTTTGGACCATGCATTGATTCAGAAAAAATGGAGAATAAAAAGAAGGATACTAGTAAAAGTAATGAAAAAGACAATCCTATGATAATGGATGAATCTGAAATTATTTGGATGAGCGATGCATCATTTACTAATAACAAAGAACCAGCAGCTATCGCAGCAATTGGAGTTGCTAAAGATGGAAACATTGTGAAAAGATCAAGCATGAAATGTAAAGTAAATAGTGTTATTGAAGGGGAGGCATGGGCCATTTTAATGGCAATGAGATTACGCAAAAATCTGGTAGATCAGAGTCAGGGGCGGATGTGGGGGTGGGCTGAGGTGGGCTGCAGCCCACCCCAGCCTATCCAGCTCACTATAATTTAACCTATTTTTTTTTACAAATAGATAAAAATATAACTAAAAAGAATTATAGCATAAAATTAGCCCTCCCTAACTTAATGTTTAGAGATCAATTCTATCAAATAATAAAATTTATTGACGAAATTGGAACGTAAATACCATTAAATATTCAATTTCTTGGTTTTTTTTAAATTTTTTTATAGATTTTTTTTTTAATTAACTCTTAAATGTTTTAAAAAAATTTATTTGGCCCTCTAAATTTTAAAATTTATATTATTAGACTTTAAATTATTTTATTTATAGGTTTTTTTGTTTTTTTACAACAAAATCTATGTTATTTTGTATAAAAAAAAGAAATTTATCAGATGATTAATTTTAAAAAATAATATCTGGACTTATATTGCAATCGTTACACAATATAGGGATTTATAGTGCATTTTAGCATTATATAAGGATCTATCTAGCAATTTTTGTATAATTAGTAGACTTATCGTGCAAATACGGCAAAATAATTTTTTCCGTGGACGTTGCCCCCGAACTCCCTTAGCCCCCCCCCTAACGAAAAATCCTGGCTCCGCCCCTGATCAGAGTAGTTCATTTTACTCTGACAACCTTGAATTAGTTTAAGGAATTTTGGGTCTGACCGGGCTCCATTGGAGTCTTAAACCTATCCTTTCGCAAGTAAGGAAATGGTTAGGTCGTGGGTCAGATTGGAACATTGCCCATGTGGATAGAAGATATAATTCTACAACAGATGCGCTTGCTAAGTAGGAGGAATATGGACCTATCTGGCTGGAAGGATTTATCTCTTATTACTTCGAATGATTCTCTAGCGAACTTATGTAATACTTATAAATAACTTATTTGTAAGGTTTTTTTGAAAAAAAAATTGTACAAATCATATTATTTATGTTATTATATCGTTGAACTATCTTTTTATGATTACAATGTATGTTTTTTATAATAAACATGGAGAATTTTAAGGAGATGATTAACATTACAACTTGGTTAAGGTATACTAATTCAAGTGTATCTCAAATATCTTGTGAGTTGAAAATAAATCAAGTATATAAGATATATGATGCATATCAAAATTTTAACTAGTTGATGAATGAGAAGATTTAAAAACAAAAAGTAAATCAAAATAATATACGGTATTTGTGATTTTTATTTTGCTAATTATTATTACACTAATATCTGTATTATGTTGGTTTGATTGTTATTAAAGTGATCAAGCCAAAAAGTGATATATTAAAAAAAATATGTTACATAGGAGAGTCATTTTGAACTCGGAGTCATTGACTCGGTCTGAACCTGCATTACTAAATTAGACGACCAAGGTCTTATCCAATAAACTAATTCCAACTGGTTATATATTAAATTTTTAATGTTTGAAGTAAAATTAAAATTTATATTTTCTCGAAAATGACCAAGACAGATAGTGATGGATTTGATTAATGATGACAGTGAAACTAAAAATCATATTATGTCGGTTTGTCAGTCATTAAAGTAATCAAGCCAATTTGAAATTAAAATTCATATTATGTTTGTCAATTACCCAAGTGACAAAAATTAAAAAGGTCATAGATTTCAATTTAGTATATTATAATTTCTAAATACTTGTTATTATAATTTGACCTTCCTATCCTGGGATTTCAGATTTTGTCAAAAAATGAATCGTTATCCAATGTATATTGAACATGATGAGACAGATTAAATTATTGTACTTAAATATATTTGTATATCTAAAGATATCAAGTACGTTACTTGAAGGATTTTATTTTAACTTATTATGCGTTCAAATATATTTCAATGAAGAATTGCCGCAATGATGTTTGAATTTATTTTGAAATAGTCATATTAAATTTTCGTTGACGATATTATGAAAATGAGGTACTTCATACATTATTTTGTCGTTTAAAGTATCTTGTTGTTCTATTTTTGCAAATAATATTAAGTTATGTTGGTTGATCGGATTTTTGAAAATATTATATGACGAGACTTAATTATCACGACATAAGGGGGAAATTAAAATTAAAAAAGGATACTATATTCAAGGGTTTATATTATGTCTAAAGTTATTAGCTTGATTTCTCCTCTGATGTTAAGTATTGTCTTAAATATTAGATTATTTAGAAGTATTAGTCATTAAACTTATTATATAAAATTTTATGTTGGTTCTTTTATATAATTTTTGGACAATAATTCTAATGTGATGATTTCATTTTTCTTAAATTTTTAAGAAGAATATTTATTAAGTACATTTTGATGAGTAGTTTTTATAATGATACTTTCAAAAATAAAGTATTGTTTGCTAAAGATAAGGTATTTACATGGGGTTACATACATTTGTACTTGATTATACAATATTTGAAAAAAAAATTATAGTATAAACAGTTTCTTGTCTAAAGGTACAAAGTCACTAACTTGAGATTTTCAAATCTTTATATCGATAATATAGATTTAACACATTGAATTTGTATCAACGTTGAAATTGAATGAAAATAAAGTGGTTGTTAAATCAGTGTGCCATGTTGTATTAAGGGTGTCTTCTTAATATGTTTTAGTTTTAATAATAATTTTTAAGTTCAAATAAATTTATTTTAAATAAATTATTTTGTCAATAATTTTGATATATTATTGTTCATGATCAAATATAGTTTTTCTTAATTATTATTCCAAATTATTTAGACGGTGATTTTACCTATGCGATTCTCATATGTTCAAATCGGTAAGTTTTCATACCAAATAGGTATATTCAAGAAAATATCTTAATAGCACATGAAGTAATAACTGATGTCTCCATATTTGTGATATATTAATCTATACTTGAGACATCATATTAGGGGTATTTACAGGGGCGGAGCCATGTGTACCTTAGGGGGGTCCATGGCCCCTCCTGATTTTTTGAAAAAAAAAATTATAACTATATCAAAAAAAAAAATTATAAGTAAATAACCCCTAAATTATTAAGAAATCTTCATTTGGCCCCCCCTAACTTTTAAAAGTTTATTTTATTAAGCTTTAAATTATTTTATTTATAAGATTTTTTCTATTTTTTATAACAAAATATATGTTATTTTATATTAAAAAAAGAAATTCATAACAAAATTAATTAGAAAAATCAATATCGAGACTTATATTGTAATATTTATACAATATAGGGACCTTTAGAGCAATTTCTCCTAATATAGGGACCTATTTTACGATTTTTGTAGGATATTTAGACTTATAGTGCAAATACTGGCGGAATTTTTTTTTTCGGGGGCGTTGCCCCCGAACCCCCTTGGCCCCCCCTTACAAAAATTCCTGGCTCCACCCCTAGGTGTTTAGTACTTAATTTCGGTATTTCTTTCCCATCTATTCATAATTTACACTTCCTTGTCTAGTTTTAGGTATTTTGCTTTTTTGTGAACTTTTGCGCGTTATTTGTGTAGCACTTAGGTATATGGAAGCTATTACACCCATGAAAACTGATTTGAAGTGTAAAAGTAAAGGAAATCCCTCAGTTATAAACAAAAAGGAAAAGTTTGGATATACTTGGAAAGTAAAGAATCTTCCATGTTGGAAAACGTTCACTGATTAAATTGCTGCTAAAAGCCGGTCACGAATTTAGAGGATCCCTTCGACCTACTGATAGATCTTTTTATCGTTGTCGGTTTGACTGGTCGGACAATGAATTCCGATAAGTAACTAACGAGATATGGCCAGACTAATTTGCAAAGGTTTATCATGTCCTACAATTTAGGAATTCGAATTTTGGTAAGATTAGGTTTCATTAACTTGGAGATTACTCCATATTTCGACCAAAGGCCTATATATATTCATTCCTACCTTAGAGAAATCATCCTTGCGTTTCCTAATCAACCTTTAATCAACATAGAAGCAAGTGACAAGAAAACAAGAAGGATTTGGAAGTTGTTCATGTCATTCCAACCCTTTACCTTTGTAATTTATTTTCCTTCTTTCTCTAGTATGAACTAATTCTATTTAGCTTAAGATTATCATAAGGGTACGATCCCTAGACATGTTTTATATCTAATTTAATTTGGGATGTCCTTATACATTTAATTGAAATTAGAAGTGTTATCTTTGTTTTTATGTGGTTTGATATATTGTTTGTAATTTTTGCGGTTGTAAACGTATAGGATTACTATAGTAGTTAGATGGTTACCCGGAAGGGGTGTCTTGTTATAGAAACACCACATAAACGTCTAGTGTGCAGTAGTGATCCTGACGGGCTTGCCTAACTAGATAGTCACTAAGGTTTGAGATTTACCACCGATCATTGCGCAGGGTCCCCTTACCCAAGTCCCCTGGTAATTGTTAGGTCGCCACCCAAATTCAATCAGAAGGGGGTCCGGAGTAATATAGAATCCTGGCTATTGCATATCACACAATTTTCCCTTAGATGAATAATCACATAGTAAGGCTAGTGGGGATTACTTGTTATATCTCGAGGTGTACTTTCATACTACTTCTTTCTTTCTATTTTTTCTTCTTGTCTTTAATTCTAATATTTAATTGTTAAAGTCTTAAAAACCAAACAAATATTTTAGAATACTTCCAACTTCTTTCATTTGCACTTTATATTTGCATTTGTCCTAGCTAACTTTCGTAGTCCCTGCAAACGAATTCTACTTATCAATTAAACTTTCATATGATCTGTGATACTTGCAGTGAGTAACGTAGTGAGCTAGGCTGTTTAGTTCTTTTAATATTTATATCGTTATTTTATCACACCCTAACTACCACCAGTTACATATATAAAAAGGAAAAAACACTATAAGTTATGTAATTTCTATAAAATAAAGCATAATGAAAGCATATAAGTATATATTGAATGAGATTTCCTCTGAAACCTCCTACTCAAACTTGGCTTTCACAAAAAATAGGTAACAAAGATTATGAACTGAATAAAATTAATCTCTTATTAAATATTAGTAAATGGGGTTCCATACCCCATCACTAAACTTACAAGAGATATAAGACAAGGGGATCCATTGTCCTTTTTATATTTTGTCTTATCACTCAAACACTAGATGTCTTGATAGAAGACAAAAAGGACAAAAATCTAATTGAAAAAATAAAAATTGCTAAACACTGCCCTTGCATAACATACTTGTTATTTGCAGACGAAATTGCCTTTTTATGAAGGCTAATTATATTGAAATTGAAGCATTTAATGATATTACTTATAAATATAAGGGTGATTGACTTGGAGAGTCCACGAAGGATGGCTGATTACCCATCAGGTCCAACCCACCTCAAGTGACCGTCCTGCCCCATCAATTAGAATTTAGTTACCAAAAAAATTTCCCTGATTTCATGCAACTAATCAGAAATTAGTAACCCATTAATTATAATTTAGTTACCAAAACAAATTTCCCTAATTCCATGCAATTATTCAAAAATTAGAATAGTGTAACAATGGCAGAAAAAATAAGGTTCAGATGAAGAATAAGACGGCCCATCAAATATTTTGTATTGGGTAGTAAAAACGGGGGTAGGTAATGTTTGTTTTTGTGATGGGTTGTCTTTAAAAAATGGTGGTACAAGGAACACTATAAAAGTCTAATTTTTAGTTGGTAGGTAATGTTTATTATTTTGATGGTGTGTTCGAGCAAATTGATGGGTTACGCTTTTTGTCGAGTTAAAAGGGGGTGGGTTACCTTTGTTATTTTGATGGTTTGTGCGTTAAGAGTGATGGTGTATATAAGTTACCTATGTAAAAACTTAGCAAGTTTGAACAACTAAATATACATTGAGAGAAACAAACTTTTATTGAACAGAAACTATAAAAATATACTTAAATCATTTATTCAGCAAGCTAATACAACCAAGAAACAGAAAACCTGCCGAAGACACGACACCATTAAATCTTCTGCATATTTAATACAAATAAAGCAAAACAGTGAAAATTAAATAAGCAATAAGACAACCTTTGACCAACCCCACCTTGTGACTCACTATATCTCTTGTGCTCGCCAATTAAATAAGCAATAAGACAAGCTTTGCCCAACCAGATCAATACTGTTAGTCACAGCGTTGCAGATATCAAGAGCTTTAATAGTCTGATCAAAAAACTCAGGAAGGGGTATTGTACGGAGGTGTTATGATGGCTTTCTATTGGATCAGAGTTAGTGTTGATGGCGTAGCGACAAAAGAAGAACGAACGGCAGAGGATAATTCAAATTTGAGAAAGAAAAACGATGTTGAATTCGTCCTGCTAGAATGGAGTTGTTAAAGCTTGGAACAAATTTACCATATTTAAGTGCAATAATTAAGGGATTTCATAGATATTCTAAAAAATGGAAATAGTTACAAACGCTAATCATGGAAGATTTAGATATGATCAGATCACATTAAGGGTATCGATGGTATATCATATAAACCGCTGGACTTGTTAGGGTAAAAATCAAGTGTTGGACCTGTTGGGGGTTGGTAATTGGATTGTAGGATTTCATTAGCTAATATCTCTAAATATAAACATGCAACTGTTCTAACACTAAATTTATATAAATGTGGAGTTATTTTTAGCTCTAACACACCTCGAACTTATTCAAAACATTATGTCTAAAAGATTCAATATGAAAAAGTTAAAAAAAAAATCTTGGAAACTATCTTGGACTCCCAACTGAATGGGGGAGATCAAAATCAAATGATTACAACTTGTTATTGACAAAATGCTACATAGAATTGAGAACTAGAAAATAATGTATCTCTCTGAAGGGAGTAAATAAATCGTAAGCAATGACATCCTTCATATTCTTCTAGATTATATTATGTCAAGCTTTATAATTCCAAAAAATATATACAATATAATTAATGCATTTATTGCAAAAGTCTTTTGGAGCAACAATGGAAGAAATATAATTAATAGTATTCTTCTACGCTACTCTCCCGCCCTGTCTAAAGTTTAGAATTCTCTTGCATATATTTATTTGGTTAGTCAAATTCATTCATGTGGGGATCATTAGTGAACTGGATTTTGCCCAAGTGTTGACCAGATTGACGATGACTTGAATAATATGTTTATCTAACTATAAAGAGTAACGTAATATTTTCACTTGGTTAAAAATCATTTAAAGTTAAAAATCATTTAAAGTTAAATGAGAAATTAAGTCATGATATTCTTAAGAAAATAAATATATAAATAAACATTATTTTATTTTTATTGTTATATATATAGTAAAGGTGAAAGAAAGAAAAGAAATTTTTAATTTTTTTTTTTATATTAGGCTAGACCTAATAGTTGGGTTTTTTTCATGTGCAAGTCTTTAGCATTACCAGTGGGCCAGGACCAATAGTTAATGCGTAATAAATACTAAAGATCCATTAGCATTGGGTCAAACCTAATAGTTATGTATTTTACTAACTAATGTATCGTATTTTAAAGACAAAACTCCAAATTCTTAAAGTCACAATCCTTTTTGATGAATGTCTAGCTACCTATTCATTTTCTAGAAATAGTTGGTCAACTCTAATATTTGATTCATTCCATTTTTAAAGAATTTGTCATTTAAATTATTAGAGATAGATGGATAGAAAAGAAGCATCATTATCAAGTTCGTTAGAATTCTAAAAAAAATCGTATTTTTGTTTTTTCTGAATATTTTTGTCGTTGTACCCTTGAGGTTGAAGCAAACAAATGACAAACAGTGGTACGTGGCCGAAATACATTAAAGACATCTAATCCAATACGAGTCTCGACAAGTAAAGTTATTTGTTTATTTACTTCTTTTGTACTTCTTTTTTTGCATTACTGTTTATAAATATCTTTATGGTTTATAAAATTAGTAACACAACAAATCACAGGGGAATTTGGATTACATTCAAAGCATGCAAGAAGGATCCTTTAGAAATGAAGAAAACGTAGTTGTAGGATTCTCAACAACTATTGATGCAACAACACAAAACAACGGTGTTTTCAAGCGTTGCAGCTAAGGTTAAGGATGGAGCATAAGAGGAGAATTTTCCTTTGCGTGAGACTCACAACAATGTAGATAAATTGTCCACGGTTTCCCGAACACTTTAGTTAACAACAGAAACGTGCAAGTAATCCAACAACTGGGAGAACTATAACAACGGCTGGAAACGATATTCCTTTTCTACCAACACCGTTCGTTCCAGATCTTCTTCTTTCAAATATGTGTGTAATCGAATTTCTAATAGTATTCAAATTAAATTTGATCTTCTAAATCATTGATGTACTTTTTCTATCTGCTTATGATGCTTATGCAAAAAGTCTTAGGTGTCGTTTGATATTTTATGTAATAAGTACTAAATGTTGAATGAACATATTTTGTTAATAGGGTAGTGTTTGAATGATTCAAACTTAGATTGAAATCTTAATAAAACGGACCAGTTAAGAGTCATTCAAATATAAATTGGTCAGAAAAAACAAACTATCTAATGAACCAGATTAAGATCTCATTAAGTGCAAACAAACACCCCCTTACTCAGAAAGCATTACCAGGACATCCACAAGAAGGATCCATCACTAAGCTTCAACAAACTATGTAATCTTTCTAGGCATTTACACAAGAGAATATGTCAGCAAACAATGAAAGGTTCAACGAGAAATCGGCTGCGTTGAAGATATTGCGGAATCAAGTCACCCAAATAGCATCATATCTTGACAAAAATCAACAATCTCCTCCACTGCAATTAGGCCAAGGTGTAAAGAAATTAAGTAAAGGCCATCAATAATAGTGAGAGCCATGTTGGGTTCGAATCGAGTAAGCTTATTATCCTTCAAGCTGATAATGTTGTGGAATCACCACCTGCTGTAGAGATTTCCATGGAGATTCCAGAGGTAGTAGAACCAACCAAGTTAATCTTGGAGGAGGTGATTATTGAGAAGTTGGTTAAATAGGAAGAGAGAAAGAGTTAGTTGCACCAAAGGTGCAAGAGCATAGTAGGGTGGAGTCGCCACCGACACATCCATTGTTATCACCACCATTTCCGATGAGGATGGACTATTTTAGTGGTGATACTGAGTTCTCGAGACAGATGAGAAAGATCTTACACAAAGTGTGGAGATATTTTTGTAAAACCCATGAATGATAAGACAAAACTCAAAATTGGAACAACAAGAAGGAATGGGTGATACAAAGAAGCAAGAGCGACACATTGAAGGATATAGTCTTCATCCATAGATATCAAAGTTTTCTATAACATATTTGGATCACTAAAAATAAGAAATTGCACCATAATCTACTTGATAACAGAAACATTATTTTGCAGAGAATCTGTCTTGATGTTCAATCTAAATTATGGCACATAGGCAAATTCCAGTGCACTTTCGGCAATAGAGTCGTTGTGAGAAAATTGGATCTTCATGGGGGTGCTCAATCGAATCACACATGCATAATGATTGTAACTCAGATGGTGGAGGAAAGTTAGTTGTTATTTGCAAAGTTCATGATATTTGATGTTGTGGGGACTCGAACTGAAGACTGGTTTATGGGAGTTGTTTTGAGTGCTTTGCATTTTAGTCCCTTTAGTTTCTATGCCTTATTTTTGAATCTCTACTTTTGATTAGTGTTTTTTCTGTAATCATAAAAAAATGTATAGGCTTTCTTTCACATGTCGAAATTTTTTGACTTAGAGTCAAAATTTAATATGTCATCTGGTAAAGTTTTGATAATTGGAGCAATAAAATTGATACTCAACTATCAAAAAAAGACTTAAAGGCCCTCAACGCTCAACTCTTTCGTTCCTTTGATGAAAAGGGGCTTGATAACTCACGGGCTTGATAACTTCAATTATATCTCTCCTTTAATGAAAAAAGACTAGATAACATATGAGATATCGGTCCTCAACTCGCAAGAACGATAAAATTGGAAAGAGAGAAAACTACTTGAAGACGTAAGTGTCATAATATATAAAATTAAGGGACCTAAGTATTATAAAATTATATATAGATAATTCACAATGAGCCCATTTATATATTTCATCGTGGTACAAACCCAAACCCTTTGGTTTCACATCCAATTTTAACAGTTCAGACTTCATATTCAAGAAATCGAGTCCATTGAAAAACTAATATGATATTTTTTCATTTAAATGGGCCAACAAATGAAATGAAATTCTAAAAATAACACACGGTTATTTCTAACACATATAAAAATGGTTTTATCATAAAACAAACCCTAAAAAAATACTCTACAATTTCATTTTCTTCTCTCCGCCCCCTTTAGCTTCTTTCGTTCAGCTTCTTTATGTTTCTTTAGATCTAGTATCACGATTCAAATGTTAATTTAGTCTCTTTGAATAAAAAACTCTTATGATATAGAGGTATCAATATAACCTTATTGTCGTCTCTTCACACCTTCACATTTCTTCTCGCTATTTCTTATATGTCTATTCAAATTCAGATCCAACATTACAATGCAAGATGTTGAAGATCTACATTTTAGAAATCGTCGTTATACCTTTTGGGTAAAAATTATGAAACATTTTGTTTGATTTAGTTTAATGAAATGAAATATAATTTTAATCTTTATGTGATGTTTCTTTGAATATATGTAACTTTATTATCTAGTTAACATTTGAGTCTTTTTTCTAAAACAATTTGGCTAATATAGTTTGATTATAAAATTGATACATGGAATTTCAAGAATACCTTATATGTGTATGAATTATATGTGTATTTCATGACGCTTTTATCAAAGGGTGTTTGCAAATCAATTACGTGTATAAATTGTTCAACCCACAGGTTGTTTGATCTCGTATGGATCTTGAAAATTAAATTGACACCCACCCAATACATTACATAACAATTTGGTATTGGGTGTGGCAGATTATGGGTGTATCGTGGGTTTCTTCAGATAGTAAATGGGTGTCAGATGTATATTTGTGTTCATTATGGATCAATTTATTTTACAAACTAAAATAGCAACAAAAAAGTTACCTTGGTTATTAGTATATATTTTGAGTAATTTAAAAATTTAAAAAAATATATAATTTGAGATTATAGGAAATATAATTCACAATCTTAGAAAAATAGATTAGCATGATGAAGTACAAAAGAAGTATTATTTGATGCATTATTATTAAGTAATTTGGGGGTTTTAATAGAGAATAATGAGACAAAGAAGTATATAGGGAGAGGCGAAAGACCTCCTTCGATATTTTTTTTTCAAATAAAATAAGCAATATGTATCTTGGTAAGGTTTTATATGTGAAATGGGTAAACAAGCTAGGTGGGTTTGTGGGTTTCGTCATTAAGTCTTGTAACCTATCAGTTTATATATTTCAGGCTTAAACTGAAACCCATCTAATAAAACTATAAAATTATCAACGAAATTAGAATTGGTTTTCATGTCTAGTTAACTACAAATTTTAACCTTACTTAGACTCGGGCGGTATCATTAGTAACCTAATATCTCTCTTTAGGTTAAATTTTATTTCTTACTGTGATACCCATTAAAATATTTTAATTAGTTTTCAATATTTCAAAAGTTATATAAAAGATACTAATATTTATCAAAATTGTTAAATTAATCAGGATTATATAATTATTCAAAAACATGCATTTTGTATTATACCCATTATTTTGTAACCAATTTAAAAATATTTATATACATTTTGAGTTAATTTTGAAAATCCAAAACATGATAATGTATGGTAATCTTTAAATTGAAATTTACATCCAAAGTAACACATATACGATATTATCAGTATGTTTTGTATGAAATGTATTTTTCTTCTTTGAAAAGGTTAAGCATTGTATTTGTGTATATAAAGATAATTGAGCATTCAATTTTTTACTTGTTTTATACAGATTCATTATGTTGTCGAATTTAAGATCGATGGTCATAACATTTCAATAATTACGGTAAGACATCCTTACTATTGATATATTTTAATATTTATATTCTATTACTCAAATTTTACAACTTGTATATATTTAACCAAATTTAATCAACAAAATACAAGTAGAAACTCCGTGCAAAACATATCTTGACTCTTCCTCTTTCTTTATAAATATTAAGGGAATTTTTTGACAACAAAACTAGATGAAATTATAGATTTTTGAGATTATTTAAAATAAGATTTGAGAACTTTTAAATAGAACAGTGATAATTTCAAAATAAGTAATTTGATAAGTCACGGGTATATATGGTTGATATAGCCCTGGAGGCTTTCTCTGAAGCATG
Source organism: Nemophila menziesii (assembly GCA_029959085.1). Taxonomy (NCBI): domain Eukaryota; kingdom Viridiplantae; phylum Streptophyta; class Magnoliopsida; order Boraginales; family Hydrophyllaceae; genus Nemophila; species Nemophila menziesii. The sequence continues at coordinate 1,352,779 of JARWIR010000042.1, forward strand.
TACATGTCCTTCCGATATATTTAGGTACCCTAGCGGGGAGTGAACATATTAAGGAGCAAGATGCATATTTAAACTTTTAATTAAAACTTTTATATCGGTTTTAACGCCTAACAATGAATAAATTTATTAGGGCAGAGCAAATGAGATGTCAAACCGAAATATAAATCCAACCCGGTTAAAACTAAACCGGGAAAAGAGTTTTTAAGTTTAGCTTATGTAATAAGTTCGGACAAAATATTAAATAAACTCACCCGGTAGTACTCCAACCGGGTTAACTTTTTATATAATAATAACCATTATAACCCGTAAACCCGGCCTCTTTATTAATAAGTATTGTTTCCCTCATTTTCCTCTTAAAGTTTAGATGTGGGATGGGTAATATTAGCTTTCCAAAACAGCAGCACATTTATATTTAAAGTTTCTTAGATTTCCTTTACAAACTTTCGATGTGGGAAATGTTCCAATAGCCTTTCAAAGCAGCTGCGTTCTTTTTTTTTTAACTTTCTCCCAAGTTGGTATTTTTATTAAAGAAGTTCCAAAGCACTCCTATAAATAAGAAGCTGAGAGTATTGTACATCAACATTATAACCTTTCCCTTTTACTAAGTATACGTTTTATTAAGTTTACTTTTTATTAACATATGAATTTAGTTAATCTGCCAAACCGGTGTTGAGCCATAGGTAACCCGGTTCCAACCCGGTTTTTAGAACCCGGGAGGGTTTCATAAATAAAATCAGGGTTGGGTTTTTCGAATCCTAACCCGGGGTTTTACAAGTCATGGTTCGAAAAAATATAAACCCGGTCGTAACCCGGTCTATGCTCTACCCTAAAATTTATGACCAGATGGTCAAAGTTACTGCCGAAATCCAATGGAGCATCAAAAGGCAAAGAAAAACAAGTCTTTAATTGGATCATCCAGTAATACAAAAAAGTAATACAAAAAAGATAGCTTACGAAAGACCCAAATCTGTAAGTTTCTATCTTTTACTCATCATTTTTTTTGCATATCACTCTTTTCACACCATAACAATTCTCATTCATACCATCTTCTTTGTTTGCAGGCTAAGGAGATGAACACATGGTTCAAGGAACGGGTAAGTTTTTGCCTCGGCCTTTTGCTTTTTGCTGTTTTTCAAACATCATTATATTATACTGATTGTTTAAAGTAGATTTGTTAACCTTACTTCTTTCTCTAATATGTAGCCTTGGAATGATAGAGTTGAGAGTGCACGAGATGAAAGCAAATTTAAAACACCTTCTTCATCAATAGCTTCATCATGTACCAAATTATATGCACTTATTATTTTCTCAGGCATAGCTCCAACAACCATTTTCTGACAATAAAAACCGATCAAAAACTGTAGATTCTAAAAACAGAGAGAGAGAGAGTGAAATATGTATTGTACTTACAACTCTAAGTGACTCAGCATCTTTCTTCACTATCGTTATAGGATTTGAACTCTCTCCATTTCTAGCAGATACATTTCCCAATACATTTTCTTTCAGATTTTGACCTCGAGATCCAAAAACACTTCGTTCTTCCCATATAGTCACCTGACATTATAAAATCATTAACAAACTCATCAACAAGAAGAAGAATAACTTCATAAAAATGATTATACTTACGAGTCTAGTAGCCACTTTTTTTCCATTTTCATCACCATATTCATACACATTCTTGAGAGCTAAAGGAAGAACTTTCCAAAACTCATTCACAAACTCACTACCTTTACGCCTACTATTTTGCAAAATATCATTCGCTAGATAAAGCAATGAAACACGCTGCTCCTGCTGAACTTTATTGAAAACTTTGTCCCATGTTACAACTATTTGTTTAGCTCTCTTCCTAAACAAAATGCACCAACGAGACAACGCTGTTGTGAAGAAGTTTAGACATCTTCTCGGTCAATATTTGACCATTAAAAGCCTCTTCACCCATCTTCTTCTTATTAAGGTCTTGTGCTAAAAGTAAAAACTCCTGTAAAGTTATAAAATAGATGAAAATCAGAGTGTGTATATGTAAAGAAAGCAAGATAGAAATTAGCAATTTATACAACAAGCATAAATCGAGAAAAGAATTTCATATGTTCAATATATTCTCCCTATTACAGAGAGGTCAGAATCGATGAAATAGTTCAGTCACAATTTTTGTTTACTAAATTAATTGTGTATGTGTTTTAGACTTCATTTACTTATCAGATTCTCGTGATAGATTTTAACCTAAAGCATAAATAAATCATCTTCGGTTTTTTACGATTCAATCAACTTTTCATGTAGTTCAATTCCAAAAGAACAATTAATATATGTGTCACTTTTTAACATCATTCAATGTAACAAGTTTATTATTGTAGAAAAATCTTATAAAAATCCCGATTCAATACATTCTAAGCAATATAATTTTGAATTAAATTCCAGAATTCCCCATAGAGAAACAGCCAAAAAGAGGATTTGCTTTAGCTAAATTGAGGGAGTAGAATGTAATGAGACATCATATGATGGCATAAAAATTAATTAACATCACGACTGTAACTATACTTAAATCAGATAATTCTGAAATATTGTAAAAGTGATGAGATTAGGATTAAAATAATTCAATTTATTTACCTTAATTTGGTTCTTCTCCAAGCCGGTTGATGATGGTGGAGAAAGGTCCCCGAGTGGCGGCGGTTTCCTTGTGCAGAGAACGGCTTGGTGTGGGAAGGTAAGTGTGGAGAGTTTTTTTTTACCTTAATTGGGCTCTTCGATCGTTGATGGAGTAGACAAGGAGGAGCGAGTGGCAGGTTTTTTTTGGGAGAGCGAAGATTTTTTTATTTTTTATTTTGACATTCGGAGAAGAGTGAAGAATAAGATAAAGATTATTCAAAAAAAGTAAAGAATAATAATGATGCGTGTAAATGTTGATTGACGTCATGCTGATGTAATAAGAATGTGGCGCTGATGTAGTACTATGCGGCGTTGATTAACCGTCAATAGACAAAAATGTTAAAAATGAAACTGGGGTGTCACAAATTTGAATACACGGGTCCATTTCAAAGAAATCTATAGATAGGGTACCTCCGACGCATTTTTGGCAAAGATAAAAAGACCGTACAAGAATTTCATCCTACGTACTCCTTCTGTTCTATAGAATTGTCTACTTACTAAATATAATGTTCCAAATATACTGTGTATATATTTAGAAGTTGAAGACAATTTTTTCCTACTTTTTTCACTATAATCTTTATTAATATATTAAAATTTATTTTTAATACATTTTTAAAATATCAAGATACTTTATTATATGTATTTTTATAATGGTAAATTTTATTATATTTTTTATTATATGTTAAAATTTAAGTGCACAAATTTTATAGAACAGGAAAACTAGGTTTTTTTAAGATTTATTTTTGTACAAATCATATTATTTTAAGGAGATGATTAATATTACAACTTGGTTAGCCTACCTTTATATGTACTAATTCAAGTGAATCTAAAATATCTTGTGAGTTGAAAATAAATCAAGTATATAAAATATATGATGCATTAAAATTTTATCTAGTTGATGAATAAGAAGATTTAAAAATAAAAAGTAAATCAAAATAATATATGGTATTTGTGATTTTTATTTTGCTAATTATTATTATACTAATATCTATATTATGTTGGTTTGATCATTATTAAAGTGATCAAGCTAAAGTGATATATTAAAAAATTATGTTTTATAGGAGAGTCACTTTGAACTCGGAGTCGTTGACTCGGTTTGAACCTACACTACTAGATTGGATGGCCAAGGTCTTGTCCAATGAACTAATCCCAACTGGTTATATATTAAATTTTTAATGTTTGAACTTTGAAGTAAAATTAAAATTTATATTTTGTCGAAAATGACCAAGACAAATAATGATGGATTTGATTAATGATTATAGTGAAACTAAAAATCATATTATGTCGGTTTGTCAGTCATTAAAGTAATCAAGCTAAAAATGATAGATTTAATTTTCAAGGATTAAATTTGAAATTAAAATTCATATTATGTTTTTCAATTATCAAAGTGACAAAAATTAAAAAAGTCATGGATTTTAATCTAGTATATTATAATTTTTAAATACTTGTTATTATAATTTGAGCTTCCTATCCTAGGATTCTAGATTTTGTCGAAAAATGAATCGTTATCCAATGTATATTGAACATGATAAGACAAATTAAATTATTCTACTTGAATATATTTGTATATCTAAAGATATCAAATACATATTTTCGCGTCCCACACGGGTTATGAGTTTGTTCACGCGTATAGAGAGGCGAACTATTGTGCGGATTTCATGGCTAAGTTGGGAACACATATGAATGGAGAACCGGTGTATTATGATGATCCCCCGGTTGGTTTAAAAAAGTTGCTTATGAAGGACAAGTGTGGCATAGCTACTTCTAGAGCGATAATGTGTTCTCAGTTAGGAGTTTTGTAAGCTAGTTATTAGCTAGCTGGTCAATTCGACCTCAGATGTAACAAAAAAAAAAGATATCAAATACGTTACTTGAAGGATTTTATTTATCTAATAAGGGGAATTTAGTTAGCATTTAACTTATTATGCGTTCAAATATATTTCAATGAAGAATTGCCGCAATGATGTTTGAATTTATTTTTAAATAGTCATATTAAATTTTCGTTGACGATATTATGAAAATGAGGTACTTTATATATTATTTTGTCTTTTTTCTAATACATGAGAGAATCACTTTGGACTCGGAATCATTTTGACTTGGAATCATTTGGATCGGATTTTTGAAAATATTATATGACGAGACTTAATTATCACGACATAAGGGGGAATTAAAATTAAAAAGGATACCATATTCAAGGATTTATATTATGTCTAAAGTCATTAGCTTGATTTCTCCTCTGATGTTAACTATTGACTTAAATATTAGATTATTTAGAAGTATTAGTCATTAATCTTATTATATAAAATTTTATGTTGGTTCTTTTATATAATTTTTGGACAATAATTCTAATGTGATGATTTCATTTTTCTTAAATTTTAATAAAAAAATATTTATTAAATACATTTTGATGAGTAGTTTTTATAATGATACTTTCAAAAATAAATTATTGTTCGCTAAAGATGTGTTATCTATATTGGGATACATACATTTGTACTTGATTATACAAAATTTGAAAATTAAATTATAGTATGAACAGTTTCTTACCCAAAGGTACAAAGTCACTAACTTAAGATTTTCAAATCTTTATATCGATAATGTAGATTTAACACATTGAATTTGTATTAATATTGAAACTGAATGAAAATAAAGTGGTTGTTAAATCATTGTGCCATGTTGTATTAAGGTTATCTTCTTAATATGTTTTAGTTTTAATAATAATTTTTAAGTTCAAATAAATTTATTTTAATTAAATTATTTTGTCAATAATTTTGATATATTATTGTTCATGATCAAATATAGTTTTCCTTAATTATTATTCCAAATTATTTAGATGGTGATTTTACCTATGCAATTCTCATATGTTCAAATCGGTAAGTTTTCATCCCAAATAGGTATATTCAAGAAAATATCTTAATAGCACATGAATTAATAACTGAAGTCTCCATATTTGTGATATATTAATCTATACTTGAGACATCATATTAGGGGTATTTAGTACTTAATTTCGGTATTTCTTCCCCATCTATTCATAATTTACACTTTCTTGTCTACTTTTAGGTATTTTGCTATTTTGTGAACTTTTGCGCGTATTTTGTGTAGCACTTAGGTATATGGAAGCTATTACGCCCATGGAAACTGATTTGAAGTGTCAAAGTAAAGGAAATTCCTCAGTCATAAACAAAAAGAAAAAGTTTGGATATATTTGGAAAGTAAAGAATCTGCCATGCTGGAAAACGTTCACTGATTAAATTGTTGCCGAAAGCCGTTCACGAATTTGGAAGAGCCCTTCAACCTAATGATATATCTTTTTACCACGGTCGTTTGACTGGTCGGACACTGAATTCTGATAAGTAATGAATGAGATATGGCCAAACTAATTTGCAAAGGTTTACAATTTAGGAATTCGAATTTTGGTAAGATTATGACTCATTAACTTGGAGATTACTCCATATTTCGACCAAAGGCCTGTATATATTCATTCCTACCTTAGAGAAATCATCCTTGCTTTTCCTAATCAACATAGAAGCAAGTGACAAGAAAACAAGAAGGAGTTGGAAGTTGTCCATGTCATTCCAACCCTTTACCTTTGTAATTTATTTTCCTTCTTTCTCTAGTATGAACTAATTCTATTTAGCTTGAGATTATCATAAGGGTACGAACCCTAGACATGATTTATATCTAATTTAATTTGAGATGTCCTTATACATTTAATTGAAATTAGAAGTGTTATCTATGTTTCATGTGGTTTGATATATTGTTTGTAATTCTTGCGGTTGTAAACGTATAGGATTTATATAGTAGTTAGATGGTCACCCGGAAGGGGTGTCTTGTTATCAAAACACCACATAAACGTCTAGTGTGCGGTAGTTATCCTGACGGGCTTGCCTAACTAGATAGTCACCAAGGTTTGAGATTTACCACTGATCATTGCGCCGGGTCCCCTTACCCAAGTCCCCTGGTAATTGTTAGGTCGCCATCCAAATTCAATCGGAAGGGGGTCCAAAGCAATATAGAATCCTGGCTATTGCATATCACACAATTATCCCTTAGATGAATAATCATAGAGTAAGGCTAGTGGGGATTACTTGTTATATCTCGAGGTAAAATTTCCTACTACTTCTTTCTTTCTATTTATTTTCTTGTCTTTATTTTTAGTAGTTAATTGTTAAAGTCTTAAAAACCAAACAAATATTTTAGAGTTTTTTAGCATACTTCTAACTTCTTTCATTTGCACTTTATATTTGCATTAGTCCTAGCTAACTTTCGTAGTCCCCGCAAACGAATTCCACTTATCAATTAAACTTGCATATGATCTGTGATACTTGCAGTGAGTAACGTAGTGAGCTAGGGTGTTTGGTTCTTTTAATATTTATATCGTTATTTTATCACACCCTAACCACCACCAATAACATATATAAAAAGGAAAAAAACACTAAAAGTTATGTGATTTCTATAAAATAAAGCATAATGAAAGCATATGAGTATATGTTGAATGGGATTTCCTCTGAGACCTCCTAATCAAACTTGGCTTTCACAAAAAATGGGTAACAAAGATTATGAATTGTATAAAATAAATCTCTTATTAAATATTAGTAAATAGGATTCCATACCCCATCACTAACCCTAAAATAGATATAAGACAAGGGTACCCATTGTCCTTTTTATATTTTATCTTATCACTCAAACACTAAATGTCTTGATAGAAGACAAAAAAGACAAAAAATAAAAATTGCTAAACACTGCCCTTGCATAACATACTTGTTATTTGCAGATGAAATTGCCTTTTTATGAAGGCTAATTATATTAAAATTGAAGCATTTAATGATGTTACTAATAAATATAAGGGTGTTTGATTTGGAGAGTCCACGAAGGATGGCTGATTGTCCATCAGGTCCAACCCACCTCAAATGACCGTCTTGCCCTTAGTAAACCATCAATTAGAATTTAGTTACCAAAACAAATTTCCCTGATTTCATGCAATTAATCAAAAATTAGTAACCCATTAATTATAATTTAGTTACCAAAACAAATTTTCCTAATTCCATGCAATTAGTCAAAAATTAGAATAGTGTAACGATAAATAAGGTTCAGATGAAGAATAAGACAGCCCATCAAATATTCTGTATTGGGTAGTAAAAACGGGGGTGGGTAATGTTTGTTTTTGTGATGGGCTGTCTTTAAAAAATGGTGGTACACGGAACACTATAAAAGTCTAATTTTTAGTTGGTAGGTAATGTTTATTATTTTTATGGGGTGTTCGAGCAAATTGATGGGTTACGCTTTTTGTCGAGTTAAAAGGGGGTGGGTTACCTTTGTTATTTTGATGGTTTGTGCGTTAAGAGTGATGGTATATAAGTTACTGATGTCTCCTTAATTGTTCGTATTTTCGACCCTTAGGAGACATCATTTTTGGTGTTTATTTGACTATTTAGATAGACTTTTGAACTAAATATGCAATAATATGATTTTCCTCTTTTATTTCTAGCATTTTTTATTTATTAAGCTTTTGCGCGTAATATTGGTATTTTTAGTGAAGATTTTACAGGTTTTAGATGTTAGCTAGAAGAGGAATCCAAGGAGAAAGTCAAAGATCGCGATATAGAGTCAAGACTTGAAGATAAATCCCGAAGATATTATTTTTAGAGCTGAAAATCCATTTTCCAGGCTATAGATTGCTGATTTCGAGGTGCTTAAGAGATGATTTAGCCGCTGACCTTTGAAGAGAAAACATTCCTTATCGAGTTACGGAACTTTAGCAACTGGAATGAGGTCAATCGGAGTTGTAACGCATCGGGAAAAGCCGTTTTAGTGAAGGTGTATCAGCAGTTACGGGATTTTGGGCTTAGAATTTGGGCTTGGACATTTAATTATTGATTTATTCCTAAGTCCAAGCCCTAATCCGTTTTTAACATTATAAAAGGGCTTTAGACCTCTATTTTCACAGACACTTCATATCTTTTTCATAATACAACATACGCTTAAGAGTCAGACACCAGAGAAGAAGCTAGAGGCAGGAAGAGAAGAAGCAAGAGCTGGAGACGGTCTATATCTCCACTTCTCAGCCAATTCAATTCCGTAATTAGGTTCTTCTATTTTATTCTGTAAAACATGTTGAACCTATTTATTTCTTTAGTTTTTATCTTTTCAATTATTATGAGCTAAACTAATTTAGTGCTTGAGAACGCATAATGGGTTAATCCCAATTTGATTTCGTTTTATACATTTGGATTTGGGATTATTATTATTTAAATCAAATTGGGTGAATTGTATTTTTCTTTAATTTGCGCTTTATATACTATAATTGACGTAATTAACCAATCATAGGTCTTAGTATCTAGGCTATTCCAATTAGTGGCGATTGGATCACCTTGACGGGGGGTTTAGGTACCGAACTAGTTAATGAATGTAGGTTAGAAATTATTGACTCTGACGAGCTTAATTAAACCTATGGCCTATTGGGTAATTTGAACTTAAACACTTGAGAGTGGACTATAATCACCCTGACGGGGTTTGTAGCATTTGAGAGTTGCTCCTTAGTCCACCCTGACGGGGGTAAGGAGATTTTAGAATCCCGACCAATACAAATTTACCGATTTGCCCCTTAAACAATGTATGAAATGAATGATAGTTAGGTAAACCCTTGCGCCTCTCAAGCACTACCTGCTCTTACTTGCGTATCTCTTTTATTTTACTTGCGTCTTAGCTTTTACTTACATTTTCGCATTAGTTTTTCATCCATTAGTTTTAATAACAAAAACCAAACAAACATATATTTGTCTTTTATTTTCATAAGTGCATCAATCACTATTTGCTAGACATTGTGATCAACCATTCCGTCCTTGGAACGAATCTGATTTATCAGAATTACTACTTGGGACAACCGTACACTTGCGGTTGTGGTTCGATTATTATTTACATTTATTTTAGAACACACAAAGGACCACCAAGTTTTTGGCGCCGCTGCCGGGGACGGTAGCGTGTGACCACGGTGTTTATCCTTTAGTGATAGTTGCATTTATTTTTATTTTTGTTTTTATCAGTTTTACGCTTTTTGCTTGTTTAGTTTCTCAGGTTTTTAAGTTTGGTGTATGCGAAGGAGACTCTTTAAGGATCTAGAGCCAACACCTCCGATCCTTAATAATCCAGAATCATTAATCAGACTTGCTAACAAGAGAAGGAAAGAACAAGAATCCTTAGAAGTAGAAGAATTAATTCACCAAATGGAGAACGTTAATTTTCAGAACAATAACGGACAAGCTCAAATCGTGATGAATCAAGATCCTTGGTTTACTAATGGCCCACGAGAAGTCCCATTCCGTGCCCCTGCTATAGGAGTAGGTGCTCCAGATATAAATGTTCCGAAGTTTCGTCCAGATCCGGGTATGATAGCTCAATTCCAAAACTTTGGAAATTTTCGTGGTAGAGTTGGAGAAGATCCTCTTAGAGCGATACAGAAATTCAAACAGATATGTGATTCTTACATCACACAAGGAGTTTCAAAAGAACAGATGTACTACGCTGTGTTTAAATTTTTTGTTATTGATGGAGCAAGCGAATGGCATGATACACAAGATCCGACACAAATAACCAATTGGGATCAATTAGAAGCTGCGTTCTTCGACAGGTATTATCCGAGTAATATGAGATTAGATGCTGAATTAGAGTTGACTAATTTCCGTCAAGAATACGATGAAACTGTGGGTAAGAGTTGGACAAGATTTCAGATGTGCTTACGTAGAGTCCCCAATCATGGCTTTTCAGAACAACAACAATTAAAAATATTTTATAGAGGCCTTGATGGGACTTCAAGAGAGAAATTGGATATGCTATGTGGTGCAGGTTTTCTTCAAGTTCAACCCGCTCATGCAAAGATCATCTTAGAGAGAACAGTCAAGAATGAAGTTGGGTGGAGTTCAGTAAGAACACCAGTTAGAGGAGGAGTCAATAATGTTAATATCGAAGAAAAGTTTGCTACGCTAGAGACAAAGCTTCAAACCACACTAGAACAACAACTGAGACAACTTACTCTAGCCGTGAAAGAAGGTTTTTCGAATAAAAGAGTTGAGGTAAAGGTTGCACAAGAGATATATGGATGTGAGTATTGCGGTGTCAATGATCATAGTTGGGAAAATTGTCAAAATAATCAAGAATCCGTGATGTTCGTGTCCAATAGAGGTAACTTTAATTCAAGTAGTAATGGATATCAGCCTAACAGAAACCATCCGGGGTTTCAATACTCAAATCCTGATGGGGCAGCAAATCCTACTTATGCGTATCAACCGCGTCCCCAAGGTAACAACTACAATCCAAGACCACACAACAATTATCAAGGAGGACAGAATCAAAATTATGTTCAGAAACAAGCTCCTCAAGACAATTATGATGACACAATGAATCAGAAAGCCTTACCGGCCCATCCACAAGAAGGAGTTACCCTTCAGAAAACAGTTGAAAGTTTAATCGCTCTTCAGACACAAGCTATGGAACGTCAAAACGCAGCATGGGAACGTCAAAACGTAGTTGAAGCAAATATGAAGATATTCCAAGATCAGCTAAGTCAAATTAATAAACTGTTGAATCAACGTCCACAAGGACAACTTCCTAGCGATACTGAGAATCCAATCCAAATCGAAGATTGTAAAGCTATTACTCTCAGAAGTGGTAAGAACCTTCCTCCACCTCCTTTTCCGATTATGAAAGAAAAAGAAGTTAGAAAAGAAAAAGAGGTGGTGACTGAAGATAAAGAAGTTGAAGTAGAAGAAGTGGAGAGGCCTAATGAAATTCCGAAGAAGAAAGATGATACTATAATAAGCCGTCCTCCTCCACCATTTCCATCAAGAGTTCAGAAGAAGGGTGATATGGCTGATTATCAAAAATTCTTTAACAAGGTAAGAGGTCTTAGCATAAATATTCCGTTGTTAGAAGCTATTAGAGATGTACCCAAGTATGCTAAGTTTCTGAAAAGAGCCCTCACCAACAAAAGGCCGTATTGTGATAATGAGATGATTGGTCTTCCTGAAGAATGTAGTGCCATTTGTCAAGGTAAATTACCTCCAAAGTTAGTTGATCCTGGGAGCTTTACAATTCCGATATCTATTGGTAATGAATGGAAAGGTAAGGCACTATGTGATTTGGGTGCAAGCATCAATCTTATGCCCAAATCAATCTTTGATAAGCTTAATATTAAAGCAAGACCCACTTCTATGGTCTTGCAAATGGCGGATCGATCTCTTGCACATCCGGAAGGCCGAATTGAAGATGTCCTCGTTAAGGCAGGTACGTTAATTTTTCCCGCTGATTTCGTTATACTTGATTACGACGCGGATAGGAATGTCCCCATCATTTTGGGAAGACCATTCCTAGCCACGGGGCGTACTTTGATTGATGTAGAAAACGGCGAAATGATCATGAGAATCCAAGACGAGGAGATGAAGTTTAATGTGTTTAGACCTATGAAGTTTCCGGATTCCAATGAAGAATGTTTTCGTGTAGATGTAATGGAACCGGTAAGAAAAGAGCCAATTAATGTTGTGGAAACCTTAGGGGTGGAGGAAAAAGAACTAAGAAAGAAACCACCGATCAACGTTCCTCCAAATCCTAAGAGAAATCCACTACTCAATCATGCAAAGAAGAAAGAGAAAACACGTGTCACGAAGGTTCCGAAAGAACCTAAGAAGGAAAGGAAGAAAAAGGAGTTTAAAGTAGGCGAAGAAGTTGCTATGAAAAAGCCTAAACCTCCTACAAAGACATGTGAATCAAAAAGCTCTTGGCTAGGACCATTCGTGGTTGCAAAGGTTATCTCAGATAAACTAGTGGGAATAAAAGCCAAGGGATGTAAATTTCGAGTTGCAAATATTGACAACCTCACTCACTGCTGGGGAGGTTATGTTAATGACTAGAGAATGAGGTAACCCGTCGAGCTTAACGACGTTAAACAAAAGCCATTTCTTGTATATTAGTTTAAGTATTTCAATTTCGTAGTTTAGTTTAGTTTGATTTTCGTTAATTTAATGTTTATTATTAAGAAATCAGGAAGGGTAGTTGTTTTTGATGATTTCAGGGGTATAATGGTCATGAGTTTGGGGTCAAAACGATGAGAAAACGGAAAATTATGGAGTCAACAGCAGGATACGCCGGCATGCCGGCGGATACGCAGGCATACCGGTCAAAACGCTGAAGACCCCCAAACTCTCTGACCACTGCGTCAGCGATGACGCAGCATTGCTGCGTCACCATTCGCGCCAGCGAGAAATCCACCGGCATGCCGGCGAATCCGCCGGCTAGCCGGCCAACGGGAGGAAGAGTTTCTGGTCCTTGCGTCAGCGACGACGCAAGGTTGCTGCGTCTCGAAATGCGCCATCGACATTTCGCCGGCATACCGGCGTATCCGCCGGCTAGCCGGCCGAAGAAGGTGAAGATTCTGATCACTGCGTCAGCGACGACGCGAGAGGCTTGCGTTAGAGGTAAAAAAAAAAAAAAAAAAAAAAAAAAAAAAAAAAAAAAAAAAAAAAAAAAAAAAAAAAAAAATTCGCCGACCTCTCGGCCGGCATACCGGCGAATCCGAAGGCATACCGGCCAGCTGTTACGAGAGGCGGTTTTAACTTCATTAAACCTAGTTTTTTGCCTCTTTTCCAAGCAAAACCTTATAATCCGAATCCTAGCCTCCAACTACTCCAAGAATCATCATCAAAACAACATTATACCACCAATCCTTCCCTCTAAACACCATCCAAGATCACAATCAAACCATTAAACTTCCAAAATACCAATGCTTTCACACTTTAATCCGAAGTTTTCTTTCACCAAAGCTAAAATTTATCCATTAATCCTTTCCCAAACCTTGAAATATCCATGACCCAGCGCTAAACAATCCATAATTCAAACCCAAACCTTCAAGAACACTAAAATCACAATTTTATCCAAACCAGTTGAGGGTCTTGAAGCTTTGAGTTTGGGGTCATCGGAGATGACCATGAAGGTTGGAAAAGGTACGAAGAACATGGTGACGAAAGCGATTTGGGTATTAAGGAAAGATCTTAATAGAGGAGATGATGCTTAGAGGGCAAGTAATAAATGAAAACGTGAGAAATTTGAAGAAGTTCGAGGTAATGAAGAACACTTTAAACGCAACCATTGATGAAGAAGAATTCAAAACCTCAACTCGGACGCAACACCGACACCAGCCTCGCGCTGGTTCAGATACGTTTTCTTTCCTTTCTCATTTAGTGTAAATTATTTTATTGCTTTGAGTCTTTTCGAGTCGTGGGGACACGACTCATTTTTGAGTTTGGGGTGGGGTTCGTTGCCTCATCCCAGTTTTTATGTGTTTATTTGTTTTAATTGTTTTCAATAAAATAATTTTCAGAGTTGCGTTTGACTGTAGAAGATTTTAAATGACCCTTTTAAGCATACTTTTGATGAATCAATGATAGTAAATAGTGGACTTTAGGGATTGATATAGAACGCACTTACAATTGCATGCGAATATAGGTAATTAATAGGAAAAATTAATGAACAATGCAAATGAAGTAAGCTTGTACTTAAGGAATATGTTTGGTGTGTAGAACGTGAAATCCTAATTAGTAGAGAACCCACCTAGATATGAACTAAAGACAAGCTATGTACTTAGGAAAATGATAGGGGCAGTTCTTTGTTAGCCATTTGAAGCCTTTTAGCTTGCTATCCCTTATTATAATTTTATCCATCTTAGCCCAATTTTGAGCCTTAAGCCTTTTCTTTTGTAGCCAAGATATAAGCCCATTATCCTTTAGATTATTAGGCATGACCAAATGACCCGCACTTGAATCACAACCCTGAGACTTGTCTCGAGCTTGAGTTTGGGGTGGTGGGACCACATTTGGGAAATTACATTGGGAAGGGATTATATGTGTTTGTATTGAGGCACAAAAATGTAGATGATATGATTATTTTGTAACCCTTTGCCGGGATTTGAAAAGAAAAAAAAAGAGAAAAAGAAAAAGAAAATTATAAGAGACATGACTTTTCACATCAAAACGAGGGTCATGGGTATCTTGTACAAAAAAAAAATGAAAAAAAAGAAGTGAAAAAGAAAATAAAAAGAAAGAATAAATTAAACCGGCAAGGTGGAATATTTTTGGAAATCATCTTAGTTTTTATTGGGTTAACATGGGGACGCAACATTAGCGCGTCAAATGGGTGAGTGAGAACATTTTTGAGCGTAAACTCAAGCTCGAGGACATGTGGAGGGTAAGTGAGGAGAGAGCCAAAAGCTCACTTCAAATTTACCAAATATATATCCATACCGTCCTTAAGCCAATATTAAAACCATAAAGACCTCTTGATTCTTAAATACATAGTGAATTTATACTTCTGTTGATAGGGAATATTTAGGTGGAACATTCAAAGCGAGTTAGGATTAATGACCACCCTATAGCCATCATACAGAGATGAGTACAAGTGTAACCTTCAAGCATTGCGACTTTAATTTTATGATTGAGATTATTTATGTTTGATGTTGCATGATTAGTGTATGTATATGTTAGTTCTTAATGTTTTCTATATGAGATTTATCTTTAGCATTGCTTTAGGGTTTATTTGCTAGCTTCTATTTTCTCTTGCATCTACTTCTCTCCCCTTGTTTTTAGTTTTGCTTTGTCGGGACGACAAAGGTTTGAGTTGGGGGTCTTGATGTCTCCTTAATTGTTCGTATTTTCGACCCTTAGGAGACATCATTTTTGGTGTTTATTTGACTATTTAGATAGACTTTTGAACTAAATATGCAATAATATGATTTTCCTCTTTTATTTCTAGCATTTTTTATTTATTAAGCTTTTGCGCGTAATATTGGTATTTTTAGTGAAGATTTTACAGGTTTTAGATGTTAGCTAGAAGAGGAATCCAAGGAGAAAGTCAAAGATCGCGATATAGAGTCAAGACTTGAAGATAAATCCCGAAGATATTATTTTTAGAGCTGAAAATCCATTTTCCAGGCTATAGATTGCTGATTTCGAGGTGCTTAAGAGATGATTTAGCCGCTGACCTTTGAAGAGAAAACATTCCTTATCGAGTTACGGAACTTTAGCAACTGGAATGAGGTCAATCGGAGTTGTAACGCATCGGGAAAAGCCGTTTTAGTGAAGGTGTATCAGCAGTTACGGGATTTTGGGCTTAGAATTTGGGCTTGGACATTTAATTATTGATTTATTCCTAAGTCCAAGCCCTAATCCGTTTTTAACATTATAAAAGGGCTTTAGACCTCTATTTTCACAGACACTTCATATCTTTTTCATAATACAACATACGCTTAAGAGTCAGACACCAGAGAAGAAGCTAGAGGCAGGAAGAGAAGAAGCAAGAGCTGGAGACGGTCTATATCTCCACTTCTCAGCCAATTCAATTCCGTAATTAGGTTCTTCTATTTTATTCTGTAAAACATGTTGAACCTATTTATTTCTTTAGTTTTTATCTTTTCAATTATTATGAGCTAAACTAATTTAGTGCTTGAGAACGCATAATGGGTTAATCCCAATTTGATTTCGTTTTATACATTTGGATTTGGGATTATTATTATTTAAATCAAATTGGGTGAATTGTATTTTTCTTTAATTTGCGCTTTATCTACTATAATTGACGTAATTAACCAATCATAGGTCTTAGTATCTAGGCTATTCCAATTAGTGGCGATTGGATCACCTTGACGGGGGGTTTAGGTACCGAACTAGTTAATGAATGTAGGTTAGAAATTATTGACTCTGACGAGCTTAATTAAACCTATGGCCTATTGGGTAATTTGAACTTAAACACTTGAGAGTGGACTATAATCACCCTGACGGGGTTTGTAGCATTTGAGAGTTGCTCCTTAGTCCACCCTGACGGGGGTAAGGAGATTTTAGAATCCCGACCAATACAAATTTACCGATTTGCCCCTTAAACAATGTATGAAATGAATGATAGTTAGGTAAACCCTTGCGCCTCTCAAGCACTACCTGCTCTTACTTGCGTATCTCTTTTATTTTACTTGCGTCTTAGCTTTTACTTACATTTTCGCATTAGTTTTTCATCCATTAGTTTTAATAACAAAAACCAAACAAACATATATTTGTCTTTTATTTTCATAAGTGCATCAATCACTATTTGCTAGACATTGTGATCAACCATTCCGTCCTTGGAACGAATCTGATTTATCAGAATTACTACTTGGGACAACCGTACACTTGCGGTTGTGGTTCGATTATTATTTACATTTATTTTAGAACACACAAAGGACCACCAGTTACCTATGTAAAAACTCAGCAAGTTTGAACAACTAAATATACATTGAGAGAAACAAACTTTTATTGAACGGAAACTATAAAAATATACTTAAATCATTTATTCAGCAAGCTAATACAACCAAGAAACTGAAAACCTGCCGAAGACACGACACCATTAAATCTTCTGCATATTTAATACAGATGAAGCAGAACAGTGAAAATTAAATAAGCAATAAGACAACCTTTAACCAACCCCACCTTATGACTCACTATATTTCTTGTGCTTGCCAATTAACCAGATCAATACTGTTAGTCACAGCGTTGCAGATATCAAGAGCTTTAATAGTCCGATCAAAAAACTCAGTAAGGGGTATTGTACAGAGGTGTTACAGTGGCTTTCTATTGGATTAAAGTTAGTGTTGATGGCGTAGCGACAGAAGAAGAACGAACGGCAGAGGATAATTCAAATTTGAGAAAGAAAAACGATGTTGAATTCGTCCTGCTAGAATGGAGTTGTTAAAGCTTGGAACAAATTTACCATATTTAAGTGCAATAATTAAGGGATTTAATAGATATTCTAAAAAATGGAAATAGTTACAAACGCTAATCATGGAAGAATTAGATATGATCCGATCACATTAAGGGTGTCGATGGTATATCATATAAACCGCTAGACTTGTTAGGGTAAAAATCAAGTGTTGGACCTGTTGGGGGTGGGTAATTGGGTTGTAGGACTTAATTAGCTAATATCTCTAAATATAAACATGCAACTGTTCTGACACTAAATATATATAAATGTGGAGTTATTTTTAGCTCTAACACACCTCGAACTAATTCAAAACATTATGTCTAAAAGATTCAATATGATAAAAGTAAAAAAAAAACTTGGAAACTATCTTGGACTCCCAACTGAATGGGGGGAGATCAAATTCAAATGATTTACAATTTGTTATTGATAAAATCCTACATAGAATTGGAAACTAGAAAATAATGTATCTCTCTGAAGGGAGTAAATAAATCGTAATCAATGACATCCTTCATATTCTTCTAAATTATATTATGTCAAGCTTTATAATTCCAAAAAATATATGCAATATAATTAATGCAGTTATTGCAAAAGTCTTTTAGAGCAACAATGGAAGAAAAAAATACATTGGTGTAACTAGGAGGAATTGACCAAATAAAGATTCCAAGGAGAATTTGGTTTTAGAAATACTCATCTAATGAACCTTGCACTCTTCGAAAAACAGGTCTGGAATCTACAAAATAATCAAGAATCTATCCTTTATAAATTACTAAAACAGAAATACTTTCCTAGCACTAACTTTCTAAATGCTAAAATGGAGGAGTTTGATAAATAGAAAACAGGTTTTTGCTAATACTACATATTGAAAAATAGGTAATGGACAAGATATTGAACTACATATTTATAAATGGATTAATGATACTGCTAAAATCACAATCCCTAATGATTATAACTATGCCAAACTATATGAGTTGATTAACTCTCAAAACAATATTTAAAATACCAATATTATTGAAAGAGTCTACAATCACCAAACCCCTTAAACGATTAAAAAGATTATTATACCCCCATTTGAAGTCAACGATCAAATATGTTTCATTTTATGTAAAAATATGGAATATGATGTCAAAGAAGCTTATCAATTTTTGAAAATTAATTAGGAAAATAAAAAACAGTTAGTAAGATAAAACTTTTTATCTCTCACACCATTAACTGTGAAGACTAATATGGAAAATGAAAACGGCCCCTAGAATTAGAAATTTGATATGGAAAGCAATCAAAAACCTCCTCCACATTGAGGATAACTTATTTAAGAAACTGCATTAACTCTAATTCTTGTAAGATATGCAATAATGAACCTGAAATCATAGAACACTTGTTTTTTACATGCCTTTGGGAGAAAAATGTTTGGTTTACGAATCCTATTGGCATAATAATTACTAATTTCGACACTGATAGGTGTGATTTTTGGTTAATGAGTGTAGCAAATGAGATTAAAAAACTCTTTAAAAAAGATAGAATTTAGAATTCATTTGTAAGATTATATGAAAAACTAGAAACAATTTTATTTATAATAATAAAGAGTGTAATCCTAGAGCAACAATTGAACAAGTTACAAATACTTGGAAAGAATATCAAAGAATTTGCAAACAAAAAACTATCAATTATCTCGATAGAAAACCTATAGATATAAAATGGATATAGATATAAAAAATAGACTAACTAATAACTCTAGTGTGACAAATACTAGAATATTTGACAACAGAAATACCAATGAAAATAATAATAAGGCTAAGAGTACCTGGAAACACATTTCCCAAACCATGTAACAATAAATTGTGATGCTACCTGTAGACTAGTGACAAAGGATTGACAATAACTTGTATCATTAGAAACTCTAATGGTAACTTTGTGATAGGGAAGTCTTAAAATATTTGTGCCGACTCATTGGTCGAGGTAGAAGATGTTGGGATTTTGAAAGCTACATAAGTAGCTGCAGAATATCCACGTGGAAGTGTTATTATATTGAATGACACATTACATGTAATACCTTCATTAGTTTGTAATCTTGTCGTTAATATTCATAAAGTTTGTAATATTGTGAGTAGTATTTGTGGTCTAACCGAACTATTTAGGCCAATTTTTGCCTCTATTAATAGGAGACATAGTTGTTGACTGTGTTGTCAAACAGTAGCGGCAAAACACTTGTTTGACAATTGAGCTCGTTTAAAAACTTCCAGTAACCATTATTCTTTTAAATATCAGATTCCTAAAAAAAAATTAAGTAACTTGTAATGCTCTTTTCTTTGTAATGCAGACTCTTTCTCTTTATCGGCAACAAATATACAAAAAGATTAAAACATAGCTACTTCAGAATTTAAAATGAAGAATTTTGGTGAATTCAAGAAGAATTATGGTATGGTTATTGAATGAAACATAAAACACTATAAGTTAAAATTTTATCAAAAATCATAAAAATTTGTTTCAAAATTCAAAATAGTATTTAACATATTTCCAACATACTATTAGGTAACACAACATAAAATGGCTACGTGACCACCAGGTGCCACCTTGTGAAAATTCAAGCATACATGATACATTAGAGTATATATATATATATATATATATATATATATATATATGAAAATTTAACAAAGATAATGAATCGAGTAACTCAATTATTGTTATAGAGTATTTATTCATTATGCAACTTTTGTTATATTAGAAATTAACTTTTAATCTTAATAAATATTTGGAGAGTTTTATGATTAATTTTAGTTGTACAAACTACAAAGTTAAACCTCAGAATCTAAAAATCGCTGCTTCGAAAGTGCTTTTCCTAACAATGTTTGAAAGATTATCCAAGCAATCACGCATTGCTCAAACCAGAAAAACCTTTGGAGTAAAGATAAGATATAACATACAAAACTAAGAAACCCAATTACGTGAAGCAAATATGTTGCTAGCTTTGTTAAGAAACCCCACACCCCTTTAAATTGACCTCAAATTCTTCATTCCAATTCATTTATTACTAGCCTCCTACAAATAATACTCGTATAGAAAATTAGACATCATTAATTACTATTATAATCTATCAACGTCAAAATGGAGAAAGGAAAGAGATTGGCCGTTCTTGTAGGCTGCAACTATCCAAACACACCAAATGAGTTACACGGATGCCATAACGATGTTATTTCCATGCACAAGATTCTTGTATCTCGATTTGCGTTCAAAAAGAAGAACATCGAGGTTTTATTGGATAAACCTGGTAGTTTAGTAATGCCTACAGGAGCTAATATCATGAAAGCACTTGATCAGATGGTTGACAAAGCTGAATCTGGTGATATTTTATTCTTCCATTATAGTGGACATGGAACACTTATCGATTTATCCAAGTTTGGTCATACTTCTAAGAAAGAAGAAGCTATTGTCCCTACTGATTTTAATCTCCTCACTAGTAAGTTATCAATTTCTTTCTCTTAACACTAAATAGTACTAGTATAAGTAAACCACGCAATTCACCAAAAAGAGAGTAAGCCACACATCTAGAGGGTTTCTTAGTAAGAACATTGCACTTTAGTTATTGTCAGGACTATTATTTATTCAAGAATTACTTTCTATACTCTTCACAGATGTGGACTTTCGCCATCTTGTGAACCGTGTACCAAAAGATGCAAGCTTCACTATCATCTCAGACTCATGTCATAGCGGAGGACTCATCGACAAAGAGAAAGAGCAAATAGGGCCATATACCGAACCCTTTAACAAGGTTGATATGGTTTCTCACAAGGCTAAAACCATTCCTATCGAATCAATACTCCAAAACCTATCATCTTTGACGAATATAAACACAAAAGATATCGGGACCCATTTGTCAGAAATCTTTGGAGCCGAAACAAGCATTCGATTTCGGACACCGTTGCTTGGTCTTAATAGCTACAAGCCATTGAATCCCGATGAAGGAATCTTACTAAGTGGGTGTCAAGCAAACGAGACTTCTGCAGATATGAAGTTCGGTAAATGTGCTTATGGAGCTTTTAGTAATGCAATTCAAATGGTGTTCAAGGAGACTCCAAATCCTTTAAGCTATAAAGAGCTTGTGATCAAGACTCGGGAGATTTTAAAGATGCAAAATATTGATCAACACCCATGTCTTTATTGCAGTGACGAAAATGCAAATTCAACTTTCTTGGATCAAGTTGAGATCTAAAAGTTAATGGTACTTAAAAATGTTATGTAAATACATACAACCTCTAATAAGAAAATGATATTCATAAATAAATATATTTGTTGTTCAAGAATTCGATACCCCATTAGATAATTGAAAATATCTGGTACAATAGCTTGAATTGATATTTGAGGAATAAAAAGACAGTTTCCAAGTACCACATACTACATCTCATGACATATTATTTTACCAAAAGATTTTATATAATGCATAAGATTCGAGGAGTAACTTATAGAATAAGTTAGCCAGGTGGCCAGTTCATTTGTCGTCCTCCTAGGAGATGAACATGAATGTGATAAACAGATTGACCTGCAATAATAGATAAAGGTATTAAAGTGTAAGATTATTATTACACACAGTAAAGGGTATAAAAACACATACATCCTTTTGGTCCATCATTGATCACAATACGGAATCCATCATCAAGACCTTCCTGTACAGCTATGAGCTTTGCAGTGTAAAGAAGGCGTCCAAGAATCTCACAGTTATTCTCCACAGCCTGCGAATTCACAGAATCAATTAGTCAAACACATAGTAGTAATGAACATCATTCAAAAATGTTTTGAGTGAGATAAAAAGCTATTAATTGAAAAAAACACAGGGAGTGTTTTAGCATCAAAACAATAATTGAAGAGAGATCCGTCAAGTAGTTAAAATAATTTAGGGGGTTTTCAGTTTTTTGGATAGTTCAGGGGTGTAATAGCATTAATTTATAATTCTCTTTCTACGTGTGCAAAATCACCTTAGACAGTTGACTTAAGTTATCCTTGACCTTAGGGATTATAACAATGTGTGTTGGAGCTTGAGGGTTGATGTCTCTAAATGCCAAAACCTGCACAGAAAACATAATCACGAGAATATAAAGGCAATGAGTTAGGAATTTTCTGAAAATGAAATGAAATAAAAATTGATTAGTATTTTCTATAAACTAACATTGTTTTTAAATTGAAAAACACAAGCAAAAATGTATTATTGGAAGAGATCGTGGAATGAAGAAGATCAGAACCTTGGCATCCTCGTAAACAATGGTCGCAGGTATTTCCTTGCTGATGATTTTGTCGAATCTGCAAATATATGTAAGATACTCAGAAATTAAACATAAAATAAAATGAAGTAAAGATTTTAATAATTATATGTGTAATTATACAATAGAGTTACATGGTGGGTGAGTCGGAGGGGGCGGCAGCAAGAGCAGATTCTTTCTCGGACGCCATGGTTGGGGTTTACTACTTACTCGCAGTTGCAGGTAATAAGCATATAAAGCGTTTTATTTATTTTTTATTGCACTGTTGGTCCCTGTGTTATGGGAAATAACCAAATAAGCATCTATATAATGAAATGTAACCATTACACTACGTATGACTATGCCATTCCCAAAAGAGTAAAAGAAGGTTTTAAGCTCCTCTTCTCTGTCTTTCTCTCTTTTTTTTTTTTTTTTTTTTTTTTTTTTTTTTTTTTTGGTAATTCAAGAATTAGATATAGAAGTTAACATTCTTTTTTAAATAGATAAAATATTATTTAAATTTTTATTATAGATTATAGTTTTTTTCTAAATTTATGTTATTATTAAAAAATTTACTAAAATATCTTTTTTTATAAATTTTATATTAATTATTTGTTTTATCACTACCTAATTCTATAATAAATTTTAAAGACTCATCCTCAAAACCTGTACCCCCTTATCATATTAAGTTTTCTTCAAAAGAAGCTAAATCGCAATTAAAATACCTATATTTTGTATCCTCCATTACCCACTATATATACTAATATTATTATATACAACAAACCATAAAAGTTACATAAAATTATTTTCTGCAGCTACTCCCTCTCTCCTTCAAAAGCTTCTTTCGTCTGTTTTTCCCATTTTCAAAACTCGAGATTTGTGCGAGATCTCCTGTCGCCGCTGGTTAGCATCGTCGTTGCTGCTCTCCCGCTCAGATTCAACAACTTCCGAAACTTATTCTCTTTTGACAGATCTCACCGCCAGCAAAGCGAACCAAGTTGTTTTTAATCTGAATTAGTAGGTTTTTTAATCTGAAAAGTTAAATAAATATTATATTTTATGAAAGATAATTTTGCAATAGTATATAAATTAGTAGGTTTTTTAATCTGAAAAGTTAAATAAATATTATATTTTATGAAAGATAATTTTGCAATAGTATATAAATTAGTAGGTTTTTTAATCTGAAAAGTTAAATAAATATTATTTTTTAGACAGAAAACATAAAAAGTAAAAGATTTAAATGTTTTTTTTAATCTTTAATAGAACAAAAAAGTGTATAAATAAAAATGAACTAAAGAAAATCTTAAAAAGGAATGATAATTGACGTCCATCTAGCAAGATTTCTGGCTTCCTACTATCGATGGTCTCTCTAGACTACCCTATTTCTCCCTATACATTGTTAATCAACTCATAGATCACGAAGAATCTTCTCATAAAATGGATTTAATTCACAAAATATTTAACTCGGAGATCTCAATTTTTTTTTTCCGGAGATCTCAAATCATATTGCACGAATTAACCTCCACGAATTTCCTAAAAATGACCGACTTATTTGGCCTCACCAACTAAATGGAGCATACGTTGACAAAAAAAAAAAAAAAAAAACTAAATGGAGAATACTCAAAAAGTATTAGGATACCATTTCCTCATAATCCCTAAATTCAACCCAGAATGCCCAAATACTTAGCACCCTAAATAAATCAAATGATTCATTGTGGAAGATAATCTCGCATACGAAAGTTCCCACCAATATTCTCGCATTCTTCTCGAAATTCTCCCGCGAAGCACTGACCACAATAGCCAATATATGTTCAACTTTTCCTTTATGCACTTTCTGCTACTTGGAGAAGGAAACAGGTAAGCCATTTTTTACTTCCGATAATTAAAATAGTAATAGTAAATCTTACCATAAGAAACTTATCTTTTTTCTTTAAAAATTATTATATAATTTGGGAATATAAGCACATTTGACCAACTAGATTATCAGTCAAAGTGTCAACCATTTCCCCATTTGCCTCAGCAACCAAGGTTTTCAAAGCTGTAAAAATGGAAGAAACAACTCCGTATCCACCAATTGAACCGTCAAACTTCGATCTAATCGTGATTGGCACCGGTTTACCTGAATCCATTGTTGCCGCCGCCGCATCAGCCGTCGGAAAAACCGTCCTCCACCTTGACCCAAACGCCTTCTACGGCACACACTTCGCTTCTTTCCAGCTAGAAGACCTAACCACATGTCTCCAAACCCATTCTAAACCCCATGATCATCCCCCTGCTCAATCCGATGTTTCAGATAACTTCATTCTCCACCCTCTTTCCACTCAATCCCTTTACAACTCCTTTGAAATCAGCTCATCTTCCTCTGAACCTCTCAAAAATTCTAGAAGATTTGCTATCGATTTAGCTGGACCTAGGGTTTTATTCTGTGCCGATAAATTAATTGATTTGATATTAAATACAAATGTGAATCAATACATGGAGTTTAAAGGAATCGATGCAAGTTTTATAGGAGACAAAGAAGGGAATTTAGAGAGTGTACCTGATTCACGAAGCGCTATATTTAAGGATAAGAAATTATCATTCCCTGAAAAGAATCAGTTGATGAGGTTTTTCAAGTTGGTGAA
Source organism: Nemophila menziesii (assembly GCA_029959085.1). Classification (NCBI taxonomy): domain Eukaryota; kingdom Viridiplantae; phylum Streptophyta; class Magnoliopsida; order Boraginales; family Hydrophyllaceae; genus Nemophila; species Nemophila menziesii. Next base: position 1,378,037 of record JARWIR010000042.1, read on the forward strand.
GGAACATTTGGAGAGCCAGGAGAACAGTGTGATTGCTGAGGAGGATCTGGAGAGCCCATTTTTAGAGTTTTTGACCGCAAAGATGGGATTATCCACTAAGCTAAAATCGTACACATCAACCCTCTCTGTTAGTGATACTTCTTTATTTATGTTTATATAATTGTGGATCGATAATCTATGTTTTCTTTACGTAGTTTGATAATTTTCCTACTGTATTACATGTTTTGATAATTATTAATTTAGTTAATTACTTAATTATATAGGATTGTGAACTAGTTTCTTGTGTAGAGTTATTTATTAGTGCCTTGGTTAAAATTTTGAATTTTGTATTTCTGTTGATATTAACTAGCCTAGCTAAAACATGTGAATTTTAATAACAAAACTAAGTTTAGTAGAAGTCTGAATCATCTCTTTTATGGTAGTGTAAGCTTTAATATAGATGTTTTTGGGATGTGAAAATAGGTATAAAATGATAGTGTATTTCATGGTTTGATAACAATTTCTTGAAAGACCCAGAAATGCAGGGGCAGTTCTGCAATATCCTATAGTATCATGGGGGAATATACTGCATCAGTGCCTTTCATGTATCTTTATCTAACTTGCTAGTTTTGATCTGCAATAGGATTATACTGTACGCAATAGCTTTAGCGGATTATGATCAAGAGAATATAGAAGTTTGTAAAGATCTTCTTAAAACAAGAGAAGGAATCAAACGTTTAGCACTTTACAGCTCATCAGTTGGCAGGTATGTTCTTGTTTCAGACAATGCATTTCGTAAATCAGGACCTAGTTTAGTAATTTCTTTATTTTATTTTATTTTATTTTATTTAATTTTCAGGTTTCCTAATGCACCTGGTGCAATGATTTACCCAATTTACGGACAAGGTGAACTTCCTCAAGCTTTTTGCCGTCGAGCTGCTGTCAAAGGTTGTATTTATGTAAGTATTTTTCATTTACTTTTTCCTTTTTAACAATAAATCTTGATTTTGCATCTATTATACGTTTATATACTTATACAGGTTTTGCGAATGTCTGTAATTGGTCTCCTCATGGATAAGGTTTGAATCGATGTTCTTTAATTCACCTTAAACTAAATCAATGTTAGTTCACTGAATATTGTAAATACCTTTGTTGTAGGAGAGTGGGAATTATAAAGGTGTTAAGTTAGAATCTGGTCAAGAATTATTCAGTGATCAACTAATCATGGCTCCTTCCTTTATTGTTAATCCATCTTCATCAATTCATGATCTTAGTGTAAAAGATTCCAAGCATAAGTTGATTAGGGCAATATGCATCACAAATAAATCATTGAAACCAGATATAGCAAATTGTTTAGTCTTCTATCCTCCTCTATGTAAGTTCATTTCTAACCCAACCTAACCTAACCTAACCTAGAATATATTTCGTGTTCTGACTTGGTTTCTTCAGCTTTAAATGCAGAGCAGGTCTCGGCAATTCGGGTACTACAGTTGAGTAGTAATGTAGCTGTATGTCCACCTGGAATGTAAGGGATAATTCTTTCTGTTATATTTTTAGTATTATAATAATAATAATCATTTTATGTTTTTTTTTAAATTCAGGTTTGTGACTTATTTTTCGGCTTTATGTGATGATGCTGAGCAAGGGAAGAAGTTAATGCGTGAAGCCATAAACACTTTGTTTTCTGTTCCTGTTGAAGATACTCATGAAGAAAATGAAAATGAAAATGAAAATGAAGTGAAACCGTTGTTACTGTGGAGTACATTGTATATACAGGAGGTCAATTTGGTATGTGTGCATCAATATTTGTTTGAATTTATTGGACTTTAGCTTTGTTAATATAATGTTTAATATTTATAATTTTAGGGTTTTTATGATTCGAGCACTTTTACTACCCCTATGCCAGATGGTGATCTGCACTATAACAACCTTGTGGATGCAACTAAAGAGGTAGATAGATTATTCTTATTATTAGTTCAGTTATATGTATGAAATATGAATAAATGCATAAAAAGTTGGCTCACTGAAATTAATTGTGTGGCAGCTATTTGAAAAGATGTATCCTAATGAAGAGTTCTTCCCTAAAGCAAACTCATCTCATGAGGTTGAGGATGAAATTGATTCATAAAGAGTTGAGGAGGATTTTCTTTGTCTAGACATCAATGTATGATACTATTTAACTCTGTGTTATCTTTGTTCGTAATGTATAATGTTTACCAAATGAAAATTTTATACAATCGAGAAGTGGAGATGTATTTTGTATTTGAATGTAAGCCATTTTTTCTGTGTTAAGAAATCATGTCATCTTTTATATTCTGATACAAAGAGAGGGGAATCATGACATTATTTCAATTTTGTTAGAAGGAATTTACTCTTTTATCTGCTAACCTTTATTTTCATTTTTTGAGGGTCAATGAATTTCGTACAGTACATGTATATACATAAACAAAGTTGCAAACAGTCATAGACAAGAAATAAGCATCTAATAACAGGTTTTCCAACTCTAAGATTGAAGCCATTTTATAAGTAGCTTTCCAGTACCACAAGAAGCTCATATTGTTTCCAGAAATTCCTTGCTCCTTGTATAGGATGAGTTGCTTGAGATGTTTTCTTAGACTGTAAGGATATGTTGCGTGTGTTCAAGATGATCTACTAATCTTAAATGGACCACCTAATATTGCCTCTTTTGGACTCAAAAAATGATAGAAATAAGTGGTGTTCAAGGATGAGTAAGTCTACTTGAGATTGAGGATTCAACAAACAATCAAACGATGATCTCCGACTTACATGTAATTTAAAAGAGAGGCGTATTTTATGCTATTCTTGTTGATGATAAATGGTCTCGATCACACTGTTGTCGTGGGGGACCGAAAATACTAGTCATGTATATCAACTGAATGAAATGCAATTAAAATGTTCTCTTTGCCTTTAAAATACCAAACGAGTGCAGAATTTTTTTGTATGAAAGTTACAAAAATACAGTATCAATAATTAATAGAGGTAAAATCGGAAATGATAGCGATTTGGCAAGATTTGATATGGTGTTCACCAAGCCCAAAGGTCTTCCCTCTAAGATCATGCAATTCCCTTAATTCTAGGGAAATTACTGGTTAGTTTCCGACCCTATAAATACCTTCACTATCGAAAATAATGAGATTAGAAAATTGGTGCATGATATGCATGAAGCTGGTGTAATTCGACCTAGTATTGCCCCCATATTCATCACAGGTCTTGCTGGTTAAGAAAAAAGATGGAAGTTAGCGTTTATGCACAAATTATCAGGCACTTGATACAATTATTATGATAAATGATTAATTCCCCATTAATACACGATGAACTCCAGCTCCAAGCTTCTGCTATCTACCAACAACAGTTAGTCATCAAGGGGAGGGAATCCCCACAAGGGCACTCCAACGGTCACTTCAGTCCAAAGATAATTCCATTCAATACAAGTAGCTTAAATGAATGGTGCACATAGCTTTCCTCTTTGGGAACAAGGAGTATTTGTTGAAGCTCCATCAAGCCCACAGGTGCCAAATATGCTTTTTTCGTATGTGGGATTGGCACCCAAGAGGATTACCCTCAAGCACTTGTAAAGGGCTTGAGACATTGACGTGTAACCGAGTCTATCATAAATGTTTGTCAAGGCCTTTGTTAGATAAAGGCGATCATAGTCATATAGAATATTTGGCCAGGCTTGTAAGCTCTTCGCCCTAAACCATTTTGTTCTGGGAGAATTTTAAGTATATCAATAATCCCTTAACTTTGAATATCATACACCGGCCATTATTAGAAATACATGAGACTCTCAGATGTCTACTAGACCAACTTTAGAATTATGCCTCCCTGTATGGTTAGGAAACGACGATGTGGACATAGTCGGAAGCCGATGTTTCAGCGACCTCAAGAATTTTTTCCCTTCCTCCAAAAAGGATATGCTATGATGAATATGGATCTAGTAGTAACTTTAGCTAAGGCTGTAAATGAACCACACTATTCGCGAACAGCTCCATCTTGACTCGTTATCTGTAAATTAATATTTTATGTATCAATAAATATTATTAACCCTAATATATTAACTTGAATTTTTGGTATTTCTTAAAATTTTAATTTTATTAATATACTTTTTCATATTTAATACCATACATTCTATCTAATGCTAAGTGTTCACGAAAGCTCCACTTCAACCATAACTTCAACCATAAAAAATCAAATTGTTCGTGAATGACTCGAATCCACCTCGAAAAAACCAAGAAAAAGGACTTGTACAACAAGCGAGTAAAGAAACTGGAAATATTCCAAAGGAATTTTCCATCTTGCCCTGATCTTAAAACATTTGTAAAACCAAACTCCATAATTCTAACTCTATATTTGCCTCGCAAGTCTTGAACTAGAAAAACCAATGCAAATAATCCTGAATAGCTTTCTCAAGTTGGAGAAGACAAAGACCACCCAAGAAGTCCTCGTCAATGAGCATACCTCCATAAAAAACTTGGACTATTCTTAGACGAGGGATAGAAAACTCTTCTTTATCAAGGAGATGATCCAGAGAGACAATGTTAAAGACCTGAAGTTCCTTATCTGCCTCTTCACACTTCCTGATCGCATAACTCCAAAAACGCGATAACCCTTTAAATCATCCATATAGCGGAATCCCAACAACAGGACGAAGCCCTCCCACCCGGATAAACACCCCAAGAAGTGTGTAGAGGTCTCACCATAACAAACCATTGTTATAATAAAGGCCGACCTTTCACGAAGGAGACACATCACTTCTTGTAAATGAAGTTTACGGATCTTAAACTCAAATTTCTTTAGAGAAACATCTTTTCTTCTCAGAGTGATAGAGAAGATGGAAACGACTTTTTCTCTTATTTTGATTGGGAGGATGCCAAGGTTGTGGCCAAAAAGGTTGAGAAAAATTGTTGGAGGTTCTTGAGAGGCCTGAAAAAGCGGGGTGGGAGCATGGAGATACTCTCTACGCTAGTTAAAAAATTTAAACAATTCTTACTAAAGAGATTGTAGACATGGGATTATCCCACTGAGATACAAGCCTCACCCACCAGGAACTCAAAACTACCTGTAGATTGACCAAAAAAAAAAAAAAAAAAACTACCCATAGGGCAATTGGTACCCTTTATATGATTAATTTATAATCGAAATGGAATATTTCATATCAAAACATGCTACCAGTTGCAAAACAAAGAGTGACATTAGCAAAGAGAATTTAGAGAAAATTACACAAGGACAATGTAAACACAAGTAATCATCAGAGTGAGGTAGTTCTTCGCAGCTGGTACTTTGTTTGAGGTCTTGGTAAACTCGCCAGCATTTTATCAATCTCCTGCAAGTTCAAACATAAAAAAAAACATGAAGTTGTTTCAAATGCTTTCTTACATTAAAGAAGATCATTAAGTTTGAAAGGACAACAAATTAAGATGATTGCAAAGTGTACCTGCTGCCTCTTAAGAGTTTGGTTTGCAGCCTTGAGACATGCAACTCTGTCCTCCAGAGACTGGATCTTAGCCTGTATATATATTACCAAAGAGTAATTTTAGAGCTTAAAAGTAAAGTTGAATTAGCAGAAGAGCTTTAAGTAGAAAGTTATACCTGCTTCCTTGCTCGTGAGGCAGCTGCAGATAGTCTGTTCCTTTCCCTGACGACGATAGCACGATTCACCACCGCCTCTTGAGGTGGTGGTTGCGGCTGTTGTGGCGGCTGTTGAGGTGGATGTTGTGGCGGCTGTTGAGGTGGCTGTTGTGGCGGCTGTTGAGGTGGCTGTTGTGGCAGTGGTTGTGGCGGCTGTTGTGGCAGCTGTTGAGGCGGCTGTTGTGGCAGCGGTTGAGGCGGCTGTTGTGGCAGTGATTGTGGCGGCAGTTGTGGCGGCTGTTGAGGTGGCTGAGGTGGCTGTTGTGGCAGCTGTTGAGGTGGCTGTTGTGGCAGCTGTTGAGGTGGCTGTTGAGGCGGCTGTTGTGGCAGCGGCAAAGGTTGTTGCGGCAGTGGCAGTGGTGGCTGTTGCTGAGGATCAACGGATGGAGCAGTTTCCATTATTACCCCTGCCTTGACCAAGAATTCCTTAAGAGTAATTTGTGATAAGGAGAGTTGTTGCACCTCCTGAGCTTGAAGATTAAGATCAAAAGTTAATAACGGGGACTGCTGAATACCCCACCACACCTCGGCAACTGTTTTGGCACTCAGTTCACTCGCCTTAACAGAATTCACTTCACCCTCTACTCCAATTCCAAACATTGTGAGGTTTGCTCTCTCCACAAACCTCAAAAGCTCCCCAAGACGCATTCCAGCTAACGGCTTCCCTAACTCCCCAATCATTTTTTGAAGCTCATCTAATGTGAGGCTGTAAAATGATCGTGGAGCCTGTGCATTAGTTCTCCATTCATTCACAGCACCACTACCACCACTTGAACTGCCTAGGACTCCCTTATTTTCACCATATGTTGCCATACTCCCTTATCAACTCACCTACACAATAAAAAATCAATAACTTAACTTCCAAAACAATTCCAAATTGAAATTAGGGCATGGCCATTGTAGTTTTCAAATTGGGTCTAAAGTAGAGTCTTCAAATTTTTTGTTAACACTTAACACTAATCTTCTTTTGGATACCTATATTTATTGTTAGATTTGATGGAAACATGTACATATTGGGTCTTCATCTTAAAATCTAACAACTTAACAAATTACCATTGGTGTTAAAATCTAGATTTGGGTTTTCAAAATTTTGAAGACTTTATTGGACTTACCCTAACAATTCTAGATTGGAAACTGCACTAAAACAGATAATCTATAAGGAGAAAGACGCTTACCAGAAGAACTGAAGATGACCCTGCTTGCCAGAGAAAAGATGCTTTTGCTTATTAGAGCTAATAATAACAAGCTGTATATGAAAGTTACGAACAATCAATCAAATCAATTGCCTTTGGGATTTGTAAACTACAGCTAAGATATGTTAACATCCTCGTAAGACCACAAAAAGTTAACCTCATTAAGTCAAACAAAACACGTCATAAACCACGATTTGGTGGGCCCACAAAGACAAAGGCCGGTCATGATTTGTCTATAGCAAAAATATCTGACAGGCGACGTTCCAGATTACGCCACGTGTCGTATATAAAACATCTTTCATATCTTTCCATTCTCTCACACGACTCCTTTTTAAAACCCAATTCATTTTCTTTTCTTTTGCCTAGATAATATTTTTTCAACTATTTTGTTTCTTTTTTAATTACAATTTATTTTTTAAATTAGCTAAACTTTGTGTAGTGCCCCACACTTTATTTGTTGTAGAGTATTAAAATATGTGCAAGCTTATCTACTGTTAATTATAAATGAAGGGATGAAATTTATAGCAATAACACCTAAGACAATAACAGGTTCCTTTACATATATAATTGCAGAATAGTTGAGTTATATTTTCAACATAGTGAAACTTAATTTTTATTAAAAGAAAAATTGGTTACAAAGTAGCAAATATTACATACCAAGAGCTTTAGATGTATTGAAAATCATTTGTTGCATCCGAAAGTGCACCGGGAGAATGTCCAGTGCAATATATTGCATAAGATCCGAGGCCTAATATATTGGAGATCAGAGTTAAACCATATGGCCTGCTAAATATATCTCAAGTTTAAAAATATGAAGGTATTAATTAGAGTGTAAGAATTAAATAGAAGCAAGGGAAATAAAGACATACATTATTCACAAATTGAAGGCATCATCATAAATTGACTATTATTTGGTGCCTTTATCCAACTTTATGGACCATTAACAGGTTAAACCTTTACTTTTACCAATCTAGCAGATATTTGAATGGGAAAAAACCCAAGCAAAAACTAGAGAATGTTTTAACAGATAACAAACTGACAGAACATGGGGGCATGTTAACCATAAGAACATCCAGTTTATTGTACAAAATGCTAATATAGAGGCACAAAGTAAGCCTGCATATGATTTGACAATCATGAACTGAAACAAGAATTTTTGTATTCAAAGGGAGTATGCTTGATTTCCCGCTTTTGCCCGTGCCATTTATAATAAGAGTATCACTAACCCTAATTGATTAGATTCGTCAATATAAATATAGTTTACAACTAATTTACCTTTTTTATAGGTGAGTAATATATAAAAAACATACGACAAAATGTATCAAAAACAATTTATTAATGCATACAATTTCCTTTCACAGAGTAGAAGCATTTATATTCCCTTTCTTCTTCTTATTTTGCTATTATCCTATTATTCCATATTGGTATAAGAGACGATTTGTGAGTGATTTATAAGTAGTTAATGTGGGTTTAGCTATTAATTTGTATTAACCGTTGAGATGAAGGTAGTAGTTTCTAAAGCTTACAACACTAATTGCCCCTACTAGTATGGATTCTAGATCCTCATGTTTGATCTAGGTATTGTCCAGGGGAAAAGTGTTTTGCCAAGAGTAACGGTAGGACCCACCTCTTGAATATATACACATGACCACGAATCATCCCTTCTGTCATAAACCAAGCATGATAATGATTGTTATAATGCAGTTTTAGTAGTTGACTTAAAACTTTGTTACCTTTCGTAATGTGATGGTATATTCTTATGTTGGATTAGCAGCTTCTTGAGGACAATATACCACATCAACATGTTTGTAACCATCCAAAGGGGGCTCCTGCTAAATTAATTAACATCTAGAGATGCTAAAAAATATTTAATTTGGGGATAAGAAATCTTAATACTAAAACAATGAAAGAGCAATAAATGATTTTACAAAAAGTAGATTGTACAATATAGCCTAGTAAACAAGGTTCCACCGAGATTTGAACTCGGGTTACTGGATTCAGAGTCCAATGTCCTAACCGCTAGACCATGGAACCTTTTCGTTAAATTACTCACTATTTCCTTTAAAGTAAGAAAGAAACATGCAATCTAGCAGATGAAAACATAATAATAAAGAGATAGGTAATTACAGTTCATGAGGACCTATGCAATCTAGCAGATGCTTGAATGGAAAAAAAAAAACATATGCAAGAACTAAAGAATGTCAGGTCCTCAACATGGACAAAATTGATAAGCAATTTATTAGTGGGTGTTGTACTTTAATTAATAAAGACCTAGTTGATTTGAGATCCGAGTTATTATATCTTAAGACCTACAAGTATGAGGTTTCGGGTGTAAAGCACAAATGAGAACACCATTCTAGATAAAACTTAACAAGAAAAAGTTCTTTTTCAATCCAAAATTTCGAGCATTTGCCAATTAAAAACATTTCCATTTATAATTCCATAAGCATGATTATTTACTTTCACGGGGTCGAAGCATTCTCATTGGTTTACTTATCCTTTTAAATTATCCAGCACTTGACACTCTTGACTAACTCTTTCTATTCACTTTGTTTTCCTTATTTCTTTCCTATTTACAACTTCTCGCAATCCTATGATCAATTCTTCTATACATCTTCATTACTTCCTAAAGACTCATGGCCTAGCCTGCTATAACTAATCAACAAGAGAGATGTAAAATCCTATATTTTCAAAGAATATGCAAAATCACCTTGGATAGTTGACTTAAGCAAAGTGTGTGTTGGTTGATGCCTTTAAATGCCAAAATCTGCCCATAAAACAAAATCACAAGAAATCAATGAAATTAAAGGAAATATATCTAAAAAAAATCTGAAAATGAAATTAACATTAATTATTTTTCTATAAACACAAGATAAAATGTGTTATTAAAGAAAATAGAAAAAAGAATCAAACCCTTGTCATCATCGAAACATTGATCATGTGTATTTCCTTGTTGATAGTTCTGTCAAATCTGCTGCAAAGTTGTAAAATACTCAGAAATAAAGATAAATAAATAAAAGATCAAATGATTGAGTTACCGGAAACAGCAGCAAGAGCAGCTTCTTTCCCGGAAGCCATGGATGGGGTTTACTACTCACCGCTACAAACAACTTAAGTTAGACCTTCTTATTTTATTTTCCTCCTTAATTTAGGATTTATGTAATCATTTATTAGTTTGGTCCTTGGAGTTCAAAAATTTATCGAATGATTTCCAGATTTCATGCACTACTCTAACTCTGTCATGTTTTTACCGTTAAGTGTCATGTGGCAGGGTTTTCCTTTTTCAGGGTATTTTCGACATTTTATATAAACTATTATTATAATTAGATACATAATTTTTGGCTTTAATGGAACTCAGATAACGGAATTTCACTCAGGGACTAACGATGGGACACAAATGAAGTTCGAGGACTATTTAGTTACCTTTTGAAGTTCAAGAAGGACCCGACGAATGACCTACAGTGTAGGGTCCATTTGGGAAATTTTCCCTAAGAATCAAATACTTAGTGATTTATTTAAGGACAACTAAGCTTTTTTCTAATATTAACAAGCTTTATTTTCTATAAGAAGAGATATAGAAATATAAAAAGAGGCAAAAGCCATCATGTTTATGTAAAATATAAAGAAGAGAACAACCCACTTGTTAAATGGGTAGCTCACAACTAATAGGACCTTGAGCATGTTGTTTCAAACAGTGAATTTCATGTTTAGAAAAGCATATTTGAGGAAAAAAAAAAAAAAAAACATAGACGTAAATATTAATTTGCTTTGTCCAAAAATACATATTTTTTTAGAATTAGCTATGACGATTTTAAAAAAAAATTCAAGACACGCGCGTGTGATGGAATTAGTAGTAGTAGGTGGTGGTTGTGGTTATGGTTGTAGTGGTGGTTGTAGCGGTGGTTAAATACATAAAGGTGGTAATGGTAGTGGTGATGGTAGTAGTGATGGTAGTAGTGGTGGTGGTAGAAGTGTCCTGCTATTTGTTTAATATTAAAAAATAAATATTATATTAAAAATAAATATTATATTAAAAATAAAATAATATGTCAAATAATAAATGTAGTATAGGTATAAAAAGATAGATGAGATGTTTTCTTAAATATTTATTTTATTAGACATTCTTTTATAAAATAAATTATTAGAGGTTACCTTTTAAAATTAGGTATTTTTATTAGGCATTTTTTTTAGCTAAAACCTCTTGTGATTATCTATTTTATTTTATCTTTCTATAATAGCAAAATATATAAAAGCCGCTTACAAAGACCCCCTAAAAAGTTAGTCAAATAGGTAGGATCCTTAAAGTTAAGGGAAAAAAAGTTTCTTTGAACAATTTATTTTTAGGACTGGAATATGTTTGACAAAAATGTGGGATTTCCATTTTATAAAATTCCTAATTTTTTGTATGAGAGATTTCAATTTTCTGTTTGTGACAAATTCTATATTATCAACGTCATCGTTTGCAACAACCTTTTCCTCTTTAGATTGATTAAGTCTAACTCTCGAGTGAATCATGTACTTTTGTTAAGTCAAAATTGATATGCTTAAGTCCTCTGTCCATTTTCAATAACAGTTCAGGTCAGCCATTGTATGTGGAAAGACCATATAATTGTCAGAGCCTCCCTAGTAGTGGCTAAGGAATCCACATATAGCAAAAAAATCTCTTACCTTCATACACAATGCTATACAACCAATTCCTTCCGTTTGAGCCACATAGACTCCAAACACCCATGGTGTTTTAACACAAAGTTTAACTCTAAACCTGAGAAACTTCATATCTACATGTGAGGATATATTTGGGTAATCAACCCCAATCAATCTACACAACAACTTTGCTTAGTTCATCAATTATTACAATCATGTTTTGTTTGAAAGCTAGCCCCCTTTGCTTGAACTCAACCTATGGAATAACTGAAATCTATTTCTTTAAATGGAACTTTCTCCCCCATACTTTTTCAACACCATGAAATACCTAAGAACACCTCAGGTCTATTGCGCCATGCTCGGTGAAAATCATTTTCAAACTTATAACTTATCTTAAAAGGATTAGTGTTATGACAAACCACCTCACGAACGATATATTAAAACGAAGAACACAAGAGATTTTACGTGGTCCACTAGCGGAGAATCTGTTAACTATTTCCACGACGGAAAAAACTATTTTACGTGGTTTGCTGTCTTGAGCCTAACTGAACCGTTTCCGATCACCTTACACACAACTCCGTTTTCCATATAGACACTCCCTCCATTTGTGCGGTTGCATGTCGAAAATAGCTCCTTATTAGAGCAAATATGATAGGAAGCCCTAGAGTCAAGAACCCACATATTGGGTTGATACGTGACATTATCTGCCATAAGAATATAATCATATCAGACGGATTTCCTTTTTCCACCACGGCTGCAGACCCGTTCTGTCCTTGTTGTGCTCATGTAGGACAATCTCTCTTTCAATGCCCCTTCTCCTTGCACCAAGCACATATATCATTAGGTAACTTAGAGCCTTAAAAATAATTTTTACGCTTCTTACCTTTCTTGCCTTCTCTTGTCGCCATCAATCCGGAAGCATGGTCTTCTGTATTTGTGCATGTGCCCTTGTGGCGCAATTCCCTACAATGAAGAGCTGATCTCACCTCTTTAGAGTTATGTTGTCCTTATTCATGATAAAAGACTGCACAAAGTTCTCGTATGATGGAGGTAACAAGACCAACAAGATAAGGGCTGCATCCTCATCCTTAATCTTCTCATCAATATTACGCAAATTTAGAAGAATTGTATTTAATTGATCAAGGTGATCCTTGAGAACCGTACCTTCTGTCATCCGTAAACTGAACAATCGCTGCTTTAGCATCAACTTGCTAGTGAGTGACTTCGTTATGTAGAGACTCTCCAACTTGAGCCATAAAGCTGCCACCATAGTATGATCTGCGATCTTTGTGATAACGTCATCTGATAGACATAACATGATTGTGAGTGTGTCTTCTCCTCCTTCAACATGTACTCCATCGATGCAACATCCACGCCTCCCTTGTCTGTGGCCAAAGGCGTCTAGATGCCTTGCGACTTTAATAAGGCGCACATCTTGATCCTCCACAGATTGAAGTTGTTCCCTCCTGTAAACCTGTCGATCTTCAACATCGATTCGGACATCGTTCTTGATGAAATTCACCAACAATTGCTCTAATACCAGTTTGTTATGACAAAGCACCTCACGAACGATATATTAAAACGAAGAACACAAGAGATTTTACATGGATCGCTAGCGGAGAATCCGTTAAATATTTTCATGGCGGAAAAGAACTCTTATCTTTTAAGAGGAACAATCACAATATTTGAATACACATTTTGGAACCTAAGGAGTCCTTTATATAGATCCTAAAAAACCTTACCAAATCAATTTGTTTCCTAGTCTATATTTGATTTGTACCAAATCAATTTGTTTCCTAATATATTAATTGCCTTCTTTGATAATCAAGTCATATTCAACAGCCTTGCTTAGTTCATCAATTATTTCAATCATATTTTGTTTGAAAGCTAGCTCCCTTCGCTTGAACCCAACCTGTGGAATAACTGAAATCTATTTTTTTCTAAATGGAACTTTCTCCCCCTATATTTTTAAAAGAGAAAATCATATTTTAGGCCATTACCTATAGCCTAAAAACATTTTTAGGCCAGACGTGTCAAAAGTCATATTTTTAGGCCAAACGTATTCAAAACACCATTTTTTAGGCTATTTCACTAATTTCGCGAGATATTTCATAGATTTTAAGAACATTTTCGACACTTTAAATAGAGTTCTTAATTTTTGATACGACCAAATAAACATATAGTTTATTTGAAATGCCTAAATTGTTCTTAAAATCAATGATATATCTCACGAAATTAGTGAAATGACCTAAAAATAGGCATTTTGAATACGTTTGGCCTAAAAATGCGACTTTTGAAACGTTTGGCCTAAAAATGTTTTTAGGCTATACGTAATGGCCTAAAAATGGACTTTTCTCTTTTTAAAACAACATGAAAAACCTAAGAACACCTCAGGTCTATTGCGCCATGCTCGGTGAAAATCATTTTCAAACTTATAACTTATCTTGAAATGATTAGGTTAAACCTCTTCAATCTGCACTTTGTGATAAGACCCTTTGACATCCACTACAAGAAAACGTATCTTTAACGGCAAAAATTTTAACACTAAAAATCTTAATTTTGCCGCTAATAGCTGCTATTTGTTCGTCCCTATAAGTTCGTCTTCAAAGATACCTTTAGTAGCAAATTATTTGTTTTTGTCTCTATTGTTTTTATGTTTAGCGGCAAATATTGCCGCTAAAAATATAATTAGAAGCCATTTCGGTGTTTAAAAATATCATTAGAGGCCATTTTAGTGTTGCCGCAGTAACTTCGTCCCTAATGATACTATTTCTTGTAGTGATCTTTTCGAAAATGATTAACGTGATAAGGCCTAAGAGCTTAAACTTTTGATAAGATCACCCATTGTTTGTCAACAAAGGTGATCCCAGTAACTTACTTTATTGCTGATGTCAACCACTTCGATAAGAAGCCATATTGTGATCTTTTGGTGTGGTAATGTATGGAGGATGAGAAATGTTTGAAATTATGAAGTGATAAGAAGCTGATAAGATGGTTTTAAGATGGGTGCGTTACCGATATGAATAAATATTGTGTATAACTAGTTGGGTAGGAAAGGACAAAGAAACTTGGAAACCATTGGATGGATTTGCTGCAACTATCTACAGAACTAAGGAGTCTCTTAGAGCGTATGATTAAGTTTTCTGCATGCTTTCCTTATCCATCCCCCAAAAGATCTAAATATAGGACGCTAACTGCTAAATCCATCATGCAATCCATGTAGATATCATCCTCTTTTATTACCCTATCATCCCCGAGTGTTTGAAATATAATTCTTCCAAATAAGTAACAAACAGAAAAATCAAAAACCTATATTTTTATCATTGTATTTCAAGGATAGTTTGGGGTCATCATGCAAGCTGACCAAAATATGAGTTTTAATTGGAAACTGAGAGGTGCAAACTTGAGCAAGGGTTAAAATGTGGACAGCTAAAAGTGAAAAGCCTCATATGACAGGATTTTTACGTGCAGAGCTCTAGGCTAAGAATCATCTTATCGCAGTAAAAACTAAGAATAATGCAGATATACATATATATATATATATATATATATATATGCGAATTTAAGCTCTTCTTCTCCACTTCACTTTCTCAAACATACAACTCCGAAAACTTACACATTTACCACCATAAAAACACCTCAAATCATCCATTTTTGGTCAATGAACTTTCTCAAACATACAACTCCGAAAACTTACACATTCCATCACCATAAAAACACCTCAAATCATCCATTTTTGGTCAATGAAATACTTTATATTATAAACATGCAAATCGCAAGGAGTCATTAAGCAAAAGAGAATTTAAGATTAATGTTTAAGCTAATCAATTTTTGCTTTTAACAAAATTACATAACAAAGGGCGTCCCACTGGAAAATTCAATATAATAATGAGCAGCTCCTACTTTGTCTTACTTACTGGTATGCTCCTACTTTGTCTTACATACTGGTATGCTCACTCAGCAATTTCTCAATTTCCTGCAAGTTCAAAACATACAATTTAGTGGATACTCAAACCTCATTCCAATAGCTTAAAGATGTACAAATACTTCACTGCAAAAATGATTATCCTCCCTATTATTTTTTTGACCCGACTAAACTATTAACTTGTTCAAATGCTTTCAAACAATAAGAGCATTAATAGAACAGATTTTTTAGTTAAATTTAAGCAGAAATGAAATGAAGTGGTGTCAAAATCTACTACCTTAGCTCCCCTATACTCTAACCTATCTCAAAGAACAAGACTCACACGTGTATGTATAGACTTATTAGATTTGTTTTTTAAATGAACAATTTAAGTCATTTTAGCAATCTATCAAAAAAAGTTAATATAATATATCAAAAGCGTGAAGCTGGAAACCACTAGATCAATATGGAAACTAGCTCACAACAAACTTTTAATAGAAATCAATGGAACTCCTTAAGGAAATTGTTTTCTAAACAATATGAATCTCCATAGACAGTAACTTTTAATTTTATTTTTTGTATTAAAGAAGATTATTAAGTTGAAAAGGACAACAATTAGTGAGTAGCTGATTGCGAAGCATACCTTCTGCCTCTTATAACTTTCATTCTTTCGTGCAGCTTTGTCCTCGTGAGACTTAAGATGCTCCTGTATATATATACATACCAAAGAGTTATTTTACAGCTATAAGGTGAAGTTAAATTACATTGAGAGAAGAGAAAGTTATACATACCTGTTTCCTTTTTCTCGAGGCATTTTGTTCTTCATCTAATATTTGAGGTGGATGAACCCCTGAAATGGAGGGAGCTGTTTCCGGAAATACCCCTGCCTTTACCAAGAGATCTTTCAGTGTGATCTCAGTGAATAAAGGTTGTCTTTCCGGGCCCCGCTGGTGAATATCCCACCACACCTCAGCTACTGTTTTCTCACTCAATTCAGATCCCAAAGCCACCTGAGAAGTGGGCCCTATTCCTAAAATTGTGAGATTTGTTCTCTCAACAAATCTCACAAGTTCCCCAAGCTTCATCTTTGCTAAAGGTTTCTCCAGTTCCCCTAACATCTTCTGAAGCTCATCAATAGTCAGGTAGTACATAGATCTTGGCTCCATGATGACTTATTATCCAACTACACAATCAAAAATCAAAATTCAAAATTCAAAATTCAGATTAGATCTAATTGGGCCTGACTACAAAAACTATACTCAAGACCTAATTTGAAGATTAGACCAGAAAATGCACTGAATTGACACAGACAATCAATCTTCAAGGAGAAAAGAAAGAGGCTTACCAGTTACCACAGAAAATGAAATAGCAAAATGTGAATTGAATTAAAATGAAAAAACAAAACTATTGAAACAGCAGTGATAGGGTTATCAAAAGTTAACCTAAAGAGAACACGTCATAAACCACGATTTTGAGGGTCCACAAACACAAAGGGTGGACCCAAAGTTCCAGATCGCGCCACGTGTCACAGAAAAAACCATAATCCATATTCTTCACATTAACTCCCATCACTCATTACTAAAAATCAACTTTTCAAAGTTTCTTTTAATTTTATGCTTTTTATCTTTTATTTCAGTTACGTTTCATATATGATTAATGTTTTCGCCATCAATTAGCTAACCTTTGTGTACTGCCCCACACTTTATTTGTTGTAAAGTATTAAAATATGTGCAAGCTTATATGCTGCTATTTATATATGAAGGAATGAAATTTATAGCAATAACACCTAAGACAATCACAGGTTCCTTTACATATATAATTGCAGAATAGTTGAGTTATATTTTCAAGATAAATTGTTCAAAATAGACAGCATGGTGTAAGTTAATATTTTATAGAAGGGAAAGTGAGTTACAAAGTAGCAAATATTACATACCAAGAGCTTTAGATGTATGCCTGGAGAATGTCCAGTGCAACATACTTATATTGCATAAGATCCGAGGCCTAACATATTGGAGATCAGAGTTAACCATATGGCCTGCAATATATATCTCAAGTTTAAAAATATAAAGGTATTGAGAGTGTAAGATTTAAATAGAAGCAAGGGAAAATAAAGCCATTCTTTAATCACAATTCGAAGGCATCATCAAGACTTTTCTGTTTGGTTAATTGACTATTATTTAGTGCATTTATCCAACTTTATATAGATCATTAACAATGGGAAAAACTCCAAGCAACAACTAGAGAATGTTTTAACAGATAACAAACTGACAGAACATGGGGCATGTTAACCATAAGAACATCCAGTTTTTTGTGCAAAATGTTAATATAGAGGCACAAGTAAGCCTGAATATGCTTCGACAATCATGAACTGAAACAAGAAATTTTGTATTCAGAGGGAGATGCTTGATTTCCCGCTTTTGCCCGTGTCATTTATAATAAGAGTATCACTAACCCCAATTGGTTAGATTCGTCAATATAAATATAGTTTAATATCAAGGCAGCCTTATATAGCAGGAAAAAGAATAGAAGAAAACCAAGAAAGCAAACCCATCGACAAGGGTTCCATTTTCTAACCTATTTCTACAAGTTTATACTTGAAACAACACACGACAAAATGTATCAACAACAATTATTAATGCATACAATTTCCTTTCACAGAGTAGAAGCATTTATATTCCCTTTCTTCTCTATGTACTTTAGCCTATTGAGTTCCCTTTCTTCTTCCTATTTTCCTATTATTCCGTATTGGTATAAGACAAGATTTGTGAGTGATTTATAAGTAGGTAATGTGGATTCACTTTGAGCAGCCTCCTTTGATTTGGTGGCTTCTTTAGGACAATATACCACATCTACAACATCTTTGTAGCCATCCAAAGACCTCCAATGGGGCTCCTGCTAAATTAATTAACTTCTCGAGATGATTCAGAGTCCAATGTCCTAACCACTAGACCATGGAACCTGTTTGTTAAAATTACTCACTATTTGCTTTATAGTAAGAAAGAAACATGCATTTCATGACTTCAGATTCTAAAACAGAATGGTATACAATAAATTAGAATGGAGAAGAAAAAAGGGATGGAATTTGAGTAGAGCAAATATATAGGACTATTTCCTCTATTCTCTTTCGATGATTCGTGGTTTACAACAGAGGCATTAATGAATACTTTTATACCTCTCACAGTTAATGGAAACAACAGGAAAACATAATAATAAGGGTCAATTACCCAAAGAGACTTGAGAAAAATCAATGTGCCACTTAGGAGCTAGTCAATTCCTCTCAACTTCTTAGAGGCCAATAAATTGTCCAATGTCATAACTACCCTTCTAGTGCATATAAGACAAAAAAATAGATTATTTCTCTCTCCTCCACTACCATTACACTCTCTCCTCCATTACCATTAATCTCTCTCCTCCTTTATCATTTTTTCTCTCTCCTCTTTTATTAATTATCAAATATTTTCCAGCTCCGACCACAACCACCGATCACCGCCGGCCGCCTCCGGCCACCACTGGAAAAAGTTCTGAGCGTGGAAAAAAGTTCTGAGTCTGGAAAATAGTTCTGAGTCTGGAAAAAAGTTCTGAGTCTGAGTGCAAAAGTTCTAAGTCTGAGTGTAAACTGAGTGCAAAAGTTCTGAGTCTGAGTGCAAATGTTCTGAGTCTGAGTGCAAAAGTTCTAAGTCTGAGTGCAAAAGTTCCATTAACGCCAAATTTTTAATCGCCAACAGTGTTGAGCGCAAAAGTTCTGAGTCTGAGTGCAAAAGCTCTGAGTCTGAGTGCAAAAGTTCTGAGTCTGAGTGCAAAAGTTCTGAGTCTGAGTGCAAAAGTTCCATTAACGCCAGATTTTTAATCGCCAACAGTGTTGAGCGCAAAAGTTCTGAGTCTGAGTGCAAAAGTTCTGAGTCTGAGTGCAAAAGTTCAATTAACGCCAGATTTTTAATCGCCAACAGTGTTGAGCGCAAAAAGTTCTGTGTGCAAAAGTTCTGAGCGCAAAAGACCAAAAAAATAAACAGAAACACGAAGCAAGAACAAATCTGCTACATAAACTTGCTGAGCATCTCGAATCGACTTGCTACCGGAGATCCAAACTTCTTCTTCACAAATATAAGCACAAAAACAACTTCGTTTATCCATGGCTTTCAAATCCGATCTTAGAGATTATTGTGCAGCAGATTAATTTCTTCCTTCCATGGCGGAACCCTAGATCGAAACTCTATTTCGGATCGGTCAAATCTCCACCTTCACTGCGGTATTCATCGAAGTTCATGCCAACGGTCTTCTTCTCCGCGCTCTCTTCTTCGGTTGCTTGGTGGCTGCGTGCTTCAAGTGAAGCAATGGAAAGAAGGAATATTATGGAGTGGAGAAGAGAGGCGTTGATTGTAAGAGGTGAGGAGAGAGGTAGAAAGAGAGAGAGAGAAATATTTCTGAAAATGTAATTTAGGATTTAAAAGATATTATGATAATATTTAGTATATATAGAGAATAAAAAAGGGTAGGAAAGTAATTGGGAAATTAGGTTCTAGTGTTAAAATTAGTTTGTGGCCTTTAGTAAGAAGAGCCAAAAGAGGCGGTCTTGTTAGGTCTCGGTGTAGTGATTTCAAGACCCTTTGAGTAATAATCTCTAATAATAAAGAGATAGGTAATTACACTCCATGAGGACCTACACAATCTAGCAGATGCTTGAATGGAAAAAAAAAACCTATGCAAGAACTAAAGAATGTCAGGGTCTCAACATGGACAAAATTGATAAGCAATCTATTAGTGGGTGTTGTACTTTAATTAATAAAGACCTATTTGATTTGAGATCCGAGTTATTATATCTTAAGCCACCGACAAGTATGAGGTTTCGGGTGTAAAGCACGAATGCGAACACCATTCTAGATAAAACTTAACAAGATAAAGTTCTTTTTGAATCCAATATTTCGAGCATTTGCCAATTAAGAACATTTCCATTTATAATTCAATAAGCATGATTATTCACGGGGTCGAGGTATTCTCATTGGTTTACTAATCCTTTTAAATTATCCGGCACTTGACCCTCTTGACCTACTCTTCCTATTCACTTTGTTTTCCTTATCACTTTCCTATTTACAACTTCTCGCAATCCTATGATCAATTCTTTTGTACATCTTTATTACTTCCTAAAGACTCATGGCCTAACCTTCTATAATTGATCAACAGGTCTAAGTAAAAGCAATGACTAATATCACCCATTAAACAACATTTACATTTTTTCTAACAGATCATGGAAACATAATATAACCGAAAAATGTAATCACAGTTCAATAAGTTTATTCGAGCACACTGTTCAAAATCAAAGAGAGAGATGTAAAATCCTATATTTCCAAAGAATATGCAAAATCACCTTGGATAGTTGACTTAAGCAAAATGTGTGTTGGAGATTGTTGGTTGATACCTTTAAATGCCAAAACCTGCCCATAAAACAAAATCACAAGAAATCAACGAAATTAAAGTAAATATATCTAAAAAAACTGAAATTAACATTAATTATTTTCTATAAACACAAATAAAATGTCTTATTAAAGAAAATAGGGGAAAGAATTAAACCCTTGTCATCCTCAAAACAGTGGTCGTGTGTATTTCCTTGTTGATAGTTTTGTCAAATCTGCTGCAAAGTTGTAAAATACTCAGAAATAATGATAAATAAATAAATAAATAAATAAATAAAATGATTGAGATACCTGGTGGGTGAGCTGGAGCAGCTTCTTTCACGGGAGCCATGAATGGGGTTTACTACTCACCACTACAAACAACATAAAACAAACCTTCTAATTTTATTTTACTTTCCTCCTTAATTTAGGATTTATCTAATCTTTTCTTTTATTTTGAACAAAAAATTCACATTTTTCTTCCTTCAATTTTGTTTGGATAAAAAACCAAAGAATTTTTTTCTTAAATGCTCCCTCAACCATACATCATTTATCGGTTTGGTCCTTGGAGTTCAAAAAGTATCCAAATGATTCTCAGATTTCATCTTTGTACCACTTTAAGCCACTACTCTACCTCAGTCAGGTTTTTACCGTTAAGTGCGCCATGTGGCAGGGTTTTATATTTAAGGGTATTTTGGACATTTTATATAAACTATTATTACAATTAGTTACATATTTTTCGGCTTTAATGGAACTCAGCTAACGGAATTTCACTTAGGGACTAACTATGGGACAAAAATGAAGATCGAGGACTATTTAGGTAACTTCTGAAGTTCAAGAAAAACCTGACGAATGACCTATAGTATATGGTCCATTTGGGAAATTTTCCCAAGAATCAAATACTTAATGGTATATTTAAGGACAACTAAGTTTCTTTTTTCTAATATTAACAAGTTTTTTTTTTCTATAAGAAGAGATATAGAAATATAAAAAGAGGCAAAAGCCATCATCTTTATGTAAAATGTAAAGAAGAGAACAACCCACTAATTAAAACAGGGGTAGCTCACAACTACTAGGACCTTGAGCAGGTTGTTCTCCTTTTACAGAGATCCCAACGAGTCTGCATATATATCTCACTCGAGCGTAACAGTTTTTATGTGTGCGATAAATGAGAAAGTACGAGGGTAATAACACTAAACTACTCGGGATATGGCTCCCACCGAGATCTGAACCCGGGTTACCGGGTTCAAAGTCCAATGTCCTGACCACTAGACCATGGAACCGCTCGTTAAAACTACTCACTATTTCCTTTAAACCGAGAAACACGCATGCATGACTTCACATTCTGAAGCTAAATCTTTCACAATATCTAAATGGTTATCTATATAATAACTTTAAAATGGTAGAACAAAAAGGGGATGGGATTAGCCTAGAGCAAACATAAAGGATGTGTGTCAAACAAAACTAATTTCCCTTATTTCTCATTTGAAATCTTTTTAACTGCATAATGCCCTTGGGCACAATGAAATGAAATAGCAAGTATATAGATAAAAATTGTGAAAAGATTTAGCTTTAGAATCTCAAGTCATCAATGTGCGTTTATTACTCAATTAAATAGCAAGTAACTTAACAGACAAATGAGTCTTAAGGATCTGAGTAGATATTTCCAGTTATGAGTTGAATTTGGGTGTAGGAACCTTAAGGGGCCCACTTCTGGAGATTGTAGTTTGGGCTTTTACCACTTATTTGCAGATTTTAAGGAAAGTTTTGTTACATTGAAGCTCGAGGCATGTAGTTTTAACCTCAAGTAAAGTAGACAAAAGAGACTTGTAAAATAAACTTGAGAGCCTATTCAAACACTTAATTGATTAACTTACTAAGCCATTCAAGACTCTAAGGAGCAATTAATAATATTGATGAGCAGAAAGCCCATAGTGCAGATCCAATTCGAACAGATCAGCAAAGCCCAAAAAGAAAAAGCATGTAAATAGGTAAAGGCAATTACCACTATCACCCGTTATAAAACACTTACATCCATTTTTCCTAGCAGTTCATGGAAACAGAAGGGGAACATAATTTAAATATAAAGAGATATGTGATCACAGCCATCAATTGGTTCTAAATTAAAGAGAGAAGTAAATTTTATAGAGACAAGAATTTTCAATTTTCTTACCTTGGATAGCTGACTTGACTTAAGCACTATGTGTGCTGGATCTTGTGGGTCAATGCCTTTAAAGGCCAAAACCTAGTCATAAAGCAAAATCACAAGAAATTAATGAAATTAAAGGTAATGTGTCTAAAAAATATCTAAAACATTAATTACTTTCTATTAACAACATTGTTTCTTAATTAAAAAACACAAGCAAATTGTATTATTATGAACAAATAGAGGGCGTATATTTCCTAGTTGATCATTGTCATATCTGCATACTTGTAAAATCCTCAGAAATTAAAAAATTAATATAAAATAAAATGATAAATAAGAGTTACATAGTGGGTGAATCGGAGGGGACGGCAGCAAGAGCAGCTTCTTTCTCGGACGCCATGGATGTAGTTTAATATTCACTCGCACTGCCGACTGCTGCTGTACACACAACATGAATATAACGATTCAAACCGCTTTTTTAAAAAAAAAAAATTATGGTTTAATATCTAAAACTGAACAAAAAAGATATTTTTTTTAGAGCCAAGTTGATTAATGACTATTAAAAAATTTATTTAAAAAAAAGTATTACTTTATTGAAAATAAAAACAGCCCCATCCCAAACTACTTTTATAATTAACAATTTAAAAAAAATTATAAAAAAAACTAATAAACGCGCGTCGTCCATGATTTTTTTTTTTTAAATCGTCATACTAATTCTAAAAAATATCAAAAAAATAAAAAAATTATGTATTTGGATAAATCAAATTAATATTTATGTCTATGATTTTTTTTTCGGAATTTTTCAAATTTTTAAATTTTTTTTTCGCTGACACGAAATTTCATGTTTTAAACATGGAATTGCATGTTTAAAACATGAAAATCTGTGTCTGCGAAAAAAAAATCATAAAAATTCATAAACGTAAATATTAATTTACTTTATTCAAAAATACAATTTTTTTAATTTTCTGATTTTTTTGAATTAGTTATGACGATTTTAAAAAAATTTCACGGACGCGCGCGTGTGATGGAATTAGTAGTATTAGATGGTGGTGGTGGTGGAGGTGGTGGTGGTTGTGGTGGTTGTAGTGGTCGTTACATACATGGTGGTTGTGGTTGTGGTTGTGGTGGTGGTAGAAGAGGTACCCTGTTATTTGTTTAATATTTAAAAATTAATATTGTATTAAAATTAAATAATATATTTAATAATAAGGGTAGTAAAGGTTTGAAAATATAAAGAGGATGTTTTCTATAAATAATTACTTTATTAGGCATTTTTTTATAAAATACATTATTCAAGGCTTAAAAAAATAATAAGATAGCTTAATGAGGATGTTATCAACAATAACCCTTTTTTTTTTTACTTCAGATTTGTTTGGATAACGAACAAAATATTGTTTTGACTAAAAAATTAATTGACGGTGTGATTTGTTTAAGCGTTAAAAGATAAAAAATAAAAGACCCCCACATGATCGTTGACTTGGTTTGTTTTATTTTATTCTATAATTAGAAAATGGATAATATTAAAAGAAGAGTATGAAATTATTAAACAAGGAGAGAGGGGTGAGGGCAACCAATCAGATTTACTTCAAGAAATGGGAAAAAAACCACTAAAGGACAATTGAGATGGGTACTCAATTTAGATAAAAAGATGTACATTGAAGAGCCATTTTGCAATTCGGAGTCATTCTCCAATGAGAACATACGTGTAATCACTCAATATGATGGGCTTGTCGAATTTTTTTCTTCGGAAGGAACATCCCCTAATTCTACGGAAGGTAATAAAAATTAAAAATTCATTATTAGTAAAAATAAGGAGAGATATCCAACGATTTGAATTTCAACGACATATTGTCAATGATTTGAACTCCATTGATCTAAATTACAGTGATCTAAACTTCTTAAAATATCCTTCATCAAGAAATTATCCTTTCAAAAGGTGAAATCTCTACCATTTCATCAAAAACTAAGGATTTTCATGAATTTCGATAGAGTCAATCTGCATAAAACAAATTACTGTTTACATACTTAAAGAAGGCTTTTTTCTACATATGATTCCCCAAAGAAATATTTGTTGTGCATACCACATTTGTGGGAGACTTTGCAATGGCTAGATAAATATTTTTTGAGTGTCACTTTTCGAGAGATGTTTAGCGAAATGTGAGGTGTTGGCTAGGCATTGCGAGGGAGATTAGAACCATATCTAGCTCTCTTAAATAGATAAAGAAGACGAAGGCGGGAACAATATGAAAGAAGAAGGTGTGGCGTATTTCTTTTGTTGTAACTGTCTACATATGCACATAACATGCTATCTTTCGAGAGAATAGTCCTTCTCATAAATTATTCTTAAAAAAGTTAAGACTTTCACATTTCTCTTTATTTACTCCTAGTACCTTTACCTATTTTTCAAGGAGATAATATAATTATCCTAAATGTACATTAATCCATTTTTGATAACTAAGATAATAGAGGACTACTTTTATCATCCTGTTTAGCTCAATTTTTTCAATTTTGACCTAGGTATTGCCCAATGTATAGTGTGTAATTGTTTTGACTTTTGTATAATTTATTTTACAAAATTAAAGAAAGGAATTCTTTTTTTTCTTTACCAGATTTCTCTACACCATTAAATGAAATTAAATTAGTATTGCCAATTACTGAAGAAATTCATAAAGGATCAGGGATACGATGAGTTCACTCCCGATGTTATTTTGTGCGTCTATCATCGAAGAAAAAGCAAGCAGTGCTGGAAGCTACGAAGTGTTGTGAAGAATCTTCTAGAATGGAGAAAGCTATTTTCTTAGATAACCTTGGTATCATTCAAGATATTAGACTACTGTCTACAACAGTAAAGGTGGTATGCTCAACCAATGTTAAAGAAGATTCCGGAGTTGACGAATATGTTTGGTCCAGTCAATTTTCACCATCTCCCACGATACATTAAAAATTGGTATTAGTAAAAATTTATGAACAACATTAACCCCTGCATCATCCTCATCTTTCTTTCCAACAACATAAATTTCTCCCTCTTCCAAGTTTAAAGCATTTTTCTTGTTCTTTGATTTCAAAGGTCTTTTAATCCTCTGAGCATAAGGATTTTTAACTGCCTTAAAAACAAATTCATTAGACCTTTTTTCTAAATCTGTAGATTTAATCCAATTCCCAAGCCTAATAGCAAGCTTATTAGGATTGTCACAGTTTCCCTCCTCATGAGACAAAATTCCACACTTCAAGCAGAAGTCAAACAATTTTTCATACTTGAAAGTACTCCAAGTTGATTGTTCTTTATTAAACCCAGCAAGTAAGGGTTTATGAATAGAAAAAAACAACTCTCGCTCTAATTGTTGAGTTCTCTTTGAATTCCAGAGGATCTGGTAATTCAATCTCATTAACTACTCCAGTTTTTGAAGCTATTTTCCTGACATTAGATTCTTTAATGAAAAGAGGTGGAATACCGAGATACGAATCCAGAAAGATGTTTCATCCAACAGATATGGGTTTTTAATTGTTTCCTCATATTTTTGAACCAAGACATGGAAGCCAAAAATATGATAAGGCCTATTCATCCAGACCACATCCAAATCATCTTTATTATCAAACTGAACACTACACATGTTCTTCCCTCTTTTTTCAATAGAAATTCTGCCTTTAATACCCCAATATTGAATAATAATTTTCTTAAGATAGCTTAGATTGATAGTACCTGTAGCAATAATACGTAGTAGGAGTTTGGGTTTCTCATAAATTGAGTATACATCGTCTCTGTCAGGAGAGAGACAAAGCTCTTCCTCAGAGTCCACTTTAACATTACCATTCAATGCCATAAATGGCTGAAAAGTTAGAAAAACAAAGTAATTGAGATTTCCAAAATACACTTAATCGTGATTCTAAGATAACGAATACTCGCAATCGAGATGAAGAAAACACTAAACTTCACAGATCTTAGAGAATATCTTAATACGCAAGAAGAAACGGAGGTTAAAATGGTAGAAGAGTCTGAGAGGAGGAGGAGAGGCGGTGGTGTTAGGGTTACGAACGGGTAAATTTATGTGGAGGAGGGTGGAGGGGAGGGGGGGTTTGGGGATTCGGGTCTGAAAGCATTTTTTCGTATATCAGATCGAGTTTAAGTTAAACTCTATTTGTCTGTAACTCCTTCAGGTTTGTTTGGATAACGAACAAATTATTGTTTTGGCTAGAAAAACAATACTGTGTGATTTGTTTAAGCGTTTAAAAAATAAAAAAGGTGATTTACCTATAGGGTCTTGAAGACTAGTTTTTTCGGTCTAAAGGAATTAGTGGGAATCTTACTTTTTTAAAGAGACATCAAAACTGAACAAATACTAAAATACCTTTACTAACACTAATTGACAAAAAAAAGGTTAAGATCACCATTCATCTTCTCTCTCCACTACCTACCACCTCCGATCTCCGATCTCCGATCACCTGCCTCCGGCCTCCGACCATCGACTTCCGACCACCGATCTCCGACCACCGAAAAAAATTGATGAGTTTCAAGAAAATGACGAGTACTCATAAAAAATGATGAGTATTCAATAAAATTGATGATCATTCTATTAAAAATGTTGAGTATTATAAAAAAAAAAGATAAATATTAGCAAAAAAAGATGAGTATTAACAAAAAAATATGAGTATTAGCAAAAAGATGCTGAGTATTATAAAAAAATGCTACAAAATACAGGATATCTTTTTTACATCACATTATTACAACTACTTACAATAAAAAATGAAAAAACAATCTAGTTTGACCAAGACCAAACCAGAACTAAAAAAAACTAGTTAAATCATTTACAGCTTCTTCTTTGAAGAGCACTTTCCGCTGTGAGATTGCCGCCGTGAAGGAACAAATATCAACCACCACAAGCTGTAAATTTGCTGCTGCTCGAACAAACATCAACCACCACACTTACCGCTATAATACTGATGTTGCTCTTCACTGTTCCTTCTTCAGCAAGATTGAGCTACAGCAAGATCAAGCTCTGACCGTTCGAGCTCGCCGGAGCAAGATCGAGATTTGATCAAGCCACTCTTCTCCAACGCAGATCTGCTTTGCTGGAGAAGACATGTAGGCGCAGTGGCTTGCGGTGGTTCACACCAAAACGGAGCTCTGTTCAAGCTCTACAGCTGTTCGAAGCCAAGCTGCTCTTCTCCACCACCACCAACACCGCGGTCTTCGTGCGGATCTGATATCTGGACAAGCGAAGACGAATCACAGCACCACAAGCAGCCCCAAGGTCCGTTCAAGTAGCACAATTCCGATCTGGCGACTTCGTGAGAAGGGAGGAGCGGCTGTCTTCGTGCGGATCTGAAATCTGGACCAGCGAAGACGAATCATAGCACCACAATACCACAACCTGTGTTTTCAGATGTAGTGAAGCTCGCAATAGTACCAAGAGAAGTTGTACGAAATGGCTGAGCTCGCCGGAGTAGACATAGAATTTTTTTTGTGGTGGTATCCATAGAGAGAGGAGAGCGTGAGTTGTGAGAGAGGAGAGCGTGAGTTGTGAGAGAATCAATAAGAAAAAGCTGATAAAATTATTATATATAGGATAAAAACAAAAAAGGGTAATATTGTAAATGGAATTTTAGCTTTTAGTGTTAAAATCTTATTGAGGTCTCTAGTAAGAAGAAGAAGAAAAGGAATTGGATTAGAAGTAGGGGATGAGTGTTCAAGACCCTTGAGTCATAATCTTAAATAAAAAATACAAATGATCCTTGACTTGGTTTGTTTGATTTTATTTTTTAATTAGAAAATAAATAGTATTAAAAGAAAAATCTGAAATTATTAAATAAAGAGAAAAGGGTGAGGGCAACCGATCGGATTTAGTCTAAGAAATGGGAAGAAAACCCACTAAATGACAATGGAGATGGGCACTCAATTAAGGTAAACCGACGTGTAACCTTATATGATGGGTTTGTCAAACTTTTTTCTTACAGAAGGGCATCCCCTACTTTTACGAAATGTAATTTTTTTTTTTTTTTTTTGGATGATTTACGAAATGTAATAAAAATTGAAAATTCTTTATTAGTAAATATAAGGAGAGATATCAACGATCTGAATTTCAACGACAGACTGTCAATGGTTTGAACTCCAACAATCTGAACCCTAATTATTTAATTTTTATTGATCTAAACTCCAGTGATTTATGTCAAAAAAAAAAAAAACTCCAGTGATCTAAACTTTTTTAACTTATTAAAATATCCTTCATCAAAAGATTATCCTTCCAAAAGGTTAAACCTCGACCATTTCATAAAAAACTAAGGACTTTCACGAAGTTAGTTAGAGTTAGGCCGTACAAAACGAATTACTTTTTACATACTTAACAAGGCTTTTCTCTACATATGATTTCCCAAAGAAATATTTGTTGCGCATAGCACATTTGTAGGGAGACTTTGCGATGGCTAGATATTTATTTTTTGAGCGTCGCTTTTGGAGAGACATTTAGCGGAACGTGAGGTGTTGGCTAGGCATTTCGAGGAAAATGAACACCATATCTGCGTCCAAAAAAAATAAAAAACACCATATCTAGGTCCCTAAAATGGATAAAGTAGACGAAGGCGGGAACAACATGAAAGAAGAAGGTGTGGTGTATCGCTTTTATGGTTACGGTCTAATTCCATTTGACATATGCACGGAACATGCTATCTTTTGAGAGAATAGTCCCTTCTCTCAAAAGTCATGAAAGTTAGGCTTGCACATTTCGCTTTATTTACGCCTAGTACCTTTTTTTGGGAGATAATATAATTATCCTAAATGTACATTAATTCTTTTTGATAACTAAGACGAGAGAGGACTACTTTTAGCATCCTGTTTGGGTTAATTTTGACCCAGGTATTGCCCAGTGTATAGTGTACGATCGTTGTTTTGACTTTTGTATAATTCATTTTACCCCATCAAAAAAAGAAATTCTTTTTTTCTTTTCTTTACCAGATTTCTCTACACCTTTAATGAAATGAAATTAGTAATTTCCAATTACTAAAGAAATTCATAAAGGATCACGGATACGATAAGTTCACTCCTGATGTTCTTTCGCGCGTCTATCATCGAAGAAAAAGTTCAAGCAGTGTTGGAAGCTACAAAGTGTTGTGAAGAATTTTCTGGAATCGAGAAAGCTATTTTCTTAGATATCCTTGAGAAGTTGAGATTGTTCGAGGTAGACTACTGTCAGTAGTAAGGGTTTGTATGCTCAGCCAATGCTAAAAAAGATTACGGAGTTGACGGATATGTTCGGTTCAGTCAATTTTCACCATCTCTCACGACGCATTAACAACTAGGCAGCGTTCACAAGTTGGCTAGACGGCAGGGCGCGTTACACCATGAGTTAACGACAATGGATGTTATGTTCACAAGACTTGAAATTGGACGACGATTGGACCGTGAGATGTAACTTTTATTTCCGTCCAAAAAACAAAAAAATTACTAAAGTGATTGTAGACACGGGTTTTTCCCACTGAGATACAGCCTACGCACATGAACTCAAAACTATCCGTAAGTAATTGGTGCCCTTTATATGATTAACTTATAACCGAAATGGAATATTTCATATTAAAACATGCTACCAGTTGCAAAACAAAGAGAGACATCAATAAGCAAAGAAAATTTAGAATCATTTTAAGCAAAGAGAATTTAGAGAAAATTACACAAGGACAATGTAAACAAAGACAAACATCAGAGTGAGGTAGTTCTTCGCAGCTGGTACTTTGTTTGAGGTCTTGGTAAACTCGCCAGCATTTTTTCCATCTCCTGCAAATTCAAAACATAAAAAAAAACATGAAGTTGTTTCAAATGCTTTCTTACATTAAAGAAGATCATTAAGTTTATAAGGGCAACAAATTAAGATGATTGGAAAGGGTACCTGCTGCCTCTTAAGACTTTCATTTGCAGCCTTGAGATGCGCGACTCTATTCTCCAGAGTCTGGACCCGAGCCTGTATACCAAAGAGTTATTTTAGAGCTTAAAAGTAAAGTTGAATTAGCAAAAGAGCTTTAAGTAGAAAGTTAAACCTGTTTCCTTGCTCGTGAGGCAGCTGCAGATAGTCTGTTCCTTTCCCTGACGTTGATAGCACGATTCACCACCGCCTCTTGAGGTGGTGGTTGCGGCTGTTGTGGTGGCTGTTGTGGCAGCTGTTGAGGCGGCTGTTGTGGCAGCGGTTGTGGCAGTTGTTGTGGAGCATTTATGAGACTGATCGGTCGCAATTGACCAACTTATTCCGGATCCACTACTTTGGGTATAAGATAAACAAGAGTCCCATTTAATTTTTCTAAATTTTTCCCTTCCCGAATCGAGCTCTTAACCATGTGACAGATATCTCGCCCAATAACATCTGAACATTTTTGGTAGAACGAGGCGGTTATCCCATCCGGACTGGCTGCTTTATTAGGGCCCGATTGAAACACCGCTATTTTTATCTTCTCATCTGTAAATTCCTCCTCTAGCATTCCTCTCTCTACTAATCCCAACCTCGTACCATGTGGTAAAGCAAAAGGTCCTACAAATTTGTTAGCATCCGTATACAACTCCACATAATAATTCCGAACCATCGCCCCTAACTCGACTTCACCCTCCACCTATTCGCCATTCGAATTTCGCAATCTCGTAACTCTATTCGCCCTCTTCTTTTTCATAGTAGCTGGTGATAATACCTTGTATTCCTATCTCCGGATCGAGCCCAAGTTTCCTTCGACCTTAGGAACCACATATGTTCCTCACCCTCGAGCACGCTCAAATACCCGTCTTGAAGCCGCTTCCCTAGTCTAAATAGATACAGATTATAACACCTTTGGAGCGAAATCTGAATCCCTTTTAGTCTTGCAAGTAGTACTCTTTTTTTCTTCTTTAAATCCCCAGATACTTCCTTCTTCCAAACAGTTACATATGATTTTATAAATCTCTAATTTTTAAATGTGTGATTGACCTAATGATGTCTCTTGGTAAATTTTATAAATAAACAAATACTAAAATACCTTCGTATAAAACAAAACTATTAAAAGACAAAAATCATTATGTTGACATCACCACCAATAGTTGTGTCCTTAGAGATTTTACCGAGTATTTATGGATTCGAAAAAACATTGAGCATAAAAAAACACTTAAGTATAAAAAAACACTTAGTATCAGAAACAAAATTGAGTATAAAAAAACACGGAGTATCAAGCAAACTTTTTTGAGTGAAAACCAGTACCTACTCGGTAAAAAATACTGAATAATATAAAAAAAGACATAAAGTATTATTAAAAAACAAAGATTAAACAATAAAATCCATAAATTATATTTTTATCAACAAAATCAATGAATATTCAAATAAAGAAAAAAAGTATATATAAAACTTGCACCAATGAGTACTAGCACAGGTATTGTCCAAAAAAAAAGTACTAGCACAGATACAAAGAAATAAAAAAGGTGAGTAATCAATCATTTGCACAAAAGAATTTTGAACAAAAAAAAGGGGTAAACTTTGCTACTAGAAAGAAATGAGCTTAGTTTCAACAAATCCATGGAGATACGATCGAGTTCCGGCGAATGCGAAGATTAATAGCATGGAGGTGCGTTCGAGCTCCGTGTGTGCGTTCGAGCGAAGATCTAGCTCCGTTTTCTTATTACCTTCATCTCCAATGAAATGTCATGAAAAGCTCAGTTTCTTTTTCTTTTGTTTTGTCTCGTTGAGCAGGCAATTTCTTTGCTTCAGCTTTGAATAACAGCTTCGCCAGAGGTCTTCTTCACGCCGAACTGATCTCTTCTTCATGAACACGAACCAGCTCCGAGCTACGAGGCTTTATGGAGGTCATGGCGGATTTGACCACGAACACGAACGAGCTACGATCTCCGCTCACTGAGCAGTGAACCACGAACGACGAATCTATTCCGGCGGAGTTCTTCGAAGCTACAACAGCTATGGCTGCAAAAGAAAATAAAAGCTTGAACAAAATGGAGTGCAAAATATAGAGAAGATTGGTTACGGGAAAAGAGAAAGAGAGAAGCGAGGATGAAAGAATTGGATAGATTTTAGGGTTTAAAAAAAATCTGATAAAATTTAATATATATATATAGGAAATAAAAAATAAAAGGGAGTAAAAAAGTAAATGAGATTTTGGCCTATGTTAAATTTTGTTTGTGATTTTTAGTAAGAAGAGAAAGTAAATAGAAATATGTTTTACAAAAAGTTAGTTTTTGATTTTATAAAATTCCTAATCTTCCATATGAAAGGCTTTGATTTCCAACTAGTATTTGATGTGGTGTTCAAGTCTTGGAAAATACCGAGGCGGTCAGGATATTTTTATTGTACTACCCAAAAACCGCGGCAATTTTCTTTTTTAAAATTGTACTAAACCTGATTTTGTTTTCTTCAAAAAATACGTCAAATTCCAATTTTAAGCCATTACCTATGGTTTAAAAATATTTTTAGCCCAAACATTTTAAAAGTATCATTTTTTAGACCAAACGTATTTTAAACACTCATTTTAGGCCATTTTACTAATTCCGTGAGATTATTCATAGATTTTAAGGACAATTTAGGCTTTTTAAATAAATTATATTTTTATTTGGTCGTATCATAAAGTAAGAACTCTATTTAAAAGGTCCAAATTGTCTTTGAAATCTATAAAATATTTCAAAAAATTAGAAAATAGCCTAAAAATCTTCGTTTTGAATACATTTAATCTTAGAATGATAATCTAAAAATATTTTTAAGCTTCGACTAAAAATGAGATTTTCTCTCATCTTTATCTTTTTCAGTGATGACATTACATGTAGAAACATTACCCCCTTTAAATGAAGTGTTGCATAAAATGTATAAGGGCATGGGCTTGTACCAGTGGTGTCCAATGAGACGTTATTTATCACTCGTTTGAAGTTGAGACTTCTATTCTGGCACTTTCCAATTGTCACCTAACAAATCCCTCATCAAATTATCAACCAAGAAGGACACATTAGGATTTCACTTGCTACCTTCAAATAAACACTTCATTTTGGATTTACAAACATTCCAATTTCCAAATAGTTATAAACACCCAAATTGTAAAGCTTTTTGTTTTAATCCTATGTGTAATAGTATTGACCAACTAGTCATCAAAGGTTCCATCTTTGTATGGGGTGATAAGAGCCGAAACACTTGAATTAGTCCAAATTTCTCTGCTCAACGGGCAATCCAGCATGACGTGTTCCATGTTTTCCACTGGATGGTGACAAAACTGATATCTTTAGGAGGAGGCACATTTTCTCTCAAGGAGAGTTGCACCACAGGAATGGCGTCGTTGAAACATCTCCAAATAAAGACCCAGATTTTAGTTGGAACTTTCGCATGCCATACCAACTTCCAAATAGAAGGATTATTTATAGACCCTGAAGATGACGCCTTCACTGATTTTTTAGCTTTCTAGAAGGAGATAGCGTAATACCCGGTTTTGGTGGTGTATGACCTGTTTGAAAAGTGAGGCCAGATTCTTCTATCATCATCTTCCAGAGCATTGAGGGAGGATTTATGTGATATAAATAACAACCACCTAGTGGAACAAATTGTATATGAGAGGGAAGTTCCAACCCAACCATCCTGGAGTAGCAATTCGCGAACCCATTTGATATTTAAATTTTCTAGTTTGCTAATAGGTACATGGGTTGGTAACCATTTATTTTCTTAAATACTGATAGGGGGACCTTTCCCTATCTATGAAATACAACCCCGTTCGAAAACATTAGTTTATACTAAGCTGCTTACATTTGACGATTCTGGCCATGAGTGAATTTAGTTCGTTAAGGATGCGGCATTCCATCAAATCCAAGAGCGCCAGATTCATGTTTTCGAAGTCCCTAAAATCTAAACCCCCTTTCTTGGGAGTTGAGATGTTCACCTAGGCTTTCGTGATTACACCTTTTATGACTTGAACCCCACCAGAAGTTGGCAACCAATTCGGAGATATCCTTACATAACCCTTCAGGATTTTGTAGTATATGCATGATGTAATTAGCGATGTTTGGATGATTGATTTAGTTAGTGCTTTTTCCCTTTCCAAAATAGTTTTTTCCTAACCAAGAGACTTCCTCGAGCACAAATTTTTGGGGCATTGGAGAGTCTTAACTTTTGATCTCGTGTAATTCATCGGGATCCCTAAATGTTTTCCAACAGAATTCGTTTTCCTGATATTGAGTAGTAGATTAAATGAGGTTAAAAATGGTACCCTTTCTCAAACAAACACTAGGTTTACTCAAGTTTACCCTGTGTCTCGATCCTTCACAGTATGTTGTAATGGCCTCACAAAAAAGAGATTTCCACTTTGCTAAGGTTTACAAAGAACAGAGAGTCACCGACAACCAGTTAATATGTAAGATGTGGGTAATCTCTGGCTAATTTGAGTCATATAATATTAACTTTCCTAATTCAAGGTTCAAGATGTGGGAGATACTCTCTACGCTAGTTAAAAAATTTGAACAATTCTTACTAAAGAGATTGTAGACATGGGATTATTCCACTGAGATACAAGCCTCACCCACCAGAAACTAAAAACTACCCCTTAGATTGACCCAAAAAAAAAACTACCGGTGGGGTAATTGGTGCCCTTTATATGATTAATTTTTAATCGAAATGGAATACTTCATATTAAAACATGCTACCAGTTGCAAAACAAAGAGAGACATCAAGCAAAGAGAATTTAGAATCAAATTTAAGCAAAGAGAATTTGCACAAAATTTAAGCAACAAAGACAATGTAAAACAGAAGTAATAAACTGTGACAAACATCAGAGTGAGGTAGTTCTTCGCAGCTGGCACTTTGTTTGAGGTCTTGGTAAACTCGCCAGCATTTTTTCCATCTCCTGCAAATTCAAAACATAAAAAAAAAAAACATGAAGTTGTTTCAAATGCTTTCTTACATTAAAGAAGATCATTAAGTTTATAAGGGCAACATATTAAGATGATTGGAAAGGGTACCTGCTGCCTCTTAAGACTTTCATTTGCAGCCTTGAGATCCGCGACTCTATTCTCCAGAGACTGGAGCCGAGCCTGTATACCAAAGAGTTATTTTAGAGCTTAAAAGTAAAGTTGAATTAGCAAAAAAGCTTTAAGTATAAAGTTAAACCTGTTTCCTTGCTCGTGAGGCAGCTGCAGATAGTCTGTTCCTTTCCCTGATGTTGATAGCACGATTCACCGCCTCTTGAGGTGGTGGTTGCGGCTGTTGTGGCAGCGGTTGTGGTGGTTGTTGTGGCGGCTGTTGAGGCGGCTGTTGTGGCAGCTGTTGTGGAGCCTGTGCCTGTGCCGGTGCACTAGATCTCCACTCATTCACAACACCACTACCACCACTTGAACTGCCTAGGACTCCGTTATTTTCACCATATTTTGCCATACTCCCTTATCAACTCACCTACACAATCAAAAATCAATAACTTAACTTCAAAAACAATTCCAAATTGAAATTAGGGCATGACCATTGTAGTTTTCAAATTGGGTCTAAAGTAGAGTCTTCAAATTTTTTCTTTTGGATACCTATATTTATTGTTAGATTTGATGGAAACATTTACATATTGGGTCTTCATCTTAAAATCTAACAACTTATCAAATTACCATTGGTGTTAAAATCTAGATTCGGGTTTTCAAAATTTTGTAGACTTTATTGGACTTTCCCTAACAACCCTAGTTTGGAAACTGCTCTAAAACAGATAATCTATTAGGAGAAAGAAGCTTACCAGAAGAACTGAAGAGAACCCTGCTTGCCAGAGAAAAGCTGCTTTGCTTACTTGAGCTGTATATGAAAGTTACGAACAATCAATCAAATCAATTGTGTTTGGGATTTGTAAACTACAGCAAAGATAGTGTGAACATCCTCGTAAGACCACAAACGTTAATCTCATTAAGTCAAACAAAACACGTCATAAACCACGATTTTGTGGGTCCACAAAGACAAAGGGCGGTCATGATTTATCTATAGCAAAAATATCTGACAGGCGACGCTCCAGATTACGACACATGTCATATATAAAACATATTTCATATTATTCAATTCTATCACACGACTCCTTTTTAAAAACCCCGGTCATTTTATCTTTTGATTTATAGTTATTTCCTTTTACCTAAATTCATTATTTCAATTCTTTTGTTTGTTTGATTTAATTGAAATTTACTTTTAATTAATGTTTTTGACGTCAATAATGCCCCACACTTTATTTGCTGTAAAGTATTAAAATATGTGCATACTTAAATATAACACACAAGCACAATATACTGATATTTATAGCAATAACACCTACGACAATAAGAGGTTCCTTTACATATATAATTGCAGAATAGTTGAGTTATATTTTCAACATAAATTGTTCAAAATAGACAGCATGGTGTAAGTTAATATTTTATAGAAGGGAAAGTGAGTTACAAAGTAGCAAATATTACATACCAAGAGCTTTAGATGTATGTCTGGAGAATGTCCAGTGCAACTTACTTATATTGCATAATATCCGAGGCCTAACATATTGGAGTTCCGAGTTAACCATATGGCCTGTAATACATATCTCAAGTTTAAAAATATGAAGGTATTGAGAGTGTAAGATCTAAACAGAAGCAAGGGAAAATAAAGCCATTCCATAATTACAAGTTGAAGGCATCATCAAGACTTTCCTGTTTGGTATATTGACTATTATCTAGTGCATTTATCCAACTTTATGGATCATTAATAGGTTAAACCTTTACTTTTACCAATCTAGCAGATATTTGAATGGAAAAAAACCCAAGCAAAAACTAGATAATGTTTTAACAGATAACAAACTGACAGAACATGGGGCAAGTTAACCATAAGAACATCCAGTTTATTGTACTGCTAATATAGAGGCTGTTAAAAATTTGACAATCATGAATTGAAACAAGAATTTTTGTATTCAGAGGGAGATGCTTAATTTCCCGCTTTTGCCCGTTCCATTTATATTGATTAGAATCGTCAAGTTTACAGCTCTTTTTCCTTTTTTATGGGTGAGTTATATATTAAAGGCAATCCTATATAGCGGGAAAAAGAATAGAAGAAACCAAGAAAGCAAACCCATCGACAAGGGTTCCATTTTCTAACCTAATTGTACAAGTGTATACTTGAAACAAACATACGACAAAATGTATAAAAAACAATTATTAATGCATACAATTTCCTTTCACAGAGTAGAAGCATTTATATTCGCTTTCTTCTCTATGTACTTGAGCCTGTTGAGTTCCCTTTCTTGACTCAAAACTCACTTCGTCCTATTATCCTATTATTCCACATTGGTATAAGACAAGATTTGTGAGTGATTTTATAAGTAGGTAATGTGGGTTTAGCTATTAATTTGTGTTAACCGTTGAGATGAAGGTAGTAATTTCTAAAGCTTACAACACTAATTGCCCCTACTAGTATGGGTTCTAGATTGTAATGTTTGAACTAAGTATTGTCCAGGGGAAAAGTGTTTTGCGAAGAGTAACGGTAGGACCCACCTCTTGAATATATAGACATGACCACATATCATTCCTTGTGTCATAAATCAAGCATGTTATAATGCAGTTTTACTAGTTGACTTAAAATTTTGTTACCTTCCATAATGTGATAATATTTTCTAATGTTGGATTGACTTTGAGCAGCTTCTTGAGGAATATACCACATCTACAACATCTTTGTACCCATCCAAAGGGGGCTCCTTCTAAATTAAGTAACATCTCGAGATGCTAAAAAATATTTAATTTGGGGATAAGAAATCTTAATACTAAAACAATAAAAGCAAGAGCAATAAAAAATGTAAGAAAAAGTATATTGTAATATATTGCCTAATAAACAAGGTTCCACCGAGATTTGAACTCGGGTTACTGGATTCAGAGTCCAATGTCCTAACCACTAGACCATGGAACCGCTCGTTCATGACATCAGATTCTAAAGCTAAATGGTCATCTATACAGTAAATAAGAATAGAGTACAAAAAAGGGATGAAATTTGCTAAGAGAAAATATAAAAGGACACTCCAGATTGTGTCACATGTCAAAAGAAAAGTAATTTCTCTATTGATGATTTGTGGAATATAACTTGGCGGAGACAAGTGGGTGAAGAAAATGAATGAGACCGCCAATGACTATTTACAACTTCTTGCAAACTTATGATCAATTCTTTTATAAATCTTTATTACTTTTTAAAGACTCACGGCCTAGCCTACTATCACCCATTAAACAACATTTACATCCAATTTTGCTAAAATTTCATGGAAACAACAGGGAAACATAATCTAACAGAGATATGTAATCACAGTTCGTTCAAGCACGTGGTTCTGAAACAAAGAGAGGTGAAAATCCTATATTCACCAAAAAAAAATTAATTTTCTTCTATAAGTGCAATATCACCTTAGATAGTTGATTTACCAAAATGTGTGTCGGAGCTTGTGGATTGATGCCTTTAAATGCCAAAACCTGCCCATAAAATAATCACAAGAATTCAATGAAATTGAAGGCAATATATTTAAATAAATTGAAAGAAATTAACATCAATTATTTTCTATAAGCACAAGCAAATAATCATATTTAAAGGAAATAGGGGAAAGAAGAAAAATAAAAACCCTGTCATCCTCGAAACAATGATCTTCGTGTATTTCCTTGTCGATAACTTTGTCAAATCTGCATAGTTGTACAAATATTCAGAAATAACAATAAATAAATAAATAAAATATAAAATGATTGAGTTAGTAACTTGGAGAGCAGCTTCTTTCCCGGAAGCCATGGATGGGGGTTTACTACTCACTGCTACAAACAACATAAATCATACCTTCTTATTTTCTTTTATTTCCCCCCTTAAATCAAGATTTATGTGAACATTTTTATTTTTGAACAAAAATATCACATTTTTCTTCGTTCAATTTTGTTTGGATAAAGAACCAAGGAAATTTTTCTTAAATGCTCCCTCAACTATACATCATTTATCGGCTTGGTCCTTGGAGTTTTAAAAAATTATCCAAATTCTCAGATTTTATTTTTGTACCAGTTTAAGCCACTACTCTACCTGAGTCAGGTTTTTACCGTTAAGTGCCATTTTTAAGGATATGTTGTAAATTTCATATAAACTATATTATAATTAGATACATATTTTTTGGCTTAAATGGAAACTCAGCTAACGGATTTTTCCTCAGGGACTAATGATGGTATAAAAACGAAGTCCGGGGACTATTTAGGTAACTTTTGAAGTTGAAGAAAAACCCGACCAATGACCTGTAGTTTAGGCCCATTTGAGAAATTTCCCCGAGAATCAAATACTTTTGTGGTTTATTTAAGGACATATAATTAAACAAGTTTTTTTTTTCTATAAGAAGAGATATAGAAACAATATGAAAAAAAATGATTATTTGTAAAATGTTGATATCTCCTCATTTGTCATGAATTAATATTAAGATGAGACATTATTTTTAGTGTTTTAGAATTCTTTCTAGTCGATTTTCTCATGAAATATTACACTTTCCTATTTCTAATCTTGATTTAATAAATTATTATTTTTAGAGCATATTGAGTTTAATTATTTATTTAGTGTGAAACTTTAAAGATAATTATGGAGATTAATTGATTACCAAGTCAATTCTAAGAGATAAGGAAAGAAGATATGCATGTAAATTGGAGATAAGGAAACAAAAGCTAAAGTATGAAAAGGAAAAGCTGCCAAATAAATCTGAATTTCACCACCCACGACCACAAATCAACTTATATCTCAAAATCAGTGAGGAATTTAAAAGAACGGTCAAGAGAAAAGTTAAAGATCACGATGAATTTCGACTACTCATACGCGTCAAACGGATAAGAATTGAAGCTGTCAGGACCAAAACAAAAACGGGGCTGATCTCATATTTTAGGGTTACGAATTTGAGTTGGGCTTGGAGTCCAATACTTATCTTCTCTT
Source organism: Nemophila menziesii (assembly GCA_029959085.1). NCBI lineage: Eukaryota > Viridiplantae > Streptophyta > Magnoliopsida > Boraginales > Hydrophyllaceae > Nemophila > Nemophila menziesii. Next base: position 1,418,815 of record JARWIR010000042.1, read on the forward strand.
TCAAGAAAACGAATTAGGACTTCTCTACACCTATAAATACACCCTTATATCACTTGTAAATCATCCTTGCCTCATAGTAATTAGTCCTTAGGTTTATTATCATCAGAATTATTGTAGAGAGTAAGATGAAGTTTTTAATTATTTCTTTTAGTTTATTTCCTTCAGGTATGAACTAATTTTTCCATAGCTTGGGTTTTACATCATGTATAATCAATGAATTCTATTTTTTTCTATCTAAGTTTATTTAAGAATTATATGTTTTAATCTGATATTAGCTGCTTATCCATATATTTGTTTATGTGTTTTGAATTATTGCCTGTCCTAAAACTGATCACTTTAGGCTTTCTTAATAGTAGTTAGATGTTCACCTTAACCGGGTGTCTAATTATTGAAACACCACATAACGTCTAGTGTCGATATTGGACTTAACAACACTAGTTCTAGCTAGATAGTCATTAGGGTACATTTTAATCACTATCACCATGTTTGGGATTGAATTGCTTAGAAACCCAGTGGCGTAGGATAACCCTAAGTTTTTCGATTCCAAACATGGTGATAGTGATTAAAGTATACCCTAATGACTATCTAGCTAGAATTAGCGTTGTCAAAACCAATATCGACACTAAAAGTTATGTGGTGTTTCAATAATTAGACACCCAGTTAAGGTGAATATCTAAATACTATTAAGAAAGCCTAAAGTGATCAGTTTTAGGACAGACAATAATTCAAAACACATAAACAAATATATGGGTAAGCAGTAATATCAGATTAAAATATATAATTCCCAAGGAAACTTAAATAAAAAGAAAATAGAATTCATAGATTATACATGATGCAAAACCCAAGTTATGGGAAAATTAGTTCATACCTGAAGGAAATAAACTAAAAGAAACAATAAAAGACTTCATCTTACTCTCTACAATAATTCTGATGATAATAAACTTAAGGACTAATCACTATGAGGCAAGGATCATTTACAAGTGATATAAGGGTGTATTTATAGGTGTAGAGAAGCCTAATTCGTTTTCTTGAAGGAGAAGGTAAGTAGTGGACTCCAAGCCCAACTCAAATTCGTAACCCTAAAATATGATATCAGTCCCGTTTTTGTTTTGGTCCTAACAGCTTCAATTCGTATCCGTTTAACGCGTATGAGTAGTCGAAACTCATCGTCTCGGAAAGATCTTTAACTTTGCTCCTGACCGTTTTTTCAAATGACTCACCGATTTTGAGATATAAGCTGATTTGTGGTCGTGGGTGGTGAAATTCAAATTTATTTGGCAGCTTTTCTTTTTCATACTTTAGCTTTTGTTTCCTTATCACCAATTTCCATGCATATCTTCTTTCCTCATCTCTTAGAATTGACTTGGTAATCAATTAATCTCCATAATTATTTTTAAAGTTTCACACTAAATAAATAATTAAACCCAATATGCACTAAAAATAATAATTTATTAAATCAAGACTAGAAATAGGAAAGTGTAATATTTCATGAAAAAATCGACTAGAAAGACTTCTAAAACACTAAAAATGATGCCTCATCTTAATATTAATTCATGACAAATGAGGAAACATCAAATGTAAAGAAGAGAAGAACCCATTAAACAAAACAGGGGTAGCTCACAATTGATAGGTACTTGAACATGTTTGTTCTCTTTTTACAGAGATCGCTACGATTCTGCAAATATAATATAGAGATGAAAAGTAAAAATCTCCATCAACACGAGAATTAGTTGTTTCAAGTGTCTCAAGTGAGCGTAATAGTTTTTAAGCACCATATATCGATGTATGTGTGCGATAAATGAGAAAGTATTGAGGGTAATTACACAAAATTACTCTTAGTAAACCGGTAAACCCATAAAGCTACTCGGCTCCCCCTATACATATTAGGATTTTTGACTATGAACTCCTTACAAAGGGTGCAATGATGTAAAATATCTCCGGATGCTATTAATTTGGAGATATATCTAGATACTAAAACGATACTTTATTGCCTAATAAACAAGGTTCCACCAAAATTTGAACTCGGGTTACTGGATTCAAAGTCCAATGTGCTGACCGCTAGACCATGGAACCGCTTGTTATGGTTACTGAACATTTCCTTTAAACCAAGAAACACGCATTCATGACCTCACCATGTGATATACTATATGCGTCCTAGAAGGGGGTTGAATAGGACAATAGAAATTAATCGGCTAATTTTATTTCAAGTAAATAAAATTAAAAGCTAATTTGAATCCTATTGTTTTAGCAAACTAAATAGTTAATAACTAGATAATTCTAAAAGACAATATTATCAAACTATTCATGTAGGCATTTTATCAAGCATATAGAGTGCGGAAATGTAAAGAGTGAAGGGAAAGAAAACGATACACAACGATGTATAGTGGTTCGGTTTCCCTACATCCACTACCTAAGGAAGCCTTCTTAGGATTTGCAAGATTCTCAACTAATCTTCGCAACTCTTAAACCGGGTGAGATTACAAACCCTTTACAACCACTTCAAAGCCTTGAAGGAAATACACTTGTGTTATCACCAACACAAGGAACCAAGCATAAACCTATGCTCACACTACTCTCTTAATCTATTACAAGAACTAAGAGGAAATGAAAAGTGTTTAGGGGTGCTTATAAAAGTTTTGTAACTAAACTCCTAAATGAGTGGATATGAACTAAGTAGCTTGAGAATGAATATGACTTGAATGCTCCTTTGAAACCTTCTTGAATGATAATATTAATTGCTCTTAAGATTGGTAGATGGAAGGCTTGAGTTGTGTCTTGAATGAGCTTCAATATATAGCTGAAAATATCTTCCAACGGTCAAAAGGCTTCTATCTAACGGATCTATTTTATCTCCAACGGATATAAGCTTTGTCCTCTAGTAATAGTGCAGAAACCCTCTCTTGCGGTGTACCGCGGGTGTGGTCCGGTGCACCGCGAAAACGTTCGTCTTAATTTCAAGCTTACTGGTCGGACTATCCTATGCACCGTGTCCCTGGTCCGTGCCTCAGTCCGGTGTACCGCGCCTTAGTCCGGTGTACCGCACATTTTCTTAGCTTACTGACGGGCTATCCTGTGCACCGCGCCTCTGGTCCGTGGCTCTGCGGTGTACCGCAGTTTTCTGTCCGGTGTACCGCGATACTGCTCTTTTGAAACTCAAGCTTAATATCAAGGAATTTAACACAACTAATCTAATGAGGGGTTTTGGAAAACCTTAAAAGTGATACCAAATGAATTTTAGTTTAAATGATGATTTGTCGAATATTAAAACGGGAATAAAAACAAGGTGAGGCTAACAATCTCCCCCTTTTTGATGTTTGACAAATCATAAACTTTTGAAGATGCCTAATATAAAGTTTTGATCAACGATCTCCCCCTCAACCTAATCACTAGAGTTTTTATAAAAACTCCCCCTCACAAAATGCATTTGAAAAAGTTTAACTAAAATTTCTCCCCCTTTGTCAACAACAAAAAGAACCAATGATACAATTTTTGAAAATTTTTAAGGGGTCAAAAAACATTTTGAGTAAAAACAAGGCTAAAGAAATAAATGGATAACAATTAGAAGCTTCAAGGACCCTATAACATCAAGAAAATATTAGCAACAAGAGAATATACACAAAAAAACACTAAGCAATAAAGACATGAAAGGATGGTTAGAGAATTTGCATGCCAATCTCACAACGAATTTTCTCAAAAAGATCTTGGGGTAGAGGTTTGGTAAAGATATCGGCTAGTTGATTTTCCGAAGTGACAAATTCAAGTACAATATCCCCTTTTTGAGTGTGATCACGGATAAAGTGATGACGGATTTCTATGTGTTTTGTTCTAGAGTGTTGGATAGGGTTTTTGGTAAGGTTGATGGCACTAGTGTTATCACAACGAATGGGAACACAATCATACTCTAGGCCAAAATCTAGTAAGGTTTGTTTCATCCAAAGAATTTGAGACACACAATTTCCGGCCGCAACATATTCGGCTTCGGCCGTGGATAAAGCAACACTATTTTGTTTTCTACTAGACCAAGAAACAAGGGATTGTCCTAAGAATTGGCAACTTCCACTAGTACTCTTCCTATCAAGTTTACAACCGGCATAATCGGCATCCGAATAACCTATTAGTTCAAAAGAGGTAAATCTTGGGTACCAAAGTCCTAGACTTATGGTTCCTTTCAAATACCTAAAAATACGCTTAACGGCACTAAGATGGGATTCTTTAGGAGAGGATTGGTATCTAGCACAAAGACACACGGGGAACATAATATCGGGTCTAGAAGCGGTTAAATAAAGTAAGCTACCAATCATACCTCGATATGCTTTCTCATCAACATCCTTACCATCTTCATCTTTGTCTAGTTTTGTGGATGTGCTCATTAGAGTTCCAATGTCCTTTGCATCTTCAAGTCCAATTTTTTTGATCAATTCTTTTGTGTATTTGGCTTGATTTACAAAGATGCCATCCTTCATTTGCTTGATTTGAAGACCAAGAAAGTAATTCAATTCTCCCATCATGCTCATCTCAAATTCCTTGTGCATGCTTTTAGAAAAATTCTCACAAAGATTTTCATTAGTAGCACCAAATATTATATCATCCACATAAATTTGAACAAGAAGGATATCTTTTGAAGACCTTTTTATAAATAAAGTGGAGTCAATATTTCCTCTTTTAAAACCATCATCTAACAAAAATTTGCTTAAACGTTCATACCAAGCACGAGGTGCTTGTTTTAAACCATATAAAGCCTTTGAAAGTTTAAAAACATGATTTGGAAATTTTGGATCCTCAAAACCCGGTGGTTGTTTAACAAAAACTTCCTCATCTATAAAACCATTTAAAAAAGCACTTTTGACATCCATTTGGTAAAGTTTAAAATTCATATAACAAGCAAAACCAAGTAGCATACGAATAGATTCAAGTCTAGCAACCGGAGCAAAAGTTTCATCGAAATCAATACCTTCTTCTTGATTGTATCCTTGAGCAACTAACCTTGCTTTATTTCTAGTGATAATACCGGTGTCATCTAGCTTGTTGCGAAATACCCACTTAGTGCCAATGATAGTAGGGCCAATTGGTTTCTCAATTAATGTCCAAACTTTACTACGCTCAAATTGATTTAATTCCTCATGCATAGCGTTTATCCAATGATCATCTAGCAAGGCTTCTTTAATATTCTTGGGCTCAATTTGAGATAAGAATGCTTGATGAGCACAAAGAGCGATAATACGAGAACGAGTGGTAACACCTTCTTTTGGATCACCTAGAATTAATTCACTTGGGCGATCTTTGATATTTTTCCAACACTTTGGTAAATCCGTACTAGCTTCATTTGAGAGTTGACCATTTTCCTTAGGAGGTTCATCATGAGAATTTAATTCTTGAGTAGGAGATTCTAAGGGTTGATCTTGTGGAGTATCTTCCTCAACATCTACTACTTTCTTGATACAAAAAGGATTAGTCTCATCAAAGTCAACATGCATAGATTCCTCAATGGTACGAGTACGTTTATTGAAAATGCGATAGGCTTTTCCCTTAGTAGAATAACCAAGAAAAATACCTTCATCCGATTTAGCATCAAATTTTCCCAAATAGTCCCTAGTGTTTAAGATAAAACATTTGCACCCAAAAACACGAAAATAAGCAATAGTTGGTGGTCTACCATTCCAAAGCTCATAAGGGGTTTTCTTAATAAGGGGTCTAATTAGAACTCTATTTAACACATAACAAGCCGTATGAACGGCTTCACCCCAAAAGTATGTAGGCAAGCTATGTTCTTTTAGCATTGTTCTAGCCATTTCTTGTAGAGTTCGGTTTTTCCTTTCCACTACCCCATTTTGTTGGGGAGTTTAGGAGCCGAAAAATTATGCTCAATCCCAAATTCATCACAAAAATGCACAAAAGGAGAATTCACATATTCACTACCATTATCACTACGAATGCATGTAATAGAGTAGCCTTTCTCATTTTGCACCTTTCTACAAAGTTTTGCAAATTCATTGAAGGCATGACTTTTTAAAGCAAGAAACATCACCCATGTATATCTAGTGTAATCATCAACAACAACAAAGACATATCTAGATCCTCCTAGACTAGTGACATCAACGGGACCAAAGAGATCCATATGCAATAATTGAAGTGGCCTAACGGTGATGACCTTATTTATGGATTTAAAAGATGAACGATGTTGTTTACCAAGTTGACATGCATCACATAATTTATCTTTATCAAACTTATAAATAGGCAAACCAACAACAAGATTTTTCCTAGACAATTTTGAAATCAAATCCATACTAGCATGTCCTAAACGTCTATGCCAAAGCCAACTATCATTTACCACGGATAAGCACTTAATACGTTGACACATAATACTCTCAAGATCAACTACAAAAACATTATCTGATCTTTTTGCAATAAACATAGTATCCAACTCATCATTTTTGAAAACAATGCACCTAGATGCTTCAAATTTAACACTATAACCAACATCACAAAGTTGGCTTATACTAAGCAAGTTAAAAGATAGACCCTCAACAAGTAACACATTAGAGATAAGTAAAGAATTCATATTACCGATGTTACCTTTACCCAAAACGTGTTTTTTAGTATTGTCGGCAAAAGTAACTTTGTCACCTTTTGTTTTATATAAACGTGTAAATAATGATTGGTTTCCGGTCATATGTCTTGAGCATCCACTATCAAGGAGCCATATATTTTGCTTCTTGATGCTCAATCCCTCATCATGATTTGCCATAAAGGCAAAGTGAGTTGAGCCGGTATCATCATCCGAAGAAGCATCTTCATCATTTTCAAGTTCTCCCATAAAAGCAACAAGATTAACATTTTCGTTATCACTTTCTTCTTCATCCGAATTTTGAGTATCCCAAGTGATATTAGCATGCATTGCTCTCTTAGGTTTCTCCTTTTGAAGAAGAGGACAATAAGTTTTGATGTGACCAACTTTCTTGCAATGATAGCAAGTGGGTTCATCTTGTTTGATAGCTCTAGTATTCTTCTTATAGGGTGAGGAAGAACTTCCTTTCTTGGCAAAGCGTTTGTATCTCATAAACCTATGCTCACACTACTCTCTTAATCTATTACAAGAACTAAGAGGAAATGAAAAGTGTTTAGGGGTGCTTATAAAAGCTTTGTAACTAAACTCCTAAATAAGTGGATATGAACTAAGTAGCTTGAGAATGAATATGACTTGAATGCTCCTTTGAAACCTTCTTGAATGATAATATTAATTGCTCTTAAGATTGGTAGATGGAAGGCTTGAGTTGTGTCTTGAATGAGCTTCAATATATAGCTGAAAATATCTTCCAACGGTCAAAAGGCTTCTATCTAACGGATCTATTTTATCTCCAACGGATATAAGCTTTGTCCTCTAGTAATAGTGCAGAAACCCTCTCCTGCGGTGTACCGCGGGTGTGGTCCGGTGCACCGCGAAAACGTTCGTCTTAATTTCAAGCTTACTGGTCGGACTATCCTATGCACCGTGTCCCTGGTCCGTGCCTCAGTCCGGTGTACCGCGCCTTAGTCCGGTGTACCGCACATTTTCTTAGCTTACTGACGGGCTATCCTGTGCACCGCGCCTCTGGTCCGTGGCTCTGCGGTGTACCGCAGTTTTCTGTCCGGTGTACCGCGATACTGCTCTTTTGAAACTCAAGCTTAATATCAAGGAATTTAACACAACTAATCTAATGAGGGGTTTTGGAAAACCTTAAAAGTGATACCAAATGAATTTTAGTTTAAATGATGATTTGTCGAATATTAAAACGGGAATAAAAACAAGGTGAGGCTAACACCATGGAACCTGTTCGTTAAAATTACTCACTATTTCCTTAAAAGCAAGAAACTCCGCATTGATGACTTCACATTCTTCTGAAGCTAAATTTGTCACAATCTCTAAATGGTAATCTATATGATAAATTAGAATGGTTGAACAAAAAGGGGATGGAATTAGCATAGAGCAAACATAAAGGATGTTTGTCAAACAAAACTAAATTCCCTTATTTCTCATTTGACTTTTTTCCACTCTCTAACTCCATACATAGCCTTAACAGACAAATGAGTCCTAAAGGTCCGGTAGACATTCCCATGTGGGGATTGATTAAAATTTGGACTTAGTTTTTTTAATCCTTCTAATCCTGACTTATGAGTTGAATTAGGTGTAGGAAACTTTCTAGCTTTTACCCTTCCCTAGCATTTGTGTGAATTTAGGTATGTTTCTTTGTTCTGATGAACCTTTGGTTACATCGAAGCTCAAGTATATTAAAACAAAAGAGACTAGTAAAGTAAACTTTACAGTCTATTTAAACACTTAAATCACTAACTTTGTTAGCCATCCAAGACTTCACGGAGACTTTGGAAAAAAAAGAAAAACTTTACGCAGCAATTTTTATTTTAGATGAGCAGGAAGCTCATAGTGCAGATCCAATTTGAACAATCATGAATACTGGGAGAAGTTTTATAGTATAAATTCTTTCCCAATCAAAATTTTTGAGCAACCCATGATCAATTCTTTTATACCTCTTTAATACTTCCTAAAGACTCATGTCATATCATATCCTTAACTATCATTGATCAACAGGACTAGGTCTATTTTTCCTAAAGTTCATCAGAAGTTTAAAGCAACAGAGATATATGATCACAGTTCATCCATAAGTTCATTAGAGCAAGCTGTTCTACATTAAAGGGATAACTCTCCTACACAAAGAATTTTCAGTTTTCTTTCTAAAAAATGCAAAATCACCATGGATAGTTGACTAAAGCAATCCTTGACTTTAGGGATTTAACAATGTGGGTTGAAGTCTATATATGCCAAAAACTGGCCATAAAAACAAAATCTAACGAAATTGAAGGCAATAACTCTAGGAATTTTCTGAAAAAAAGAAATTAATTTAATTATTTTTTGTACACAAAATATCCATTTAATTTAAGAACACAAGCAAAATGTAAAATTAGAACAAATAGAAACATCAAAACCTTGTAATCCTCGAAAACAGTGATCGTAGGTATCTCCTTGTTGATAATTCTGTCAAATCTGCACAATGGTAGGATACTAAGGAATGAGATATATGTAAAATATAAAGTAAATCATGGAGTTACATGGCGGGTGAGTCGGAGGGGACGGCAGCAAGAGCAACTTCTTTGTCGGACGCCATGGATGTGGTTTAATACTCACTTTCGCAGCCGACTGCTGCTGTACACACAACATGAATCAAATGATTAATTTATGATTATTGTAATCATACTTAATTTTGAACAAAAATAGTTATATTTTTCTTCCTTCTGTTTTTTTTTTTTCTAAACATATGAGCCACAGGACCTCTTCTTGATAACTGCAGTCCACTAAATTTGATACTAAAAAACAAAGTACTTTGTAATTAGAGCTTTTAAATAAAAATGTCCAATTTTTTTTTTTGGTCGCTAAATAAAAATGTCCAATTAAAAAAGTTTATTTGTTAAAAATATCCTTTAATAAAATTATTTATTAAAAATAACTTTGACAAAATTATTTTTATATAATTTTTTTAATTTCTCTATTATTTATCCTTTAAATTTAACCATCATATTACAAATTTCCACTACCGTCCACCGTCCACCGCCCCACCATCACAACCACAACTACCACAACAACAATCACAACCACAACCACATCCATAACCACCACCACCACCACCACTTACTATTAATTTCATCACGCACATTTGTGATTTTTTTTTAAATCGTCATAACTAATTCTAAAAAATTAGAAAAATTAAAAAAATGCATTTCTTGAGGAGACAAATAAATGTTTATGTCTATGTGTTTTTTTTTTGAAATTTTTGAACTTTTTTCGCAAACATGAAATTCATTGTTTCGAACAGTGAATTTCATGTTTAGAAAAGCATGTTTGTGAAAAAAATTAAAAAAAAACATAGACGTAAATATTAATTTGCTTTGTCTAAAAATACATTTTTTTAGAATTAGTTATGACGATTTAAAAAAAATTCCAGGACAGGCGCGTGTGATGAAATTAGTAGTAGTAGGTGGTGGTGGTTGTGGTTATGGTTGTGGTGGTGGTGGTTGTAGCGGTGGTTAAATACATAAAGGTGCTAATGGTAGTGGTGATGGTAGTAGTGGTGGTAGTAGTGGTGGTGATGATTATAATGGTGGTAGAAGTGTTCCGTTATTTGTTTAATATTAAAAAATAAATATTATATTAAAAATAAAATAATATACCAAATAATAGATGTAGTATAGGTATAAAAAGATAGATGAGATGTTTTTTTTAAATATTTATTTTATTAGGTATTTTCTTATAAAATAAATTGTTGGAGGTTATCCTTTACAATTAGGCATTTTCATTAGGTATTTTCTTTTAGCAAAAACTTCTTGTGATTATCTATTTTATTTTATTTTTCGATAATAGAAAAATATATAAAAGTCGCTTACAAAGACCCCCTAAAAAATTAGTCAAATAGGGATTAGATTTCTTAAAGTTAAGGGAAAAAATTGAAATTTTTTTCAGGACGGAGAATCTCGAATTTTTAGATTTAGGAATATGTTTGACAACAAATGTGGGATTTCCATTTTATAAAATTCCTAATTTTTTGTATGAGAGATTTCATTTTTCTGTTTGTATATGTTTGACGAATTCTATATTATCAATGTCATCATTTGCAACAACCTTTTCCTCTTTAGATTGATTAAGTCTAACTCTCGAGTGAATCATGTACTTTTTTGTTAAGTCAAAATTGATATGCTCAAGTCCTCTGTCCATTTTCAATAACAATTCAGGTCAGCCATTGGATGTGGAAAGACCATATAATTGTCAGAGCCTCCCTAGTAGTGGCTAAGGAATCCACATATAGCAATAAAATCTCTTACCTTCATACTTAATGCTATACAACCAATTCCTTCCGTTTGAGCAACATAGACTCCAAACACCCATGGTGTTTTAACACAAAGTTTAACTCTAAACCTGAGAAACTTCACATCTACATGTGAGGATTTATCTGGGTAATCAAACTCAATCAATCTACACAACAGCCTTGCTTAGTTCATCAATTATTTTAATCATGTTTTGTTTGAAAGCTATCCCCCTTTGCTTGAACTCAACCTGTGTAATAACTGAAATCTATTTCTTCATATGGAACTTTCTCCCCCCATACTTTTTAAACAACATGAAATACCTAAGAACACCTCAAGTCTATTGCGCCATGCTCGGCGAAAATCATTTTCAAACTTATAACTTATCTTGAAAGGATTAGTGTTATGACAAAACACCTCACGAACGATATATTCAAACGAAGAACACAAGAGATTTTACGTGGTCCACTAGCGGAGAATCTGTTAACTATTTCCACGACGGAAAATAACTATTTTACGTGGTTCGTTGTCTTGAACCTAACTGAGCCGTTTCCAATCACCTTACACACAACTCCGTTTTCCATATAGACAGTCCCTCCATCTGTGCAGTTGTATGTCAAAAATAGCTCCTTGTTAGAGCAAATATGATAGGAATCCCTAGAGTCAAGAACCCATACATTGGGTTGATGCGTGACATTATCCGCCATAAGAATATAATCATATCAGACGAATTTCCTTTTTCCACCATGGCTGCAGATCCGTTCTGTCCTTGTTGTGCTCGTTTATGACAGTCTCTCTTTCCATGCCCCTCTCCTTGCACCAAGCACATATATCATTAGGTAACTTAGAGCCTTAAAATTATTTTTTACTCTTCTTACCTTTCTTGCCTTCTCCCATCTAATCCGGAAGCATGGTCTTCTGTATTTGTGCATGCGCCCTTGTGGCACAATTCCCTAGAATGAAGAGCAGATCTCACCTCTTTAGAGTTATGCTGTCCTTATTCACGATAAAAGACTGCACGAAGTTCTCGTATGATGGAGGTAACGAGACCAACAAGATAAGGGCTGCATCCTCATCCTTCACCTTCTCATCAATATTACACAAATTTAGAAGAATTGTATTTAATTGATCAAGGTGTTCCTTGAGAACCGTACCTTCTGTCATCCGTAGACTGAACAATCGCTGCTTTAGCATCAACTTGCTGGTGAGTGACTTCGTTATGCAGAGACTCTCCAACTTGAGCCATAAAGCTGCCGCCATTGTCTGTTCTGCGATCTCTGTGATAACGTCATCTGATAGGCATAACATGATTGTCGAGTGTGCCTTCTCCTCCATCAACATGTACTCCATCGATGCAACATCCACGCCTCCCTTGTCTGTGGCCAAAGGCGTCCAGATGCCTTGCGACTTTAATAAGGCGCACATCTTGATCCTCCACAGATTGAAGTTGTTCCCTTCTGTAAATCTGTCGATCTTCAACATCGATCCGGACATCGTTCTTGATGAAATTCACCAACAATTGCTCTAATACCAGTTTGTTATGACAAAGTACCTCACGAAATATTAAAACGAAGAACACAAGAGATTTTACGTGGATCGCTAGCGGAGAATCCGTTAACTATTTCCACGGCGGAAAAGAACTCTTTATTTTTTAAGAGGAACAATCACAATGTTTGAATACACACTATGGAACCCAAGGAGTCCTTTATATAGATCCTAAAAAACCTTACCAAATCAATTTGTTTCCTAATCTATATTTGATTTGTACCAAATCAATTTGTTTCCTAATATATTAATTGCCTTATTTGATAATCAAGTCATATTCAACAGCCTTGCTTAGTTCATCAATTATTTCAATCATGTTTTGTTTGAAAGCTAGCTCCCTTCGCTTGAACCCAACCTGTGGAATAACTGAAATCTATTTTTTTAAGTAGAACTTTCTTCCCCCATATTTTTAAAAGAGAAAATCCTATTTTAGGCCATTACATATAGCCTAAAAATATTTTTAGGCCAAACGTGTCAAAAGTCACATTTTTAGGCCAAACCTATTCAAAACGCCAATTTTTAGGCTATTTCACTAATTTCGTGAGATATTTCATAGATTTTAAGGACATTTTCGACACTTTAAATAGAGTTCTTAATTTTTGATACGACCAAATAAACGTATAGTTTATTTGAAATGCCTAAATTGTCTTTAAAATCAATGATATATCTCACGAAATTAGTGAAATTGCCTAAAAATATGCATTTTGAATACGTTTGGTCTAAAAATGTGACTTTTGAAACGTTTGGCCTAAAAATGTTTTAGGCCATACGTAATGGCCTAAAAATAGACTTTGCTTTTTTTAAAACAACATGAAAAACCTAAGAACACCTCAGGTCTATTGCGCCATGCTCGGTGTAAATCATTTTCAAACTTATAACTTATCTTGAAATGATTAGGTTAAACCTCTTCAATCTGCACTTTGTGATAAGACCCCATTGTCTTTGACATCCATTATAAAAAATCGTATATTTAGCGGCAAAAATTTTAACACTAAAAATCTTAATTTTATCGCTAATAGCCGCTATTTGTTCGTCTTTATAAGTTCGTCTCTAAAGATACCTTTAGTAGCAAATTATTTGTTTTTGCCTCTATTGACTTTATCTTTAGCGGCAAATATTACCGCTAAAAATATAATTAGAGACCATTTTGGTGTTTAAAAATATCATAGAGGCCATTTTAGTGTTGCCGCAGTAACTTCGTCCCTAATGATACTATTTCTTGTAGTGATCTCTTCGAAAATGATTAACGTGATAAGGCCTAAGAGCTTAAACTTTTGATAAGATCACCAATTCTTTGTCAACAAAGGTGATCCCAGTAACTTACTTTATTGCTGATGTCAACCACTTCGATAAGAAGCCATATTGTGATCCTTTGGTGTGGTAATGTATGGAGGATGAAAAATGTTTGAATATATGAAGTGATAAGGAGCTGATAAGATGGTTTTAAGATGGGTGCATTACCGATATGAATAAATATTGTGTATAACTAGTTGGGTAGGAAAGGACAAAGAAACTTGGAAACCATTGGATGGATTTGCTGCAACTATCTACAGAACTAAGGAGTCGTCTCTTAGAGCGTATGATTAAGTTTTCTGCATGCTTTCCTTATCCATCCCCCAAAAGATCTAAATTATAGGACGCTAACTGCTAAATCCATCATGCAATCCATGTAGATATCATCCTCTTTTATCACCCTATCATCCCCTAGTGTTTGAAATATAATTCTTCCAAATAAGTAACAAACAGAAAAATCAAAAACCTATATTTTTATCATTGTATTTCAAGGATAGTTTGGGGTCATCATGCAAGCTGACCAAAATATGAGTTTTAATTGGAAACTGAGAGGTGCAAACTTGAGCAAGGGTTAAAATGTGAAAGCCTCATATGACAGGATTTTTACGTGCAGAGCTCTAGACTAAGAATCATCTTATCACAGTACAACTAAGAATAATGCAGGTATATATATGCGAATTTAAGCTCTTCTTCTCCACTTCACTTTCTCAAACATACAACTCCGAAAACTTACACATTCCACCACCATTAAAACACCTCAAATCATCCATTTTTGGTCAATGAAATATTTTATATTAAAAACATGCAAATCGCAAATAGTCATTAAGCAAAAAGAATTTAAGATTAATGTTTAAGCTAATCTATTGTTTCTTTTAACAAAATTACATAACAAAGAAAGTGCTGGTAAGGGCGTCCCACTGGAAAATTCAACAGAATAATGAGCAGCTCCTACTTTGTCTCACTTACTGGTATGCTCACTCAGCAATCTCTCAATCTCCTGCAAGTTCAAAACATACAATTTAGTGGATACTCAAACCTCATTCCAATAGCTTAAAAGATGTACATATACTTCACTGCAAAAATGATTATCCTCCCTATTATCTTTTTGACCCGACTAAACTATTAACTTGTTCAAATGCTTTCAAACTATAAGAGAATTACTAGATCAGATTTTTTAGTTAAATTTAAGCAGAAATTAAATGAAGTGGTGTCAAAATCTACTACCTTAGCTCCCCTATACTCGAACCTATCTCAAATAACAAGATTCACACATGTATGTCTATACCAATTAGATTTGTTTGTTAAAAGAACAATTTAAGTCATTTTAGCAATCTATCAAAAAAAATTAATATAATATATCAAAAGCGTGAAGCTGGAAACCACTTGATCAATATGGAAACTACCTCACAACAAACTTTTAATAGAAATCAATTGAACTCCTTAAGGAAAATGTTTTCTAAACAATATGAATCTCCATAGACAGTAACTTTTAATTTTATTTTTTGTATTAAAGAAGATTATTAAGTTGAAAAAAGGACAACAATTAGTGAGTAGCTGATTGCGAAGCATACCTTCTGCCTTTTATAACTTTCATTCTTTCGTGCATCTTTGTCCTCGAGAGACTTGAGATGCTCCTGTATATGTATACATACCAAAGAGTTATTTTACAGCTCTAAAGTGAAATTAAATTACATATCCGAGCAAAAAAAAAATTAAATTACATAAGAGCTCAAATTAGAAAGTTATACATACCTGTTTCCTTTTTCGCGAGGCATCTTGTTCTTCATCTAATACTAGAGGTGGATGAACCCCTGAAATGGAGGGAGCTGTTTCCGGAAATACCCCTGCCTTTACCAAGAGATCTTTCAGTGTGATCTCAGTGAATAAAGGCTGCCTTATGGTGCTCTGCTGGTGAATATCCCACCACACCTCAGCTACTGTTTTCTCACTAAAATCGGGCCCCAAAGCTACCTGAGGAGTGGGCCCTATTCCTAAAATTGTGAGATTTGCTCTCTCAACAAATCTCAGAAGCTCCCCAAGCTTCATCTTTGCTAAAGGCTTCTCCAATTCCCCTAGCATCTTCTGAAGCTCATCTATAGTCAGGTTGTACACACATCTTGGCTCCATAATCACTTCTATTAGGAAACTACACAATCAAAAATCAAAATTCAAAATTCAAAATTCAAAATTCAAAATTCAAATTAGATCTAATTGGGCCTGACTTCAAAAACTATCTTCAAGACCTAATTTGAAGATTAGACCAGAAAATGCACTGAATTGACACAGATAATCAATCTTCAAGGAGAAAAGAAAGAGGCTTACCACAGAAAATGAAATAGCAAAATGTGAATTGAATTAAAATGAAAAAACAAAACTATTGAAACAGCAGTGATAGGGTTATCAAAAGTTAACCTAAAGAGAACACGTCATAAACCACGATTTTGCGGGTCCACAAACACGAAGGGCGGACCCAACGTTCCAGATCACGCCACGTGTCATAAAAAAAACCATAATCCATATTCTTCACATTAACTCTCATCACTCCTGTTCAAGTTTTCTTTTGCTTTAATACTTTTTTTTTTCTTTTATTTCAGTTACATTTCATTTTTAATTAGTGTTTTCGACATCAATTAGCTAAACTTTGTGTAGTGCCCCACACTTTATTTGTTGTAAAGTATTGAAATATGTGCAAGCTTATATATACTGCTATTTATAAATGATGGAATGAAATTTACAGCAATAACACCTAAGACAATAACAGGTTCCTTTACATATATAATTGCAAAATAGTTGAGTTAGATTTTCAACATAAATTATTTGAAATAGACAACATAGAGTAAGTAAATATATTTCAAAAGAAAAAGTGAGTTACAAAGTAGCAAATATTACATACCTTAGATGTATGGACAATCATCCGAAAGCACACCTGGACAATGTCCAGTGCAACTTGTATTGCATATGGTACATAAGAGTTAATTATATGGCCTGCAATAGAAATCTTAAAAGGTATTAGAGTGTAAGAATTATAAAAGATCAAGGGAAAATAAAAACATCAACAGGGTAAACCTTTACTGTTACAGTTTTACCAATTCAGCAAATATTTGAATTGAAAAAACCAAGCAAAACTAGAGAATGCTAATCATAAAAACATCAATGATCATAGGTTTTCAATTTTTTTTGTTCACTTATTGTATTGCAAATATAGAGGCACAAGTAAAGCATACATATGCTTTGCAAATAAACTTTTTCCTATTTACTTTGTTTTCCTTATCACTTTCCCATGCCTATTATAGTAAGAGTATCACTATCCCTAATTTATTAGAGTCTACACAATAAATATTGTGTATGTCTCTATTTCTATTTTTATAAGTAAGGTATATATTGACCGTGCAATCCTATATAGCAGTAGAAAGAATAGAAAAAACCAACAAAGAGCAATTAATGATTTCACAAAAGGTTGATTATACTATATTGCCTAATAAACAATGTCCTAACCATTAGACCATGAAATCGCTCGTTAAAGTTACTGACTGTTTAATTTAAAATAAGAAACTCACATTCATGAGTTCAGATTCTGAAGCTAAAGTATAGACAAAAGAGACTAGAAAAGTAAACTTGAGTACTAATGGATAAAACTCTGAAGTGCGTAATTCTAACAAGAATGATGAGTACTGTGAAAAGTTTTACAGTATTAGTTCTTTCCCAATCAAAAATTGTTCTTCAAGTAAAAATATGGGAAAGAAGAGAAATTTAAAACCCTGTGATCTACGTTGGTAGGAATAGAGAAACAACAGGGAAACGTAATATAACAGAGATAGGTAATCATTCGAGCAAGCTGTTCTAACTTAAAGAGAGATGTGAAATCCTATATAACAACGAATTTTCAATTTTATATTCTACAAGTGCAAAATCACCTTGGATAGCTGACTTAAGCATAATGAGTTGGAGCTTGTGGGTAGATGTCTTTAAATGCAAAAAACCTGGCCATAAAATAAATCACAAGAAATTAATGAAATCAAATGCAACATGTCTAGAAATATTCTGAAAAAGAAATTAACAGTAATTATTTCTTATAAACACAAGCAAAAATGTCTTATTAAAAGGGAAGAAGAAAAATGAAGACACAATGATCGCGTGTATATCCTTGTTTGATAATTAGAGTTTTATTTGGGTTTAACATTTTTTTGGAAGTAATTGGCGATTTGCCACACTAAGAAAAAGAATAGCAACTTTAGCACCCGGACAGTATCCCGGTTTTCGCCCTTCTTGAAAGGCGGTTGGCTGGGATCCGCCCTTAGTTAATTGTTGATTTAGAAGAAGGGCTGTCTCCCACTGACCAGCCTTAGTGCGCTAATTAAAAAAATTAAATTTAAGTAAGGGCGGTCTCCCGCTGACCGCCCTTAGTACAAATTTTTACCGTAGGAGGGCGGTATCCTTCTTACCGCCCCTAGTTTAATTTAAAAAAAAATAAGGGCGGTCTTCCACTGACCGCCCCTAATAGAATATAACATTCTTCCCCAAAATCAAATCCATTTCGAAAAAATTGAAAAAAAAAAGTAAACCCCCCCCTCCTCCCGCCCCTTGCCGCCGCCGTTCCTGTGCCGCCTCCCTTTCTCCTCCCTAGTTGATTCTACTTCTATTAATCCTAAAAACTAAGGTTAGGGTTCTTATTTTTTTTATTTCGATTATTTTGTTTGATTTATCCATGCATGTATGAGTTGTAATTTCTTGTGATGTAACTAGAATTTTGAGTTAATTGATAATTTTAGATATTTTCATAATTGGTCCTTTTTAATTTTGATAATTGCACAATTAGTCCTTTAAGTTTTATGTAATTGCAATTAAGTCCCTACATTGAATATAACTAGAATTTTGAGTTAATTGATAATTTTAGGTAATTGCACAAGTGGAGTTAATTGATAATTTTAGATAATTAAACAACTTGAAACCATTATTAAGACTTTCATGTTTGACTATTATTTATAGTATTTATCCAACTTTACTGATCATCAACAGAGTAAACCTTTACTTACCAATCTTGCATATATTTTAATGGGAAAATCCAAACAAAATTAGAGAATGTTTTAACAAATAAGGAACTCACGAAACATTGGACATGTTAACCACAAGAACATCCGATTATCATAAGTGTTAAATATTTTTGTTCACTTATTGTATTTCTAATATACAAGCACAAGTGAAGCATGCATATGCTTTGACAATCATGAATTAAACCAGGTGGAGACGTTCGCTTTCACTCTTTTGCTCGTGTCATTTATATTAAGAGTATCACTATCCCCATTTAATTTAAGTCATCAAAATGAATATTGTTTACGCTTATTATTATTTTAGTATTGGTAAGTTATATGTTGACTGTCTACTCCTATATAGAAGGAAAAAGAATAGAATAAATGAACAAAGCAAATTGCTCAACAATGGCTTTGTTGTCTAACCTAACCATACAAGTTTAATATATACTCATCGTAACCTTGAGTTATAAAATATAAACAATATAATGTATTAAAATTTACTAATAGTAGGAATGTCTTACCATATTTTTTGAAATGTTATGATCATCGATCTCGAACTTGACAAGGTAATGAATCTGCATAAACAAAATAAAAATCAAGTATTCCTATTCCATTTAATAGATGTATAAGATACATATCAAAACGTATAATGTTTCACATATTCTTCAAACTTTAAGTTATATTATATATTATGTTAATTTGAATGTACATTTAAATAAAATCTTTACCAAGCACATTTCAAAAATTAGTACAAAGTTTATGTAATGATTTTCAAAGTAGTAACAACATTCGACCAAAATTAAATAGTAATAACCTAATGGGTAACACGTGATGCATGATTAAAAAAACATGACTATTTTGAGAGTAATATATAATTACTAATTTTATACTTTTGATAAAAATTAGTATCTCTTACAACAACTTTTGAAATATTATAGACTGATTTAAAAATCTGAATATAAACTAGAGTAATGAAATTTGACCTCATTTGGAATACAAATGGTTTGCACGGGTCTAAGTGAGGTTAAATAGGTAAGATATACATTAACTACACGGGCCAACCAATTTGAATTTCATTTATAAAATTGTAAGGATGTTAAAAAAGTTAGAAATTTTGCACAACCGGTCCATACTAAAATATATAGGTGTTTTTTTTTTGTTAACTTTTAAAACCGGAACTGGCATGACTCTTACCCATTAAATATAAACATCTAGAAATATATTGCTAATTGTACTTAGAAAAAGACCTAGAATTACCTACACATATCCATCTATTCTTCTCAAAATCCTCACATTTTGAATAAAATTGTATCAAATAATCTCAAATGTGTACTCCATTATACTACTCTATTTTTCTAAAATTAGGATTTTCATTTTCAAAAATTATAATTTTATTTTCCACATAGATGATTCAAAGTATATATTGATGCCCATAGTTATATTTTTGTTACAACTTTAATATGTAAAATAAATTGACACGCAATGAACATGAATATAAATCTAACTCATGTATCACCCGAAGTCATCTACAATGCACCCAAAACCCATCACATCTGAAACCCAAATGTTTAATATTGTATTGGGCAAGTGGGTTTGGTTTTCAAGACCAGCATAAGAAATATTAGCTTACAAGGTGAGCAATTTTTACACCAACCCGATTCACAAATATCCCTAGATAAAAGCCTCTTAAAACATACATATATGGTCTTCTTGAAATGTGTGTATTTTAGCCAAATTGTTTTAAAAATTCCATTAAATGTTAAATAAATAACACATTTACATATTTGCAAAGAACTGTTACATATATAATAAGATTATAGTACATTTTGATAAACTAAATCAAACAAAATAATTTATGATTTCTTACCCAAATGTATATCTGTCGTTTTTAAAAAGTAGATCTTCAACATCTCGCATTGTAATATTGATCTAGACTTGAAGAGACATAAAAGAATCAGAGAAGGGAAATATGAGGGTGTGAAGAGACGACAATAAAGTTATATGATGATCTTTATGATTTTATTTATCATAAGAATATTTTTATTTGGAGAGATTAAATCAAGTTTTGAATCGTGTTATTGAATCTAAAGACACATACATAAACGGTAAGAAAGAAGATATGGAGGCGAAAATATGAACTGGAGTTGTAGAGTGATATTAGGGTTTGTATAATAAAAATATTTTATATAAGTTAGAACTTATCATGTGTTATTTTTAAAATTTCATTTTAGGATTTGGCCCATTCAAATGCATAATATCATATCAGGTTTTCAATGGACTCACTCTCTTGAATATGAACTTTGATGTGCTAAATATTTTATGTGAACCAAAATGATTTGATGTTGGACAACAATGTAATAGATAAATGGGCATGTGGTGTCTTATTTTTGTTCACTTTTGTAGTACCTAGTTTTTTTTTTTTTGGACATTGGGAGGGTGCCTAAGCACCCAAAATAAACAGACCAATCATCCTATCCCTATCTTACTAAAAGCCGAAGATAAATCGAAAATACTAAATGTATTTCGATTGACAAAAGTTGCCGCGTGCCTAGCCTCCTTCGCCAACTTATCCGCATTTCTGTTGAGCTTTCTACTGATGTGTTTGAAAGAAACTTGCCCAAACTCTTCAGCGTTGTGGATAATTTTTTGTAGGATGGGTTGGATATTCCAACGAGCTGCTGACACCTGCTTTATACCTTGAATAATCTCAAGGTTATCTGAATAGATAGTTATTCTTTCCCCCGGGAAGTAAGCTCCAATCTGTGTTGCTTTAAGAACTGCCTCTGCTTCTCCTTCCAGGGCCGCATTGCAATCAATGCTAGTGCTTTGTTTGATGGGCATTCTTTGTTCCTTTTGAAATCCAACAACTGCAATTCCCGTAGGTTCCCATTTGTTTGAAAAAGATGCATCACAGAAAAAAATAATATCCTGCTCCTGTTCATCATTAATTGTGTTCCTATTTGGTTCTTCTCTGTTATTGAGTCCTTTATAACCTTCTCTGAGCCAGCTAATCCCGTGAATTTCTTGCATAAGTTTCTTTGATGCAATATTAATCCCCATTCCGTCAACTGCAATTCCCTCGTGTATAGCTTTCATCTTTGCCTTCCATATATTCCACAGATTTATCATTAAAAAATCTCGTACCACATTCTCATCCCATCCCCCTTTTGTGTACGATTTAATGACCTTCAGAAACCAATCTTCAATCTTATCGTCCTGTTTATCCAGTATTTTAATCTGTAGAATAGATCCTGCCCAAATGTCTTTGCACATCGTACAATGAAGAAGAATATGTTCAACATCTTCTTTCTCGTGATTACACCATAGGCAGTTTGTAGCATCCGCGCATTTTCTTTTATACAAATTAACTCTGGTCGGGATTGCGTTGTTAATTAGTCGCCACATAAATAATTATTTATGTAGTACCTAGTTTCCTAAATTATATATTATATGACATTTACATCTTCAATTTGTCTTCTCTCTCTTCCCAATTTTATTGTTCTTGCAAACTGAGGATCGAGACATCGTAAGTTATTTAGTCATTTATTCCATTAAAGGAAATATATAGTTGATAAATGAGGCACGTGAGTTATCTAATCATTCTTCATTAAAAGAAAGATAGAGTTGAGGGTCGAGAGACTATAAATTATCTGGTCATTTTTTATTAATGGGAAGATAGAGTTGAGGGCCGAGGGCTCATAAATTATCTAGCCCTTTTAATAAAAGGAAAGATAGAGTTAAAGGGTCAAGAGCCCTTAACTTATCGAGACCTTTTTCATTAAAATAAAAATAGAATTGAGGATCAAGAGTCCGTGAGTTATCTAGTATTTTTCCTTCAAGTAAAGATAGAGTTGAGGATCGAGCTTCCGCGAGTAATCTAATCCTTTTTTATGTAAGGAAAGATAGATTTGAGGGTCGAGGGCTTGTAATTTATATAGCCTTTTCATAAAAGGAAAGACAGAGTTGATGGTCTAGAGCCTTAAGTTATCAGGTCCTTTTTCATTAAAGTAAAGATAAAATTGAGAACCGAGATCCTGTGAGTTATATAGTCCTAAGTATTAAAGGATAGATAGATTTGAGGGTCGAGAGCATGTGAGTAATCTAGTCCTTTTTTATTAAAGGAAAGATAGAGTTGAGGGTTAATAACCCATGAATTATGTAGTGCTATTTTATTAAATGAAATATAGATATGGGGAAAAAGATCCAATATGTAATAACATGAATTTTGGAACAGATATTAATTATTCTTCTAGTATCCTCTATTGTACCCAAATTACTAATTCCCTCTTGACGAAAAACCTTCTCGGGGTAAAAACTCGACTAAGGAAGAGAGTGTGGTAGAGGATGACATGGATGATGACTTACGTTTCATTGGCAAAATTTATATGTGCAATAAGGTTGAGGCGTTCTAGCTAGTAGTTGGTCGTTGATAATACTTCCGCATATGCTCAAAGTTCCATGGGTTTAGTAGGTTTCTTTTTTCTTTAGTCATGAGATGGTAAAAACCAGGTCACACTTATTGTGTGACCTTGTATGGATGTTATCTTCACTTTGTGTTTAGTTCACAACAGTGATTCAATTTATTGTTTTCTGATCATAGTTGAGTTTTTTTTAGGTGTGTTTAGCATGATCATATAAGATAGGTGAAAAGAATGCATGCTTGAAGATATGGAACTTAAATGATCAAAGATCATACACGATGAGTTAAGCGTAATGGTGGATAATTTAGTGGCTGAGATAAATCGTGTAATAGTGGATTCTTGTGTCGCAACTAGGGTTTTGGATGATTCAAAGGAAAATGAGGAGAATGGGGAGTCGAATAACTTTCTTAGTTAAGGGACACCCCTGATGTGAAGTGATTATCTCGAGACAGTTGGGAGATATTGGATTGTCTAGCTGGACTTCTTGATGGAGTATTTAGAAAGTGTACTTCACTTTTTTTATATGTAAATATGTAATAGAAGTGATTTTGTCTTTAGGTGGTAGTTTCTGAAATTACTAGTATCAATTTTAGTTAAGTTTTACTTGTTAGGATATAGGAGATTGGTTTATTTTTTCCAATATCACCAAATATGTAATTGAATTGTTGAGTTTTAAGAAAAATACCAGCAAAAAAAAGAACGGGTAGTGAGGCGCACGACATGGAAAACTGCGACAACACGATCATGTGACTAACATTCACACACAATCTCCGAACAAGGAGATCCAGATAAAGTTGGCCAGTGATCCTAGTTTGACCCTATCCAAAATCCTAGAGGAAGCTAAACAATACATTGAGGTTGAGAATGTGTTAATTATAGCCAAAGAAAGAGCGACAATGCACGATGATGAAAAAAGTCGTAGAGTGGGCAAAGCCCAAGCTTGGCCTAAGAAGAGAAAGAGAGACAAGATAGGGTATCGAGGACGCACATTATATTTGTACGCGAAACCAAGTTGAAATTACCTTGTAATATGATAATAAATACCAAGAAACGAGATCAAAATTGATATTATCAATTCCACAAAGATGTGGATCACGATACCAACGAGCGTAGACTACTACTTGACAAAATAAAAAGACTCGAGAAAATGGGAAAATTGTCACCACTTCGGTTGGGAGGTCCATCCGACAACCAATCCGGAGATGGGGGACACCTTCTAAGAGATGACGTGTATCATTAGGGTCGATCCACCTAGCTAGTGATAGCATGAGAGGATTCAAGGCACCACAGAATAAAAGTCAAGGTCAACCCTTACGATAATGGTTTAAAATAGAGATTAACAGCATTACGGGATACTTCGCTACTGGAGTTACACAATCCGACTAAAATATGTATGCTAAGAAGGCCCAAGATCCACCACCCGAGGAAGGCCTAGAAATAATGATGATGTAAACTTCAACGATAAAGATACTTAGGGATTATTATTACCTCACGATAATGCATTGGCAATCCCCTCTATTATAGGGAGCGCCATCGCTAGACGAGAGTTAATCGACATGGGAAGTTTAGTAGACCTATTATTTGCTGCTACCTTGGATAAGATCAAAATTTCTCAAGCCGACATCCTATCGTTCCCGTAAAGTGTTTGATTTTCAACGGTCAAAGTGTAACCCCCATTGTTTATGTCGAGTTACCATTACCGACATCGTAGTGTTCAACCAAATGAAGTGCGTGAATATGGGTCTACGTATCGTGCTACTATTGGGATAACCACTCTTAACAAACTCAAAGATGTAGTGTCCACGTATCACCTCACGATGAAGTTACCTAACGAAAAGGGGGTGGTCAGCATTCGAGTCTACCAAGCTCAAGCCAGGAGTGTTATTTCATCTCCCTCGTCGGACCATATATTGTTGTAATATAAGTGCAAGACGAGCTCGGTCAAACTCTAGGCATGACAACAATGATTTAAGATTCCCAAGGAAGCAGGGATAATCCAGAGCATCCGCTCAAACTCTATAGTAAGTGTTACGCTAGTCAGGCAAAACAAGGTACACACGAGCTTTTTTCAAACCAAGAGAAATTTTACCTATCCATTGCATTTAAGACATCTACCGAAACCCTTCAAAAGGGGATGAAGGTGGGTTCATGAATGTAATTGGGAGAATCCACCTGGGTCAGACTATATTACACTTATTTCCTCGTTAGAAGGATTTTTTAATAATATTGTAGACGGCCCGCAACCTCATGTTCGTTTTAATATATTTACCGAGAAACATTTCATTTCCGAAAAAACTAATTTTTTAAATGTCTAAAATGTTTTAAAGTCTTGATTTAACCTTTTGTTATCGAGCTTAGCGATCTAGACCTAAGGGGTCACCGTTTGTTTCAACCCTCATGTATGGAATTGATTCTCATATTTCGTTTTTTTACCACTTTAGGCCATTACTCTAATACCTAATTTGTTTGTCAATTACCATGTGGCCGGGTTTTCTTTTTAAGGGTATTTTGAACATTGTATATAAACTATAATTATATTAGATAAATATTTGAAAGAAATAAAAAAATAAAATACATTTTATTTAATATTTATTTCTTGTCCTTCCATAATTAGTTAGTTTGTGTATTTTGAATTTTAAATTCAAAATATATTGGAAGTTAGTATTGTACGTGGAATAAACCACCTCCCCATTATCTTATAATAACAACCATCATTTATCTGATAGAGTTACAAGTCAGACACAACTCTGGTTAGATTTTTCATTCAACGCTTTATATTTTCTCTTTCTTTTCTCTACTAAAAAGTTCTGCACACAAAAAATCACAAAGCGAATATTTGAGGCTCTTAGGGTGTGAACAAAGGTTCTTCTTCACCGTGAGAAGATCCGTGATCGAAGATATTCAATCCAGTCACACTACTTTCTGCTACTTTTCAAGAGGTAAACACAAGATAAACCTTTTGTCTTGTATCTAATTAATTCTTTCAAATAGTATCAGAGCGTGAATTGATTAATTAGATTAAATTATATATAATATTATTTTTTTTAAAATAGAAACGAATTTTTTTTCTTTCTGTCGAAGAATTTTTTGATTTGATATACATATGAAGTATATGTATTGACTTTAGGGTTATCTGTTTGATCTATTTTTAATTAGTCCATATGACGTTTGGAGTTTTTGGACATATAGTAAATGCTATAATGTATACTAATGTGATAAATCTATGTTTATACTGCTATAATGGATATACTACTGTAAAAACATGTGAATCTGTGTTATTTGGTCGAATTATTTGATTACATTTTTTTTTGTTTTGGGCGCACAATTTTTTTGTTTTGGTCGCACAATTTTTTGTGTTTATTTTTGGACCAGTCCATAATTGCATAGCCCATGTGTTATTTGGTTCGGACCATTGAATACTATATAATAGCCCTTAACCCATTTTGCAATTTAATTTTCGCTGCTGTTCAAGAGGTAAACATAAGATAAACCTCTTGTCTTGTATCTAATTAATTCTTTCAAATGGTATCAGAGCGTGAATTGATTAATTAGATTAAATAATATATATTATTATTTTTTAAATAGAAACGAAAAGTTTTTCTTTCTGTCGAAGATTTTTTGCAGTTACTAGTAGACTTACCAGATTCGCTACCTTAGTTGTTGTTAATGAATTGATTATATGCTTTAGTTGTTTGTTTCATACAATATTTCTCTATTTATATTAGAGTAAGTGGGAGTTCTTGAAGAACTTAATTTTACAGTTAATGAAATTGATTGAATGATTAAGACAAACAAAATATGGTGATTCATGATTGGGAATATAGTGAAATTTCTTTATCACTTATTTTGGTATCTTTCTTATTCATTCCATTGGCATTAATAGCTTAGAGTTGTTAAATAAATGTATGTTATTAATGGAAATCTCTTACTTTATAAAGAAAATGGCATAAAAAACCATCATTGCTGATCTCAACAAAGGAGAAAAGATGAATGGTGAGAACTATAACCTTTGGAAACTCAAGATACACTATGTTCTAGAAGTGCAAGATGTTCTTGGGGCTGTTAACAATGTCATGACTCAACCTGAGGAAGGTAACACAACTCAAAACAGAAGGGACATGGAGGCTTATGAGAAGTGGAAAAAGAAAGATTCCACTGCAAGAGGAATCTTGATATGCTCCATGAATGACGATCTTATTTACGAATATCAACGATACCTCACTGCTCACGAGATGTGGAATGCTCTTAATGAGAAGTATGGGGGTACGAATGTGACTAAGTTGCGTCAATTGACCATTAAGTTTGATACTTGCAAGAAGAATCCTAATCAAACCATGCAACAACATCTCCGAGAGATGTCTAACATGATTATGGAACTTAAGAATGCAGGTCATAACCTTACTGATGAACAACAGGTTCAAGTTGTGATCCGATCTGTTCCAAATAACTAGGAGCATTTGAAGATAAACTTGACTCACAATGACAACATCAAAACCTTTGATGATGATGCTCGTCATGTGACATTGGAAGATGAACGTCTAGATGAAATTAAACCTCACAAAGTTTCTGGCAATAAGCACAAGAACAATGGGAAGAAGAACGGAAATAAGCATGTCTCCAAGAAGAACAAGAAGGGTGGTAACGATAAGGGAAAACTTTTCTGTATGAACAAAGACAAGAGTAAAATGAAATGCTTTAACTGTGACAAATTGGGTCACTTCGCTCGCGAGTGTAGCGAGCCGGTAAAGGTAGCAATATCATTTACTTCTTGTAATTTTACATATGTTACCAGTACTGTATTGCTAGCTAATTCTAATTCTTTGTGGACTGTGGATTTAGGAGCGACAGACCATGTAGCCAAAGACCGAGAGGCATATGTAGAGTATTGTCGGATTCCAGAGGGATCAAGGTGGATATATGCAGGAGACAACAATAAAGTTGAAGTCAAAGGAGTTGGAACTTGCAAGTTGTACTTGCGAGGCGGTCAAACCTTGTACCTGCATGATGTACTCTACGCACCTGACATTCGACGGAACTTAGTCTCGGTCACTGTTCTTCTAGGATTAGGTTTTAATATGCATTTTCATAACAAACAAGTAGATATCTATTATGACGTTAAGTATTATGGTTCTGGTTTTATTTCGCATGGTTTAATTGTACTAGATGATGATAACTCGTTTAATAGTTATTATGTAAGTAGTTGTTTTTCTACTAATACTTCTTCTTCTAGTAATTCTAATGTAGAAGAAAATGTGTGGCATGCTAGATTAGGTCATACCGGACAAGACCGTATGAATTTGTTGGCTAAGGCGAACTTTTTGGGTTCGTTGACTAAAGTCAACTTGACAACTTGTGAAAATTATCTAGCAGGTAAAGCAAAACGGAAACCATTTGGAAAGGCTAAACGAGTCGAGTACCCATTACAAGTAATTCATTTAGACATCTGTGGACCAATGAGTGTTCAAACTAGACGTGGAAACGTTATTTCATCACTTTTATAGACAATTTCACTAGGTTTGGTTATGTCTACCTGATTTATCACAAATTTGAAGAATTGAAATATTTTATGACATTTATCAATGAAGTGGAAAATCAGTTAGAGAGGAAGGTGAAAAACCTAAGAACCGACCGAGGACGTGAATTACTATCTGATCAGTTTAAAGAACTGTGTGATAAAAAAGGATAGTAAGGCAACTTACAATTCCTAGAACACCACAACAGAATGGTGTGACTGAAAGGAGGAATACAACACTCCTAGAAATGGTTAGGTCTATGATGGCACAAGTAAATATTTCAATATCTTATTGGGGAGATGCCTTGCTTACCGTCTGTTATATACTTAACCGAGTACCCACAAAGACTATTCCATAAACTCCTTACGAACTATGGACAGGTAGGAAAACTAATTTGTCATACTTGCGACCTTGGGGGTCGGTAGGCTATGTTCATGATCTATCTCATAAATATGGGAAGTTAATTCCAAGAGGTAAGAAGTGTATCTTTATTAATACCCTGATCACTCTAAAGGATATGTGTTTATTGGTGAACATAATGATGGGGGTCTTACAGAAATTGAGTCACGGGATGTTACATTCTTAGAAAATGATTTTCCTAGTAGAGGTGAGGTTGACAGAAATTCCATCTTATGTGAATTAAATGAGATTCAGGAAGATGATATGCAAACAAATGTGACACCTGATGAGGTAACACATACTCAAGAATTAGAGACGGACACTCATCTACATCTTGAGACATAAGAAACCATTGCATCATCTAGTAATCCTATTTCTCAAGATTCTCAACTTAAGAGAAGTGCTCGAGGTTTAGTTCCTCATCGTCGATTTGAAATCGAAGGAGAAGTCTTTATGATAACTCCACAAGACGAAGAAGAACCTCAAACAATTAATGAAGCACTTTCATGTACTACTAAGAATGAACAGAGAAAAACAATGGAAGAAGAAATGGAGTCGATGAAAAAAAAACCAGGTATGGGAACTAGTTGATCTCCCGAAAGGACGTAAGGCAATTGAAAACAAATGTGTTCTCACAATAAAGAGGAAACTTGACAATTATGTTGACAGGTATAAAGCTCGTTTGGTAGCGAAAGGCTATACTCAACGGGAAGGAATAGATTTTGAGGAAACTTTTTCTCCTGTTGTTAGATTTACCTCAATACGTCTTATTTTAGCTATTGTGGCGCATCTCGATTTGGAGTTGCACCAAATGGAAGTTAAAACTGTAGTTCTAAATGGAGATTTAGAAGAGGAAATTTTCATGGAACAACCCTCGGGTTTTGTTGCAAAAGATCAAGAGAATAAAGTGTGTAGATTGTTGAAATCGATCTATGGTCTTAAGCAAGACTCGAGACAGTGAAAT
This sequence comes from Nemophila menziesii, assembly GCA_029959085.1. Classification (NCBI taxonomy): domain Eukaryota; kingdom Viridiplantae; phylum Streptophyta; class Magnoliopsida; order Boraginales; family Hydrophyllaceae; genus Nemophila; species Nemophila menziesii. The sequence goes on from JARWIR010000042.1 coordinate 1,448,828, forward strand.
TTGAGACTTCATGAAGTCATCTCGTCAAATGGATTTGAGATGATAAGTGAAGACCACTGTGTTTATATTAAACGTTCCAAGAAAAATTTCATAATTTTATCTCTATATGTGGATGACATCCTATTAGCTGGGAATGATAAAGAGTTTATTCAAGATAATAGGGAGTGGCTAGCTTCTCAATTCGATATGAAAGATATGGGATAAGCAAATTATATTCTTGGTGTTAAGATTCACAGAGATAGGTCTAGAAGACTATTATCTCTATCTCAAGAACCTTACATCATGAATGTACTTGAGCGCTTTGGTATGACTACGTGCAATGACACTCCTGTAGCAAAGGGAATAAACTTAACTCTCGACATGTGTCCTAGTACTACAGAAGAGAAACTAGAAAATGTCAACAGTATCATATTCTAGTGCCATTGGTAGTCTTATGTATGTTATGATCTGTACGAGACCAGATATATGTTATGCAGTAGGTTTAGTTAGTCGTTTTCAATCGAAACCTGGACAAGAGCATTGGAAAGCTGTGAAAAGGATATTGAGATATCTAAAAGGCACTAAAGATCATGCCTTATGCTTTCGAGGAGATAGATTACGCCTAGAAGGATATACAGACGCAGCCTGGGCTGATGATATAGATGGGCGTGAATCCACTTCAGGTTATATGTTCTTGCTAAATAATTGCGCAATTTCTTGGAGTAGCAAGAAACAGACCTGTGTAGCTTTGTCAACAATGGAAGCTGAGTTTGTAGCTTGCTCAACTGCGGTTCAGGAGGCTGTTTAGTTATAAAGGTTCTTTGAACATTTAGAATTCTCTGGTGTTAGAGGGAGTCCAATTACAATATATTGTGATAGTCAAGCTGCAATGGCTTATGTGAAAGATCCAAAATATCACAGCAAGACCAAACACATTGATATAAAATACAACTTCGTTAGAGATATAATTGCACAAAAGGACGTTACTTTGCAATATATATCCACACGCAATATGCTTGCCGATCCATTCACAAAGGCCATCCCAAGAGATGTATTCATGGATCATGTTAGATCTATAGAATTAAGCAAGATATAATGTACGAATTATTGCTAGTTTATGTGCATTCATGTATATATTTCTATTAGTATGTTTATTTAACTGTTTGTTTTAATAATATCATGTTTGATATGTATTATATATATTGCGTGTGATTTTGTAAGTATGTATGTCCTATAGACTGATATTGACCCTGTCACACGGGCAATCGTCTTTGGCATAAGAAGTGCGCAAAGATGAGACTAACTCATAGTAGTGAAGAACCCTTAAGATAAGTCGAGTTAAGATAGTCGCCTTAACTAAGTGTTAATATGAGATCATAAACATGGATAAACCATGTTAAGCTTATATTATGATCGAAGTAGAATCCCACTATCTACTTAGTCTATGATAGCCAGATATGAATTGCTTGATTGATTTCATAGATGGGTTGATCGACCGAATAATTCATCTTAGGCAATGAGGTTTGTCTAATTATATATCTGTATGGTATTTGTAGAATTGTGACATACAATTTGAAATATATGAATAATACAATAACACGCGTGTTATACCACGTGTGCTTTCGACCAAAAGGAAGTGAAGAATTGATCCCTTTTTCTTCACTGTGTGATACCTTTGATTTGGGTTCTTATTACTTTTGACTATATCTTAATATTTTGATTAGGTGTATGCTACTTTGAACACATTACCAATGATCATGAATGATTCGGTCTAATGGGGTATGTATGGGAAAGAAACCTAATCAATATAAATGGATATAAGTGTAAAGGAAAGACTAGAATTGTGTATCAAATATGTGCTTGCGGGTTAACCGATCATGTAAGTCAATACGGACTATAACATGATAGTGAGACACATCAACGAAATGACAGTGAACTTTTTTTCACATAGAAGTTGTGATATAAATTTGAAGGGGTCAGAGTTACTGTAATGTGATACAACATATTGTTAGTCTGGGGTACTGCAGGATACGTGATGGATTAGAACTATTTTTGAGTAACTATGTACCCTAACAGGTTATTAGTAACGTATGCTCGTATGCTTGCCGGTCACACAACCTATTTGTCAAGTATGATGATATTTTGATTCAGGTGTGTATATGAGAGGATATAAAATGATGTGATATGGATCTCATGGATAAGATATAACTTCATTATGGACGAGTGGAAGAATGAAAAAAATATAAAAAAATTAAATATATTTTATTTAATATTTATTTCTTGTCCGCCCATAATTAGTTAGTTTGTCTTATTTGAATTTTAAATTCAAAATATATTGGGAGTTAGTATAGTATGTGGAATAAACCACCTCCCCATTATCTTATAATAACAACCATCATTTATCTGATAGAGTTACAAGTCAGACACAACTTTATTTATATTTTTCATTCAGCGCTTTATATCTTCTCTTTCTTTTCTCTACTAAAAAGTTCTGCACACAAAAAATCACAAAGCGAATATCTGAGACTCTTAGGTTGTGAACAAAGGTTCTTCTTCATTGTGAGAAGATCCGTGGTCGAAACTATTCAATCCAGTCACACTAATTTCCGCCGCTCTTCAAGAGGTAAACACAAGATAAACCTCTTGCCTTGTATCTAATTAATTCTTTCAATATTTTTTGGCTTTAATGGAACTAAGATAACGGAATTTTCCTCCGGGACTAACGATGGGACAAAATTGAAGTTTGAGAACTATTTAGGTAACTTTTGAAGTTGAAGAAAAACCCGACCAATGACATGTAGTTTAGGCCCATTTGAGAATTTTTCCCGAGAATCAAATACTTTTGTGGTTTATTTAAGGACATATAAGATTAACAAGCTTTTATTATAAGAAGAGATATAGAAAAAATATGAAAAAACAATCATGTTTTTGTAAAATGTAAAGAAGAGAAGAATAAACAAAACAGGTGTAGCTCACAACTGATAGGACCTTGAGCATATTGTTCTCTTTTTACAGAGATCACTACGATTCTGCAAATATAGTTTAGTGATAAGAAGTAAGAATCTCCATCCCACGAGAATTAGTTGTTTCTGGTGTATCTCAAGTGGGCGTAATAGTTTATAAGCACCATATATGTATTTATGTGTGGGGTAAATGAGAAAGTATGAGGGTAATTACACTAAACTACTCTTAGTACAACCACAAATCTACTCTGGTATACTTTTCGGGAAAAAAAATATACTCTGCTCCCCCTATACATATTCGGATATGACAATGGACTCCTTACTAAGGGTGAATGCTAAATGAAATAACATCTCAGGATACTAAAACAAAACTATATAGCCTAATAAACAAGGTTCCACCGAGATTTGAGCTCAGGTTACTAGATTCAAAGTCCAATGTCTAAACCACTAGACCATGGAACCGCTTGTTTCGATTACTCAACATTTCCTTTAAACCAAGAAACATGCATTTGTGAAAAGATATAGCTTTAGAATCTGAAGTCATCAATGCGAGTTTCTTAATCCAAGTAAAAAGCAAGTAACCTTAACAGATAAATGAGTCCTAAAAGTCGAGTACATATTCCCATTGTAATATTTATAATTCTACCCCTCGTGGTTCAAGAGGAAGAGTTATAAGAGGATTACTGTGTAAACCAAAGAACTACAATATGCTGTGGGACTAGGATCCACCCGTGTTTTCCATATTGGTTTGTGAGTGATTTATAAGTAGGTATTGTGGGTTTAACTAATAATTTGGGTTAACTATTTGAGATCAAGGTTCTAAAGCTTACAACACTATTGCCCCTACTAGTATGGGTATGTTTGAACTAATTATGTATTGTCCAGGGAAAAGTAGTTTGCCAAGAGTGTGGTAGGACCCACCTCTTGGATAACACATGACCACAAATTATCTTTTCTGGTCATAAATCACGCATGATAATGATTGTTATAATGCAGACTTAGTAGCTGCTTTGGAATTTTGTTACCTTTCATAATGTGACTTTAATTAATTTTGGATTCACTTTGAGCAGCCTCCTTTGCCATGGCGGCTTCTGTAGGAAATCCAAAGACCTCTCAACACAATGAAAGAGCAATAATGATTTCACAAAAAGTACATTCTACTATATTTGTTAGATAAACAGAAAATTCTGAGGTTCCACCGAGATTTGAACTCGGGTTACTGGATTCAGAGTCCAATGTCCTAACCACTAGACCATGGAACCGCTTGTTGTAATTTAGATTTTGAAGCTAAAGTTTCCTTAATCTCTAAATCTTAATCTATATAATATAACTTAAAAATGGTAAAACAAAAAGGAAATGGAATTAGCCTAGATCAAACATAAAGGATGTGTGTCAAACAAAACTAGATTCCCTTATTTCTCACAGTGCCCCACCTTTCCACTCTTATTTAGACTCTCAAGTCATCAATGCAAGTTTCTTACTCCAAGCAAACAGACAAACAGACAAATGTGTGTCTAAAGTTTTTTTTGTGGGGATTCATTAAATTTCGGACTTTTTTTAATCCTTCTAATCCTGACTTATGTCTTGAATCTAGGTGTAGGAACCTTGAGGGGCCCACTTATGGCTTTCTAGCTTTTACCCTTCCCTAGAATTTGTGTGACTTTTTTTTGGAGATTGTAGGTAGGTATGTTTATTTGTTCTGATGAAACTTTGGTTAAATTGAAGCTCAAGGCAGGTACTTCTAACCTCAAGTAAAGTAGACAAAAGACACTATTCAAGTAAACATTAGAGCCCATTCAAACACTTAATTCACTAATTTAATTAGCCATTCAAGACTTTAATGAGCAATTTTTATTTTACATGGGCTGGAAGCCATTGGAAAAAGTTTTATAGTACTAGTAATTCTTTCTCAATCAAAAATTGTGTTTAAGTCGAAAATTTCGAGTAAGAATAAACTTGTCTCTTGAGTGACTCTTCTTGGTTCTAATGACTCGCTTCTTCTATGCACTTTGTTTTTCTTATTACTTCAAGCTTTATGAAGTCTCACAAATCCATGATCAATTATCTTATACCTCTTTATTACTTCCTAAAGACTCATATCATATCCTAAACTATCATTGATCAACAAAGACTAGTTAAAGGACAACATTTACATCCATTTTTCCTATAGTTCATTAAAACATAATATAACAGAGATATGTGATCACAGTTCATCAATAAATCATTCGAGCAAGCTGTTCTAAATTAAGTAGATAAGTATCCTACACAGAATTTTCACTTTTCTTTCTGCAAATGCAAAATCACCTAGGATTTCGACTAAAGCCATCGTTAACTTTAGGGATTTCACAATGTGGGTTGAAGTTTTTATATGCCAAAAACTGCCCATAAAACAAAATTTAACGAAATTAAAGGTAATAACTCTAGAAATTTTCTGAAACGAAATTAACATTAATTATTTTCTATAAAGAAAATTGACATTTAATTAAAAAACACAAGCATAATGTAAAATTAGAACAAATAGAAACATCAAAACCTTGTCATCCTCGAAAAAAATTATTGATTTGATGATTCTGTCAAATCAGCAAAATGGTAAGATACTCAGAAATGAATTACATGTAAAATATAAAGTAAATCATAGAGTTACATGTTGGTGAGTTGCAGAAAGAGCAGCTTCTTTCCGTAATCCATGCGGTTTACTTCTCACTCTCACTGCCGACTGCTTCGATACACATAACATAAATTAAACGATTCAACCGTTTTCTTTTAATTTATGATTGTAATCATATTTAATATTGAATAAAAAAGTGATATTTTTCTTCTTCAGTTTTGAGTTGATAAACAACAAAATACTATCTTGATTAAATAATAGGAAAATGGGTGACAAAAAAATTTGGACCATTTCTCGATTTGTGCGTGTCATCCTTGCGCAGGGGCCATGCTAATCTTCTCTGTATCGTTCCAATTTTATCGGATGTCCCCGAAGGGACAAGCTTATGTGTGACTCTTCCATATATGAAGAGTACCTTTTGTTTAAATAAATCCGATGTGGGAAAACGTGCTTTTTTCTTTCAACTTTTACTTTAAAATACACACACCAACAGCCTTTCTCTTCTTCCCTCATATTGTCAATTTGTGTCGTATCATCTGAAGTAATTCATTTGCTTCCATTTAAGGAGCATAATCCAAAATGAAACTGTGATCAAATGCAAGATAATATCTAGACACCTGACAAGAAAAGCAATAAAATCACCATAGTATTTTAGCTAGCAAAATGAAGATTGGTAATTCTGTTTAGGCATCTGATCAATATCCTTAGCCCACATCTACTAAACTTGGTTTATGTGACATATCTATTTCAAATATTGATCTAAACCACGCGGAGACAGCTCAGACAATCGAGTCACTAAAACGAGGAACACAAAGTTATCCTTTTTTTTTAACATAACAAGGTTGCTTTTACTCTACATTCTAATGATTGTTCAGGTGTATTGACTCTATGGATCGAAAGCTTGTCGCTACGCAATCATTGTCAAGTCAATGAACAACAAGCTAAAGACACACAACTTGAATTTAACACAAGACTTGCCTATCACACAGTTTAAAGGAGCAAGGGCCAAAATACTCAATTGTAAAAAAAGAGTAAAATGGCTAGACTGGTGTCTAACTCCTCGAAAGTCCTATTGAGAAAAATAATGTTTAATTACATTTTGAAGGTCTGATTATTGGGATACTTTTCAAAAAATTCAATACATTTTTGTTTAATTACAAATTTGAAGGCCTGATTATCGGGACACTTTTTAAAAAATTATCTCATCGTACAAGTATCAACATTAGAATAAGCAGAGAAAATAAACCATGTCAAAATTTACTACTAAGTTTGTTTGGCTCTTTCAATAAAGAAAGAACCCTCCAAAAATTGGTGTGTGCCACTATAAGCAACGAGCACACGGTATTCTTTAGTAAAAGGCGTATGAATAGTTCGGTTTGTGCTCAGTGCGTGGCTGCATGATTGCCAATGAGAATTAAATATTGTTATATAACAAGCCAAGTAAAACTAATGCTTGTCTTTTGAGAGATCTCGGATTACTTTCCTTATAATGCATTTTTGCAGTTGCTACTAATCACTGCCTAAAGAGCCTTTAAGTTTCTTAGGGAATGGTCTAGTAACCGAATGTTTAGGTATAAATACATGTGAATTTGTTTGTTTCCGTGAGAATTGTAGAATAATTTGAGTGTTTACACTGGATATATATTCTTCCCGGAATTTACACGCACATAACTAATCTAAAAGATACTATCCTTTCTTCTCGGACCGTGGAAGTTCAAAAATTGTAGGTGAATGCTCATTTAAGCTCTTTTATCTCTTCCTTGTTTTCACAAATTGTAAGCTTTTTTAGTCTTCTATAGTTCAAGCAAAGCCGGCATTGATACGCGCCTATGGTATTTAACCTTCGCATATCTTCGATTAGAAATCAAACCTCCATGTATTTTAATTAAGAATTCCTTGTATATTGATTAGACAAAATGAAAATGAATGAAAACGTTTTATTAGTGTCTTAATTAGGTAGCAACAATATACCACCATAACAAAGTGAGCTAACACGAGGACAACCCTAGCTAATTACCATTATACCTCATGCTTGCTAACATATATGCATGTTTTCACGGCTAAGTTCAGCTCAAGAAAGGTTTACTCAACCTCATCTTGAATCATATAATTAGACAAGATTGTGATTTTTCATGGCTAAGTCAGGCTCATAAAAGGTTCACTCATCCATAATAGGTAACGAGCAATCATAATCTAATATGAATTATCTTAATTATATGATATTCTAACATTACACTCTTATCCTATTGCGAGATCCTTATGCAGTTTCCGTAAGAATGGAAATAAAACCACAGCTTTCTACTTGTATATAAATTACCCATTTGCAATAACTTTTCAAGTCATTATTAGATGTGGAAAGACCATATAATTGTCACAGCCTCCCTGGTAGTGACCAAGGAATCCACACGTATAGCAAAAAATTCCCATACCTTCATACTTAAAAGCTATAAAAGCATTCCTTCCGTTTGAGCCACATAGATTCCACACACCAAGGGTCTTTTAACACAAAGTTGAACTCTAAACCCAACTACATGTGAGGATTCATCCGGGTAACCAACCTCAATCAAGCTACACAACAGCCTTGCTTAGTTCATCAATCATTTGTTTGAAAGCTAGCCCCCTTCGATTGAACCCAACCTGTGGAATAACTGATATCTATTTCTTTAAATGGAACTTTCTCCCCCTATATTTTTAAAAAACATGAAATCCTAAGAATACCCTAGGTCTATTGCGCCATGCTCTGTGAAAAACATTTTCAAACTTAAAACTTATCTTGTAATGATTAGGTTAAACCTCTTCAATTTGCACGTCGTGATAAGACCCTATTTGTCTTTGACATCTCTTCGAAAAGGATTAACATGATAAGGTTTAGGAGCTAAATTTTTTGTTAAGATCACCCAAAGATGATCCCAGCAACTTTATTGTTCAACCACTTTAAGCTTATTTGAATTAATCAATCTGATAATGGTAAAGAGTGATGGTGACAAGACACCATATTGTGAGATTTTGGTATGGTAATGCATGGAGGATGGGAATATGTTTGAAATTATAAATTGATAAGGAGCTGATAAGATGGTTTTAAGATGGTTATGAATAAATATCGTGTATAAATGGTTAGCTGTATAGGAAAGGGCAAATAAACTTTAAAACAATTGGATGGATTTGCTGTAACTATCTAGGTAACTGAGGAGTCTCTTAGAGTTGCACAAAATATGTTTTAAGTTTTTTGCATGCTTTACTTATCCATCCCTTAAAAGATCTCAAATATAGGCTGCTAGCTACGAAATCCACCTATGCAGTCCATGTAGATATCATCCTCGTGCATGGTAGGGTATTTTACTAAAGGCTCTTTTATCACCCTATCATTCCGAGTGTTTGAACAGAATATATAATTCTTCCAAATAAGTGACAGACAGAAAAATCAAAAACCTATATTTTTATCATTGTATATCAAGGATAGTTTGGTATCATCGTGCAAACTGTCCTAAATATGGGTTTTAATTGGAAACTGAAAGGTGCAAGCTAGAGCAAGGGTTAAAACGTGGACAGCTGAAAAGATAGTAGTAATAACGTTGTACAATTAACTTTATACCATGGTACAGCTTTACTTGATTGGATTTTTACATCCAGAACTCTAGACTAAGAATCATCTTATCACAGTACACCTAAGAATAATGCAGCTTTATATACGCGAATTTAAGCTCTTTTTCACCACTTCACTATCTCAAACATACAACTCTGGAACCTTACACTACCCCATCACCATTAAAAACACCATCATCAATTTTTGGTCAATGAATAATTTGACAAAAAAACAAAATTTGACAAAAAAAAAGGTCAATGAAATCCAATATATAAAAACACGCAAATCGCAAAGAGTCATTAAGCAAAAAAGAATTTAATATTCAAGTTTAAGCTAATCCATTTTTGTTTTTAACAAAATTACATAACAAAAAATTGTTGGTTTAGAGGGGCGTCCCACTGATAAATTCCTAAATATCAGAATGAGCAGCTCATACTTTGTCTCACTTACTGGTATGCTCACTCAGCAATTTCTCAATCTCCTGCAAGTTCAAAACAAACAATTTAGTGGATACTCAACCTCATTCTAATAGCTTAAAAGATGGAGAAATAGTTCCCTGGGAAAATGATTTATTCTCCCTAATAATTTTTTGACCTGACTAAGCACTAATTGCATAAACTAACAACTTGTTTAAATGCTGTCAAACTAAAAGAGCATTAATAGATCAAATTTTTTTGAAAAATCTAAGCAGAAATTAAATGAAGTGGTGTCAAAATCTACTACCTTAGCTCCCCTATTCTCGAACCTATCTCAAAGAACAAGATTCGCACGTGTATGTATATACTTATTAGATTTGTTTGTTAAATGAACAATTTAAGTCATTTTAGCAATTTATCGAAAAAGAATTAATATAATATATCAGAAGCGTGAAGCTGCAAATCACTGGATCAATATGGAAACTACCTCACAACAAACATTTAATAAAAATCACTGGAACTCTTTAAGGAACATGTTTTATAAACAATATGAATCTCCATAGACAGTAACTCTTTTTTTATTTTTTTTATTTTTTGTATTAAAGAAGACTATTAAGTTGAAAAGGACAACAATTAGTGAGTAGCTGATTGCGAAGCATACCTTCTGCCTCTTATAACTGTCATTCTTTCGCGCAGCTTTGTCCTCGAGAGACTTGAGATGCTCCTGTATATATATACATACCAAAGAGTTATTTTACAGCTTTAAAGTGAAGTTAAATTATATTTAGAGAAGAGAAAGTTATACATACCTGTTTCCTTTTTCGCGAGGCATCTTGTTCTTCATCTAATACTTGAGGTGGATGAACCCGTGAAATGGAGGGAGCTGTTTCCGGATATACCCCTGCCTTTACCAAGAGATCATTCAGTGTGATCTCAGTGAATAAAGGCTGCCTTATGGGGCCCTGCTGGTGAATATCCCACCACACCTCAGCAATTGTTCCCTCACTCAAATCGGACCCCAAGGCTACCTGAGAAGTGGGCCCTATTCCTAAAATTGTGAGATTTGCTCTCTCAACAAATCTCAGAAGCTCCCCAAGCTTCATCTTTGATAAAGGTTTCTCCAACTCCCCTAGCATCTTCTGAAGCTCATCTATAGTCACGTTGTACACAGATCTTGGCTCCATAACCACTTCTATTATGCAACTACACAATCAAAAATCAAAATTCAAAATTCAAATTAGATCTAATTGGGCCTGACTACAAAAACTATACTCAAGACCTAATTTGAAGATTAGACCAGATAATGCACTGAATTGACACAGATAATCAATCTTCAAGGAGAAAAGAAAGAGGCTTACCAGTTACCACAGAAAATGAAATAGCAAAATGTGAATTGAAGTAAAATGAAAAAACAAAACTATTGAAACAGCAGTGATAGGGTTATCAAAAGTTAACCTAAAGAGAACACGTCATAAACCACGATTTTGAGGGTCCACAAACACGAAGGACGGACCATGTTGGTTTGGGATTCTGAAGAACATGTGTTCACACACTACAACCCAAACCATTATCTATACAATCATCCTTGGGTGATAAAGACAACCAAAATGCCCAGAAAATGTGCATCTGGCTTGTCAAAAAAAAAAATCATAATAATATTGCATGTTTTCAATCAAGGATCTAAATAATAATTTATGGTCAATAAAGACCAAGTTCAGTCTCTAAGAGCCACAACAGCTGAATCAGGCATAATAACTATACAAATAGCAGAAAATATTTATGAAAGCAACACTACAAATCATGAATATACACACTCCAAAACAGAGTCCATGCGGAGCTCAATCACCATTGGAGTTTGATATAGCTATATTTATTGTCAGGTTTGATGAAAAAAATTATATGTTAGATCTTCGTCTTACAATTACTATTGGTGTTAATCCTGGTTTTGGATCTTCAAATATAAATTTTGAAGACCTCAGTGGTCTTGCTCTAACAACCCTAGATTAGAAAGTTCGTTGAAATGAAGCAAATGCTCTTTAATGAAAATAGAAAGAGAGGTTATTTGGAAGAAGGTGGTGAATGTAAGATATATTTACAAGAAATGGAAGATAAATACATTCATTAATCACAACTTGAAACCATCCTCAAGACTTTCATGTTTGACTATTATTTATAGTATTTATCCAACTTTACGGATCATCAACAGAGTAAACGAGGTTACCAATCTTGCAGATATTTAAATGGGAAAATCCAAGCAAAATTAGAGAATGTTTTAACAAATAAGGAACTCACAAAACATTAGGCATGTTAACCATAAGAACATCCAATAATCATAAGTTTTAAATATTTTTGTTCACTTATTGTATTTCTAATATAAAAGCACAAGTGAAGCATGCATATGCTTTGACAATCATGAATTGAAACCAGGTAGAGACGTTCGCTTACACTTTTTTGCTCGTGTCATTTATATAAAGAGTATCACTATCCCATTTAATTTAAGTCATCAAAATGAATATTGTTTACGGTTATTATTATTTTATTATAGGTAAGTTATATGTTGACTGTCTACTCCTATATAGAAGAAAAAAGAATAGAATGAACGAACAAAGCAATTGCTCAACAATGGCTTTGTTGTCTAACCTAACCATACAAGTTTAATATATACTCATCGTAAACCTCGAGTTATAAAATATAAACAATATAATGTATTAAAATTTACTAATAGTAGGAATGTCTTACCATAATTTTTGAAATGTTATGATCATCGATCTCGAACTTGACAAGGTAATGAATCTGCATAAACAAAATAAAAATTGAGTATTCCTATTCCATTTAATAAATGTATAAGATACATATCAAACACGTATAATGTTTCACATATTCTTCAAACTTTAACTTATATTATATATTATGTTAATTTGAATGTACATTTAAATAAAATCTTTATCAAGCACGTTTCAAAGATTAGTACAAAGTGTATGTAATGATTTTTAAAGTAGTAACAAAATTCGACCAAAATAAAGTAGTAACAACCTAATGGGTAACACGTGACGTGATGCATGATTAAAAAACATGACTATTTAATAGTAATATATAATTACTAATTTTACACTTTTGATAAAAATTAGTATCTCTTACAGAACTTCTGAAATATTATAGACTAATTTAAAAATTTGAGTATAAACTGGACTAATGAAATTTGACTTCATTTGTGATACAAATGGTTTGCACGGGTCTAAGTGAGGTTAAATGGGTAAGATATACATTAACTACACGGGCCAACTAATTTGAATTTCATAAATAAAATTGTAGGAATGTTAAAAAAGTTAAAAAATTTGCACAACCGGTCCATACTAAAATATATAAGAGATTTTTTGTGTACTTTTAAAACCGAAACCGGCATGACTCTTACCCATTAAATATAAACATCTAAAAATATATATTGTTAATTGTACTTAGAAAAAGACCTAAATTACCTACACATATCCATCTATTCTTCTTTCTCTCATCACTTCTTTTCCAAATCCTCAAATTTTGAATAAAATTGTATCAAATAATCCCAAATGCATACTCCATTATACTACTATGTTTTTCTAAAATCAGGATTTTCATTTTCCAAAAAGTATAATTTTATCTTCCACATAGATTATTCAAAGTATATATTGATGTCCATAGTTATATTTTTGTTACAAATAATATGTAATATAAATTGACATGCAATGAACATGAATATAAATCTAACTCATGTATCACCCGAAATCATCTACAATGCACCCAAAACTCATCACACCTGAAACCAAATGTTTAAATATTGTATTGGGCAAGTGGGTTTGGTTTTCAAGACCATCACGAGAAATATTAGCTTATAAGGTGAGCAATTTTTACACCAACCCGATTCACAAATATCCCTAGATAAAAGCCTCTTAAAACATACATATATGGTCTTCTTAAAATGATGTGTATTAGTTTATAATCAAATTATTTTTAGCCAAATTGTTTTAAAAATCGCTTAAATGTTCAATAAATAACACATTTACATATATACAAAGAACCATTACATATATATTAAGATTATAGTACACTTAGATAAAGTAAATCAAACAGAATATTTTATAATTTCTTACCCAAATGTATAATTTTCGTTTTTAAAAAGTAGATCTTCAACATCTCGCATTGTAATGTTGGATCTAGACTTGAAGAGACATAAAAGAATCAAAGAAGGGAAATATGAGGGTGTGAAGAGACGAAAGTAAAGTTATATGATGATCTTTATGATTTTATTTATTATAAGAATATTTTTATTTGGAGAGGTTAAATCAAATTTTGAATCGTGTTATTGAATCTAAAGATACATACATAAACAGTAAGAAAAGGGATATGGAGGCGAAAAGATGAACTGAAGTTGTAGAGTGATATTAGGGTTTTTATGATAAAAACATTTTATATAAGTTAGAACTTACCATGTGTTATTTTTAGAATTTCATTTTAGGATTTGGCCCATTAAAAAATGCATAGTATCATATCAGGTTTTCAGTGGACTCACTCTCTTGAATATGAACTTTGATGTGCTAAATACTTTATGTGAAACAAAATGATTTGATGTTGGACGACAATGTAATAGATAAATGGGCTTGTTGTGTATTATTTTTGTTCACTTTTATAATACCTGGGTTCCTAAATTATATATATTATATGACATTTACATTTTCAAGTTGTCTTCACTCTCTTCCCAATTTTATTGTTCTTGCAAACTGAGGATCGAGACATCGTAAGTTATTTAGTCATTTATTCCGTTAAAGGAAAGATAGAGTTGGCAAATGAGGGCACGTGAGTTATCTAATCCTTTTCCATTAAAAGAAAGATAGAGTTGAGGGTTGAGAGGCTATAAATTATCTGGTCAATTTTTATTAAAGGGAAGATAGAGTTGAGGGTCGAGTGCTCATAAATTATCTAGCCCTTTTAATAAAAGGAAATATACAGTAAAAGGGTCAAGATCCCTTAACTTATCGAAACCTTTTTCAGTAAATAAAAATAGAGTTGAGGATCGAGAGTCCGTGAGTTATCTTAACTTTTTCCTTCAAGTAAAGATAGAGTTGAGGATCAAGTTTCCGCGAGTTATCTAATCTTTTTTTATGTAAGGAAAGATAGATTTGAGGGTCGAGGGCTTGTAATTTATATAGCCTTTTTTCATAAAAGGAAAGACAGAGTTGATGGTCTAGAGCCTTAAGTTATCGGGTACTTTTACATTAAAGTAAAGATAGAATTGAGGATCAAGATCATGTGAGTTATATAGTCCTAAGTATTAAAGGAGAGATAGATTTGAGGGTCAAGAGCATGTGAATAATCTAGTCTCTTTTTATTAAAGGAAAGATAGAGTTGAGGGTTGATAACCCATGAATTATGTAGTCCTTTTTTATTAAATGAAATATATATAGGGATAAAGATCCAATATGTAATTACATTAATTTTGGAACATATATTAATTATTCTTCTAGTACCTCTATTGTACCCAAATTACTAATTCCCTCTTGACGAGAAACCTTCTCGGGGTAAAAACTCGACTAAGGAAGAGAGTGTGGTAGAGGATGACATGGATGATGACTTACGTTTCATTGGCAAAATTTATATGTGCGATAAGGTTGAGGCGTTCTAGCTAGTAGTTGGTCGTTGATAATAATTCCGCGGATGCTCAAAGTTCCATGGGTTTATTAGGTTTCTCTTTTCTTTAGTTATAAGATGGTAAAAACCAGGTCACACTTATTGTGTGACCTTGTATGGATGATATCCTCAATTTGTCTAGTATATCTTATGATGTTCACAGCAATGATTCAATTTATTGTTTTCTTATCATAGTTGAATTTTTTGAGGCGTGTTTAGCATGACACATAAGATAGGTGAAAAGAATGCATGCTTTGAGATATAAAACTTAAATGATCAAAGATCATACACAATGAGTTAAGTGTAATGGTGGATAATTTAGTGGCTGAGATAAATCGTGTAACAGTGGATTCTTGTGTCGCAACTAGGATTTTGGATAGTTCAAAGGAAAATGAGGAGAATGAGGAGTCAAATTAATTTCTTAGTTAAGGGACACCTCTGATGTGAAGTGATTATCTCAAGACAGTTGGGAGATAGTGGATTGTCTAGCTGGACTTCTTGTACTGATGGAGTATTTAGAAGGTGTACTTCATTTCTTATATATAAATATGTAATAGAAGTGATTATGTCTTTAAGTGGTAGTTTCCAAAATTAGTAGTATCTATATTTAGAAAGCTTGTAAGTTTTACTTGTTAGGATCTAAGAGATTGGTTTATTTTTTCCAATATCACCAAATATGTAATTGAATTGTTGAGTTTTAAGAAAAATACCAGCAAAACAAAGGATGGGTAGTGAGGCGTACGACACGAAAAACATTGACAACATGATCATGTGGCTAGCATTCACACACAATCTCCGAACAGGGAGATCCAGATAAAGTTGGCTAGTGATCCTAGTTTGACCCTTTCCAAAACCTTAGAGGAAGCCAAACCATACATTGAGGTTGAGAATGTGTTAATTATAGCCAAAGAAAGAGTGATAATGCACGATGATGTAGAAAGTCGTAGAATGGATAAAGCCCAAGCTTGGCCTAAGAAGAGAAAGACAAACAAGCAAGGGTATCGAGGACGCACATTATATTCGTATGCAAATCCAAGTTGAAATTGCCTTGTAATATGATAATAAATACCGAACAACGAGATCAAAATTGATAGTATCAATTCCACAAAGACGTGGATTACGATACCAACGAGCGTAGACTACTACTTGACAAAACAAAAAGACTCGAGAAAATGGGAAAATTTTCACCGCTTCGGTTGGGAGGTCCATCCGACAACCACTCTGGAAAGGGGGGAAACCTTCTAAGAGATGACATGTATCATCAGGGTCAATCCACCTAGCTAGTGATATCATGGGAGGATTCAAGGCACCATAAAATAAAATTCAGGGTCAACCCTTACGAGAATGGTTTAAAATAGAGATTAACAACATTATGGGATACTTCACTACTGGAGTTACACAATTCGACTAAAATATGTATGCTAAGCAGGCCCAAGATCCACCACCCGAGGAGGGCCTAGAAATAATGATGATGTAAACTTCAACGACAAAGATACTTAGGGATTATTATTACCTCATGATAATGCCTTAGCAATCCCCTCTATTATAGGGAGCGTCCTCGCTCGACGATAGTTAATCGACATGGGAAGTTAAGTAGACCTATTATTCGCTGCAACCTTGGATAAGATCAAAATTTCTCAATCCCAGATCCTATTGTTCCCGTAAAGTATTTGATTTTCAACGTCAGAGTGTAACACCCATGGTTTATGTCGATTTACCATTATCGACATGGTAGTATTCAACCAAATGAAGTGCGTGAATGTGGGTGTGCGTATCGTGCTACTATTGGGATAACCACTCTTAAAAAACTAAAAGATGTAGTTTCCACGTATCACCTCACGATGAAGTTACCCAACTAAAATGGGGTGGTCAGGATCGAGTCAACCAAGCTCAAGCCAGGGAGACTATATATTTTTGTAGTATAAGTGCACGACGAGCAGGGTCAAACTCTAGGCATGACAACAATGATTAAAGATGCCCAAGACCAAAAGCATGAAATTCTCAGTAGGGATAATCCAGAGCATACGCTCAAACTCTATAGTAAGTGTTACGCTAGTCAGGCAAAACAAGGTACACACGAGCTTCATTTTCAAACCAAGAGAAATTTTACCTATCCGGATGAATGTGAGTTCATGAATGTAATTGGGATAATCCACCTGGGTCAGACTATATTACACTCATTTCCTCGTTACAAGGTTTTTTAATAAGATAGTAGACGGCATGCAACCTCTTGTTAGTTTTAATATATTTACTGAGAAACATTTCATTTTCAAAAAATTTTTTTTTTTTTTAAAATGTCTAAAATGTTATAAAGTCTTAATTTAACCTTTGATTATCAAGCTCAGTGATCTAGGCCTAAGGGATCACCGTTGGAAAACCTTGATTCAACCCTCATGCATGAAATTGATTCCCATATTTCATTTTGTACCACTTTAAGCCACTACTCTAACTCCTAACTCTGTCTGTCAATTGCCATGTGGCAGGATTTTCTTTTTAAGGGTATTTTGGACATTGTATATAAACTATTATTATATCACATAAATATTTTTTGGTTTTAATGGAACTCAGCTAACGGAATTTCCCTCAGGGACTAACGATGGGACAAAATTGAAGTTCGAGAACTATTTAGGTAACTTTTGAAGTTGAAGAAAAACCCGACCAATGACCTGTAGTTTAGGCCCATTTGAGAATTTTTCTCGAGAATCAAATACTTTAGTGGTTTATTTAAGGACATATAAGATTAACAAGCTTTTTTTTATAAGAAGAGATATAGAAAAAATATGAAAAAAACAATCATGTTTTTGTAAAATGTAAAGAAGAGAAGAATAAACAAAACAGGTGTAGCTCACAACTGATAGGACCTTGAGCATATTGTTCTCTTTTTACAGAGATCACTACGATTCTGCAAATATAGTTTAGTGATAAGAAGTAAGAATCTCCATCCCACGAGAATTAGTTGTTTCTGGTGTATCTCAAGTGAGCGTAATAGTTTATAAGCACCATATATGTATTTATGTGTGGGGTAAATGAGAAAGTATGAGGGTAATTACACTAAATTACTCTTAGTACAACCATAAATCTACTCGGGATACTTTTCCGAAAAAAAAATATACTCTGCTCCCCCTATACATATTCGGATATGACAATGGACTTCTAACTAAGGGTGGATGCTAAATGAAATAACATCTCAGAATACTAAAACAAAACTATATTGTTTAACGAGGTTCCACTAAGATTTGAACTCGGGTTACTAGATTCAAAGTCCAATGTCCTGACCACTAGACCATGGAAACGCTTGTTACGATTACTCAACATTTCCTTTAAACCAAGAAACACGCATTCATGGCCTCAGATTGTGAAAAGATATAGCTTTAGAATATGAAGTCATCAATGCGCGTTTTATAATCCAAGTAAATAGCAAGTAACGTTAACAGACAAATGAGTCCTAAATGTGAGTAAATATTCCCATTGTAAGATTTATAATTCTACCCCTTGTGGTTCAAGAGGAAGAGTTAGAAGAGGATTATTGTGTAAACCAAAGAACTACAGAAATGATGTGGGACTAGGATCCCACCTGTGTTTTCCATATTGGTTTGTGAGTGATTTTTAAGTAGGTATATTGTGGGTTTAACTAATAATTTGAGTTACCTATTTGCTATGTTATAGATCTCGGTTTTGGGCGCTAGGCGGTCGACTGGGGCCTAGCGCCTAGGCGGAACTATACGGTTTTGAATGCCGATGTGTAATTTTGTACATTTAGTAATATATATGTAGTAATTTTAGCAATTGTAACTATTTAAGTAATACAGTTCATCTACCAACACTATAGTAAATATAAAAATACTAAAAATTGAGTTATAATATCAACTAAAGAATTCTCGAGAATAAGAAAAATAACAAAAGTGTCTATGCGGGCATGTTTTTCCATTAATCGGTGCCTAGGCGGCCATTTTTTGCCATCAATCGGTGCCTAGACTGGCTAGACGCCTATTCCACGGCAACTAAGGCGCTAACCCATTTGATATTGCAATTTTTTAGTTTGCTAATAAGTACATAGGTTGCCAACCAGTTATTTTCTTAAATACTGATAGGGGGCCTTTCCCTATCTATGAAATACAACCCCGTTCGAGGACATTACTTTCTGCTAAGATACTTTTCCAAGCTCAAGACTTGATCTTTGTTTCTTGAGCTTTCCACAAAGAGTGTCCAAGGAAGCAAATACATTTGACGATTCCGGCCATGAGTGAATTTAGGTGGTTAAGGATATGACATACCATCGAGCCAAGAGAGCCAGATTCATGTTTTTAAAGTCCTTAAACCTAAACCCCTTTTCTTGGGGGTTGAGATGTTCACCTAGACTTTCTAGCGTATACGCCTTTTATGACTTGAACCCCACTAGAAGTTGGCAACTAATTTGGAGAGATCCTTACAGAACCCTTCAGGAATTTTAGTATATGCATGGTGTAATTAGGTTGGCAACCTCCCTGGTATTAATGTCGACCAAGGAATCCACACCTATAACAAAAAATTCTCATACCGTCATACTTAAAAGCTATACAAGCAGTTCCTTCCGTTTGAGACACATAGACTCCACACACCAAGGGTTTTTTAACACAAAGTTCAACTCTAAACCTGAGAAACTCCACCACCCCTCCCTCCCCCATATTTTTAAAACAATGAAAACCTGAGAATACCCCAGGTCTAATGTGACATGCTCTGTGAAAAACATTTTCAAACATAAAAACTCATCTTGAAATGATTAGGTTAAACCTCTTCAATCTGCATTTCGTGATAAGACCCGTTCGTCTTTGATATCTCTTCGAAATTGATTAACATGATAAGGTATATGAGCTAAAACTTTTGCTAAGACCACCTATTCTTTGTCAAAAAAGGTGATCTATTGCTGATGTCAACCACTTTGCGCTTATTTGCATTAACCTCAAGCTAATGGTAAAGAGTGATGGTGATAAGATGCCATATTGTGAGCTTTTGGTAAGGTAATGTATGGAGGATGGGAAATGTTTGAAAATATGAAGTGATAAAGAGCTGATAAGATGGTTTTAAGATGGTACGTTACCGATATGAATAAATATCATAATTTGGGTAGTTGAATAGGAAAGGACAAAAGAACTTGAAAACCATTGGATAGATTTGCTGCAACTATCTAGGGAACTGAAAGGTGCAAGCTTGAGCAAGGGTAAAAATGTGGACAGCTGAAAAGACGGCAGTAATAACGTTGTACAATTAACATCATACCATGGTACAACTTTACTTGATTGGATTTTACGTGCAGACCTGTAGACTAAGGATCATCTTATCGCAGTACAACTAAAAATTATGCAGCTGTATATATGCGAATTCAAGCTCTTCTTCTCCGCTTCACTTTTTTATACATATAACTCCGCAACTTTACACTACTCCATCACATTCCACCACCACTAAAACACCTCAAATCATCCATTTTTGGTCAATAAAATACTTTATATAAAAACATGCAAATTGCAAAGAGTCATTAAGCAAAAAAGAATTTAAGATTAAAGTTTAAGCTAATCTATTTTTGCTTTTAACAAAATTACATAACAAAGAAAGTGTTGGTAATGGTAGGGGCGTCCCATTTGAAAATTCAATAATAATAATAATAATAATAATAAGCAGCTCCTACTTTGTCTCACTTACTGGTATGCTCACTCAGCAATTTCTCAATCTCCTGCAATTTCAAAACATAAAATTTAGTGGATACTCAAACCTCATTCCAATAGCTTAAAAGATGGACAAATACTTCACTGGAAAAATGATTATTCTCCCTATTAACCCGACCAAACTATTAACTTGTTCAAATGCTTTCAAACTATAAGAGCATTCATAGATCAGATTTTATAGTTAAATTTATGCAGAAATTAAATGAAGTGGTGTAAAAATATACTACCTTAGCTCCACTATACTATTGACAAAAAAAAAAAAAAAAAAAAAGCTCCACTATACTCGAACCTATCTAAAGGAACAAGATTCGCACGTGTATGTATGTACCAATTAGATTTGTTTGTTAAAAGAACAATTTAAGTCATTTTAGCAATCTATCAGAAAAATTGATATAATATATTAAAAGCGTGAAGCTGGAAACCACTGGATCAATATGGAAACTACGTACCTCACAACAAAAATTTTAATAATTTTTTTAAATTTAAATTTTACACTAAAAATGTTTTTTTACTTTATTATAAGCACTTTCAAACAGGCTCTTAATTTGTTGATACGGAAAATGCAATGTTATGTTTTTAGTTTCTAAAAAGAATATGTTATGTATACAGGTAGAATTTGAATTTGATCTTGACATGTGTTTCATGTTTTTTTCAGTCCAAAGGGATAATAACCCTTTAAGAAATCATAGGTATATATAGAAATAGTTTAAATTCTAATAAATTTTTATCCATTTGATTTTGAATTCAAACATGAATTCAAATTATGCTTAGTATATACACATTAAACTTTGATCTAGTCATAAATTAGATATGGTACATATTACACATGTTAGCCATTTATAAACATGCATATCATTGACTGAACTTGATGGTACAATATAGGTTATATTCGGAAACTTTGTTCAAGATAGGCAGTCAGGACAGGGTAGCATGCGCACATCTTTGTAAGTGGTTACCTTCATCGATCTAGTAGATGGTTTGTACAAATTAAAGGACGACGAGCAAAGCGTTAAAAATTTTGACCGAGAAATGTTTAATATATTTAAACGATATCATCATACATTTAGAGTTGATGGGTTTGAAATATCGAATATAAACTTGAAAGTTACTCCAAAATATGTGAAATTAACAATAGGGTTGAAGGGAGGAATCTACATGTGTTGAATAATTAACTAGGGAGATCTGTAGTGGAAGCCATGGTATGGTTCGCAAGGAATTTCCCTGATAAGATATAAATGATACAAATGAAATAGTTGAGAGAAAAGATCACAATCATCTTGACAAAGCCCCAAAACAATTCTAACTTAAAGAGATTGTCCATATAGGTGTGCATTTTGGGGTTACTAACCGTTTTGGAAAAAAATAATTTAAGTTGGTATACATGAACTACAGAATTTTTCTGCGAAATCCATTCAACGCGTGATTCACAATGAGTATCTCGATTAAGATACTATTTGGACATTACACCCTACATACACATGTTGGTTTGAGATTCTGAAGAACATGTGTTCACACTCTACAACCCAATACTATTATCTATACAATCATCCCTGGGTGGTAAAGACAACCAAAATGCCCAGAAAATGTGCAACTGGTTGGTCAAAAAAATTGTCCTAATAACGTTGCATTTTTTCAATCAAGGATCTAAATATTATTTACGGTCGATAAAGACCAAGCTTAATCTCTAAGAGCCACAACAGCTGAATCGGGCATAATAACTATACAAATAGCAGAGGATATTTATGAAAGCGACACTACAAATCATGAATATACACACTCCAAAACAGAGTCCATGCGGAACTCAATCACTATTGGAGTTTGACATAGCTATATTTATTGTCAGGTTTGATGAAAAATTTATATGTTAGATTTTTGTCTTACAATTACTATTGCTGTCAATCCTAGTTTTGGATCTTCAAATATAAATTTTGAAGACCTCATTGGTCTTGCCCTAACAACCCTATATTAGAAAGATCATTGAAATGAAATAGATACTCTTTAATGAAAATAGAAAGAGAGATTTTTTGGAAAAAAGTGGTGAATGTAAGATATAAATAAAAGAAATGGAAGATAAATACATTCATTATTCACAACTTGAAACCATCATCAAGACTTTCATGTTTGACTATCATATATAGAATTTGTCCAATTACCAATCTTGCAGATATTTGAATGGGAAAAATCCAAGCAAAAATAGAGAATGTTAACTATAAGAACATCCAATAATCATAAGTTTTAAATATTATGGTTCACTTGTATTATTTCTAATATACAAGCACAAGTGAAGCATGCATATGCTTTGACAATCATGAATTGAAACCAGGTGGAGACGTTCGCTTTTACTCTTTTGCTCGTGTCATTTATATTAAGGGTATCACTATCCCCATTTAATTTAAGTCATCAAAATAAATATTGTTTACGGTTATTATTGTTTTATTATAGGTAAGTTATAAGTTGATTGTCTACTCTTATATAGAAGGAAAAAGATTAGAATAAACAAACAAAGCAAATTGCTCAACAATGGCTTTGTTGTCTAACCTAACCATACAAGTTTAATATATACTCATCATAAACCTTGAGTTATAAAATATAAACAGAATAATGTATTAAAATTTACTAATAGTAGGAATGTCTTACCATATTTTTTGAAATATTATGATCATCGATCTCGAACTTGACAAGGTAATGAATCTGCATAAACCAAATAAAAATTGAGTATTCTTATTCCATTTAATAAATGTATCAAACACGTATAATGTTTCACATATTCTTTAAACTTTTACTTATATTATATATTATATTAATTTGAATGTATATTTAAATATAATCTTTACCAAGCACATTTCAAAGATTAGTACAAAGTCTACGTAATAATTTTCAAAGTAGTAACAACATTCGACCAAAATAAAGTATTAACAACCTATTGGGTAACATGTGATGCATGATCAAAAAAACATGACTATTTAACAGTAATATATAATTACTAATTTTACACTTTTGATAAAAATTAGTACCTCTTACAGAAATTTTGAAATATTGTAGACTAATTTAAAAATCTGAATATAAATTTGAGTAATGAAATTTGACCTCATTTGGGATACAAATGGTTTGCACGGGTCTAAGTGAGGTTAAATAGGTAAGATATACATTAACTACACGGGCCAACCAATTTGAATTTCATAAATAAAATTGTAGGGATGTTAAAAAATTTAGAAATTTTACACAACCGGTCCATACTAAAATATATAAGAGATTCTTTTTACTTTTAAAACCAAAACCGGCATGACTCTTACCCATTAAATAAAAACACCTAAAAATATATATTTCTAATTGTACTTAGAAAAAGACCTAGAATTACCTACATATATCCATTTACTCTTCTTTTTCTCATAATTTCTTTTCAAAATTCTCAAATTTTGAATAAAATTTTATCAAATAATCCCAAATGCGTACTCTATTTTTCTAAAATTATTATTTTCATTTTCCAAAAATAGCATCCACATAGATTATTCAAAGAATATATATATATATGCCCATAGTTATATTTTTGTTACAACTTTAATATGTAAAATAAATTGGCACGCAATGAACATGAATTTAAATCTAACTCATGTATCAACCGAAGTCATCCAAAATGCACCCAAAACCCATTACACCTGAAACCCAAATGTTTAAATATTGTATTGGGCAAGTGGGTTTGGTTTTCAAGACCCGCACGAGAAATATTAGCTTACAAGGTGAGCAATTTTTACACCAACCCGGTTCACAAATATCCCTAGATAAAAGCCTTTTAAAACATACATATATGGTTTTCTTGAAATGATGTGTATAAGTTTTATAATCAAACTAATTTTAGCCAAATTGTTTTAAAAATCCTTTAAATGTTAAATAAATAAGACATACATATTTACAAAGAACCGTTACATATATATTAAGATTATAGTACATTTAGATAAACTAAATCAAACAAAATATTTTATAATTTCTTACCCAAATATAAAACTGTCGTTTTAAAAAAGTAGATCTTCAACATCTCGCATTGTAATTTTGGATCTAGACTTGAAGAGACATAAAAGAATCAGAGAAGGGAAATATGACGGTGTGAAGAGAAGGCAATAAAGTTATATGATGATCTTTATGACTTTATTTATCATAAGAATATTTTTATTCAGAGAGATTAAATCAAGTTTTGAATCGTGTTATTGAATCTAAAGACACATACATAGACGGTAAGAAAGAAGATATGGAGGCGAAAAGATGCACAGAAGTTGTAGAGTGATATTAGGGTTTTTATGATAAAAACATTTTATATAAGTTAGAACTTATCATGTGTTATTTTAAAATTTCATTCTAGGATTTGGCCCATTCAAATGCATAATATCATAACAGGTTTTCAATGGACTCACTCTCTTGAATATGAACTTTGATGTGCTAAATAATTTATGTGAAACAAAATGATTTGATGTTGGACAACAATGTAATAGGTAAATGGGCTTGTGGTGTATAATTTTTGTTCACTTTTGTAGTACTTGGGTTCCTAAATTATATATATTATATGGCATTTACATCTTCAAGCTATCTTCTCTCTCTTCCAAATTTTATTATTCTTGCAAACCGAGGATCGAGACATTGTAAGTTATTTAGTCATTTATTCCATTAAAGGAAAGATAGAGTTGATAAATGAGGGCACGTGAGTTATCTAATCCTTTTTCATTAAAAGAAAGATAGAGTTGAGGGTTGAGAGGCTATAAATTATCTGGTCATTTTTTTATTAAAGGGAAGATAGAGTTGAGGGTCGGGTGCTCATAAATTATCTAGCCCTTTTAATAAAAGGAAAGATAGAGTTAAAGGGTGACCTTTTTCATTAAAATAACAATAGAGTTGAGGATCGAGAGTCCGTGAGTTATCTAGTCTTTTTCCTTCAAGTAAAGATAAAGTTGAGGATCGAGCTTCTGCAGTTATCTAATCATGTTTTTATGTAAGGAAAGATAGATTTGAGGGTCGAGAGCTTGTAAATTATCTAGCCTTTTCATAATAGGAACGACAAAGTTGATAGTCTGGAGCCTTAAGATATCGGGTCCTTTTTCATTAAAGCTAAGATAGAATTGAGGATCGAGATCCTTTGAGTTATATAGTCTTAAGTATTAAACGAAAGATAGTTTTGAGGGTCAAGAGCATGTGAGTAATCTAGTCTTTTTATTAAAGGAAAGATAGAATTGAGGGTTAATAACCCCTGAGTTTTGTAATCCTTTTTTATTAAATGAAATATAGATATGGGGATAAAGATCCAATATGCAATAACATGAATTGTGGAACATATATTAATTATTCTTCTAGTATTGTCTATTGTACCCAAATTACTAATTCCCTCTTGACGAAAAACCTTCTCGGGATAAAAACTCGACTAAGGAAGAGAGTGTGGTAGAGGATGACATGGATGATGACTTACGTTTCTTTGTCAAAACTTATATGTGCAATAAGGTTGAGGCGTTCTAGCTAGTAGTTTGTCATTGATAATACTTCTGCAGATGCTCAAAGTTCCATGGGTTTAGTAGGTTTCTCTTTTCTTTAGTCATGAGATGGTAAAAACCAGGTCACACTTATTGTGTGACCTTGTATGGATGTTATCCTCACTTTGTTTAGTTTTTTTTATGATGTTCACAACAATGATTCCATTTATTGTTTTTTATCATAGTTGAGTTTTTTGAGGTGTGTTTAGCACGATCATATAAGATAGGTGAAAAGAATGCATGCTTGGAGATATAAAACTTAAATGATCAAAAGATCATACACGATGAATTGAGTGTAATGGTGGATAATTTAGTGGCTGAGATAAATCATGTAATAGTGGATTCTTGTGTCGCAACAAGGTTTTTGGATGGTTCAAATAAAAATGAGGAGAATGAGGAGTCGAATTAATTTCTTAGTTAAGGGACACCCCTAATGTGACGTGATTATCTCGAGATTGTTGGAAGATAGTGGATTGTCTAGCTGAACTTCTTGTACTGATGGAGTAAGGTGTACTTCACTTTCTTATATGTAATAGAAGTGATTTTATCTTTAAGTGGTAGTTTATAAAACTAGTAGTATTTAATTTTAGAAAGCTTGTCAGTTTTACTTGTTAGGATCTAGGAGATTGGTTTATTTTTTCCAATATCACCAAATATGTAATTGAATAGCTGAGTTTTAAGAAAAAGACCAGCAAAAAAAGGACGAGTAGTAAGGCTTACGACACGGAAAACTTCGACAACACGATCATGTGGCTAGCATTCACACACAATCTCCGAAACAATGAGATCCAAATAAAGTTGGCCAGTGATCCTAGTTTGACCCTTTCCAAAATCCTAGAGGAAGCCAAACCATACGTCGAGGTTGAGAATGTGTTAATTATAGCAAAAAAAGAGCGAGAATGCACGATGATGAAGAAAGTGGTAGGGTGGACAAGCCCAAGCTTGGCCTAAGAAGAGAAAGATAAACAAGCAAGGGTATCGAGGACGCACATTATATTCGTATGCAAATCCAAGTTGAAATTTCCTTGGAATATGATAATAAATGCCAAGAAACAAGATCAAAATTTATATCATCAATTCCACAAAGATGTGGATCATGGTACCAACAACCGTAAACTACTACTTGACAAAATAAAAAGACTCGAGAAAATGGGAAAATCGTCACCACTTCCGTTGGGAGGTCCATCCGACAACCAATCTGGAGAGGGGGGACGCTCCTAAGAGATGACATGTATCATCAGGGTCGATCCACCTAGCTACTGATATCATGAGAGGATTCAAGGCATCACAGAATAAAATTCAGGGTCAATCCTTAGGATAATGCTTTAAAATAGAGATTAACAACATTACAGGATACATCGCTACTAAAGTTACACAATCTGACTAAAATATGTATGCTAATCAACCACCCGAGGAGAACCTAGGAATAATGATGATGTAAACTTCAACCAAAAAGATACTTAGGGATTATTATTACCTCACGATAATGCCTTGGAAATCTACTCTATTATAGGAAGCGCCCTCGCTAGACGAGAGTTAATCGACACGGGAAGTTAAGTAAAACTATTATTCGCTTCTACCTTGGATAAGATCAAATTTTCTCAAGCCCGCATCCTATCGTTCCCGTAAAGTATTTGATTATCAATAGTCAGAGTGTAACACCCATGGTTTATGTCGAGTTACCATTACCGACATGGCAGTGTTCATCCGAATGAAGTGCGTGATGGTAGAATGTGGGTCTGCGTATCGTGCTACTATTGGGATAACCACTCTTAACAAACTCAAAGATGTAGTGTCCACGTATCACTTCACGATGAAGTTACCCAATGAAAAGGGTTGGTCAGCATTCGAGTCAACCACGCTCAAGCCAGGGAGTGTTATTTCAACTCCCTCGCGGGACCATATATTGTTGTAATATAAGTGAAAGACAAGAAGGTCAAACTCTAGGCATGATAACAATGATTAAAGCTTCCCAAGAGAGGAAGCGTGAAATTCTCGATAGGGATAATCCAGAGCATCCGCTCAAACTCTATAGTAAGTGTTACGCTAGTCAGGCAAAACAAGGTACACACGAGCTTCATTTTCAAACCAAGAGATATTTTACCTATCTATGGAATTTAAGACATCTGCCAAAACCCTTTAAAAGAGGATGAAGGTGGGTTCATGAATGTAATTGGGAGAATCCACCTGGGCCAAACTATATTACACTCATTTCCTCATTAGAAGGTTTTTTTTAATAAGATAGTAGATGGCCTGCAACCTCATGTTAGTTTTAGTATATTTACTGAGAAACATTTCATTTTCAAAAGAACCAATTTTTTAAATGTCTAAAATGTTTTAAAGTCTTGATTTAACCTTTGGTTATCGAGCTCAGCGGTCTAGGTCTAAGGGGTCACCGTTGGAAAACCGCAATTCAACCCTCATGCATGGAATTAAGTCCATTGATAGGTTTAAGGGTCCAATCTAGTAAAACCTTAATTAAAAAATCATGTAGGTAACTGATTCAAATAATAGGCCTAAAGGGCCACTTAATAAAGCCTCAGTTAAACCCTCTAGACGATTTATTGAGTCCAGTAATAGGTTTAACAGGTCACTCTGGTAAAACCTCAATTAAACCCTCTAGAAGGGTTATTAGGTTCAATGGTAGGCCTATGGCGTCACTCTAGTAAAACATCATTTAAATCCTCCAAGTAGGTTATTGAGACTAGTGATAGGCTTCAGGGGTCACTCTTGTAAAACCTCAATCAATCCCTCTATACGGGGTATTGAGTCTAGTGATACGCTTAAAGGTCCACTCTGGTAAAACCTCGATTAAACCCTCTAGACATGTTATTTAGTCTAGTGATAGGCCTAAGGGTCACTTTGTAAAACCTAGATTAAACCCTCCAGACGGATTATTAAGTCCAATGATAGGCCTAAGGGGTCACTCGGGTAAAACCTCGACTAAATCCTCCTCGGGGGTTATTGAGTATAGTGATAGGCCTAAGGAGTCACTGTGGTAAAACCTTATTTACAAGTCACTGAGTCTAGTGATAGGCTGGTGGGTCCTTGTGTGTTATAAAATAATGCAGATAAAATAGAGGAACCACTAACTGCAAGTGTACAGTTGTCCCAAGTAATATATGATAATCAAGTTCGTTCGCAGGGACGAATTAGGTTGACTCTAATGTTATCAGATAGTGGAATAATTGCAATAACGGTAAAATAAATGATATGAGAGTTTATTTTGGGTTTTTGATTCATAACTAAAATGCGAAAGTAATTTAAATACTAAATTAATTAAGCTGAAATAAAAATAATGCAAATGAAAGATGTAGACGCAAGGGAGAAAGTAGTACTTGAGTCACGCTAGGAATTCACCGCGAACTTTCTTAATTAATGTCTTCTTTTAAGGGCTGAATCATTATTATTACGCTAGTCGGGATTCTAAAGTCTCTTAGCCCCCGTCAGGGTGGACCTAAAAGCTCTCCTACGGTCTTCTAAACCCCGTCAGGGTGATTAAAACCACTTTCGGATGATTAAAACTTACCACATTGGCTATTGGCTAGTCAAGCATGTTAAGGTCATTGGCGGATACTAACGACAATTACCTAGTTCCGTATCCAAACCACCCGTCAAGGTGATCAAAATGCCGCTATATTGAATAGCCTAGATACTAAAATTTATCCTTAGTTCATGACTCTAAAGATAATAAATAATCACAAAATAAAATCCAACGTAAAATAATAATTCAAATTAAATTCTTAAAATCCCAAATCATAAAAACAATAATTAAACTAGTTTGGGTTCAACCCACTTTGCGATTCTCAAGTACAAAGGGAATTTAACTCATAATTAAAGTAAAAGCAAAATAAATCAAAATAGATGAACTCATGTTTTACAGAAAGACAATAAAATAAAGAAACCTAATTAGGAGGTTGGATTTGGTTGTTGATTTGGAGAAGATGAATTCTCCAGCTCTTGGCTTCTTCCTTTTCCTAGCTTCTCCTCTTTTCTCTGACACTCTGACTTTTTTGTAACATGAATTCTGTGTAAAAATAAAGTCAAAAGGCCTATAAATACTATTAAAATCGGACTTGGGCTTATTTTAAATAAAATAATGAAATATTAAATGGCCAAAGTCCACTCTTCAAGTCCAAATCCTGCAACTGTTGTACACCCTTCACTAAAACAGCGGTAACTTTCTCAATTTAACTCTGAATTGACTCATTCAACTTGTTGATTCTTCGTAACTTGGTAAGGAACAAATCTTCTTTACAACTCAGAGGCTGAATCCATGTTTAAGTGGCTCGAAATCAGAAATTACCATCAGCCTTCTAGATTTGTAGCTCTAATTTGTCAATCTTTCGGGATATTTCTTCTAGCCTTTGACTTCTTTTCACGATCTAAGACTTCCATTCTTTATTCCTCCCCTTTCTAGTATTAGAAACCTACAAACTTTACATTAAAACAAACCATTTAACGTGCAAAAGCTTAATAAATACAAAAATACTAAAATCCAAGGAGGGAAAATGAAATATAACCAATTAACACTAAAAGTCTATCGAATTAGTCAAATAATCACCCAATTTGATGTCTCCTAAGGGTATATAATTAGAACAAAAGAGGAGACATCATAGACCTAAAAGGTCACTCTGGTAAAATCTCGATTCAATCACTCAAAAGGGTTATAGATTATAAAGGGTTCCATATACATGGAACCTTAGCCAAAACTTATAATGGTTAACAAGGTTATATGTACAACCTCGATTCAATCCCAGATAAGGTTTATTGAGAATAAAGGGTTACATATACATGGACCTTTATCCAAAACTTATAACGGTCAACCTCGATTCAATCCCTTATAAGGGTTATCAAGTATAAAGGGTTCCATCTACATGGAGCGTCGACCAAAACCTGGAACATCGACCGAAACCTGGAACGTCGACCAAAACCTATGACAGTGAACAAGGTCTATGTAAACCCTCAATCCAATCCCTTAAAAAGGTTATCGAGTATAAAGGTTTACTTCTACATGGAACCTCGACCAACTTATAACGGTTAACAAGGTGATATGTAAAGCCTCGATTCAATCCCTTATAAGGGTTATCAAGTATAAAGGGTTCCATATATAAGGAACCTTTTATAACATATAGCAAGGTCATATATAACCCCCAATCCAATCCCTCAAAAGGGTTATCGAGTATAAAGGGTTCCATCTACATGGAACCTCTTCCAAAACCTATAACAGTTAACAAGGTCGAAAACCTTATGTTAGACCTTCATAAAGTTTAGCGAGTCTAAAGGGTTCCAGCTAAATGGAACCTCGACCAAAACCTACAACAATTAATACAGTCGTAAAACCTCAATTCAATCCATTAGAAGGATTATCAAGTATAAAGGGTTCCATTTACATGGAACCTCTAACAAAACCTATAACGGTGAAAAGGATCATATTTACGTAAAACCTCGTATAAATCCATCAGAAGTTATATCGATATCGAGTAAAGACGCTTCTAACTACATGGAACCTCGACCAAAATCTATAACTGTTAACAAGGTTGTCTCACATAAAACCTCGATTCAATCCCTCAAAAGGTTTATCAAGTAGAGACGGTTCTGTTTAGATGGAACCTTTACCATAACATTTTCCTTGGTTGAACTGGTTCAATAGGCACTTGCGGATCCTCATCTGAAGGATGATTATTCATAACTTTGAGCTACGGAATAGCCCTGCTCGCTTATAGTTCATCTATTTCTCACAACAAGAGAAGATTTTCTCCCAGCAAGTGAGCGTTGTTTATTACTTAATCTTCCATTTTTCGCAACAAATTCATCGTCGATCGTGTCAAAATCATGTGGAATCTCAACGTGAATCAAAACTCGTTCCTACATACGGTCTATGTTGTAGAAACCGCTGCCTAGGCGTCAACTCCCCCATCAGCCGCTTACGCCTAGTAAGAATGCTAGACGTTTTTGTCTAACGCCTTAGTCACCGTGGAAGAGGCGCCTACCTCGCCTATTAATGGCAAAAAGTGGCCGCCTAGGCCTTCTTTTTATTTGTCTTATTCTCGAGAATTCTCGAATTGATATTATTACTCAAAATTTAGTATATTTATAGTTACTATAGTGTTGTTAGATGAATTTTATGAATTAAATAGTTAAAATTATTATAATTACTACGTCTATATTACTAAATATACAAAATTGCACAACGAGATTCAAAATCGCCTAATCCCTCCTAGGCGCTAGACCCCGGTCGAACGCCTAGGCCGCGAAACCGAGATCTACAGCATATCATACTGTGTCAGTTGATAGATTCAAAATAAACTTCTTACCTTTTTTTGATCTAATAGATTGATCCAGAATACAAATAAAATGGGTTGAAGAAAGTTCTGACAAAATTGAGGAGAAACAAACTGAATCTTGAAGCTAACTGCATACCTTTTTATTGCTTCCCGCTGTGACGTTACCGTAACGTAGCCTAAACTTCCTGAAACCAGACATTAGATCAAAATCACATGGAGTTTTTCTACTTACGTCACTATGACTCTCAAGGCAGTATAATGACCGAGGTATTGTTATGATCCGAGAGTTATGGGTAATGACCGAGGTATTTTTATGATCCGAGATATGATATGCCCGCTGATAAATTTTCTGACATTTGAATAAGTTTTTCTGACCAAATTTCCACGTTTTTTCAAACGTTTTTTTGCATACACTAAAAGCCGATTAAAACAAGATCACATGATAAACAAAAATTCTACTGGGAGTCTCGTACGACTCTAACAATTGCACATTCATTCATATCTTTTCTAATAAAATCCGAAAGGTAATCTGGAAGATCAAAAAATTCTATGGGCCCTGTTCGCGCCTTCGCACCTTTCTTAGCTAGTCTGTCCGCATAAAAATTCGATTCTCCGAATATATGGATCAATTTAAATTCATGTTAACTACGTAACCTATCCCTACATTCTCGTATAATATGAGCGCACCGACTACTTGAACTCCCACCGTCTTTCACTAGCGCATGGAGTTCCTTCGAGTCCGTCTCAATATCAAGCTCCTTGTAACCCTTATTAGTTGTCCATATTAATCTGAAGTGAAGAGCCAGGACCTCCATTACTAGAGGAGAGTCTAGTAGACATGATCCTACATATCCATGTATACATGTCCCGTTACTGTCTCTCAAAATTCCGCCAATACCTGCGGTGTAACTAATTGCGTCAAAACTTTCATCCATATTGTATTACAAGTTTATTATAAATAACAGCTCAATCCACATTTTTAGCCTACGTTTATCAGCCTTGACCAATATATTTCCTTGTTAATAATTTTGTCAAATTGCATAATTGTAAAATACTCAGAAATAAAAGTAAGTAGATAAATAAATGAGCAAATTCAATTTTTAGGACATTACCTATGGCATAAAAATATTTCTAGGCCAAACATTTTAAAAGTCACATTTTTAGGCCAAACATATTCAAAACATCTATTTTTAGGCCTTATCACTAATTTTGTGAAATATTTCATTGATTCTAAGGACGATTTAGGCATTTGAAATAAATTATATACTTATCTGGCCGCATCACAAACTAAGAATTCTATCTAAAATGTTCATATTGTCCTTAAAATCTATAAAATATCTCATAAAATTAGTGAAATGGTTTAAAATGGATGTTTTGAATAAGTTTGGTCTAAAAATGTGACTTTTGAACTATTTGGCCTAAAAATGTATTTAGACTATAGATAAGTGATAGCCTAAAAATGCTTTTAGGCCACATAGGTAATGGCAGTTACCTGGTGAATGAGTTGGAGAGCAGCTTCTTTCCAGAAGACATGGATGGGGTTTAATACTCACGGCTACAAACAACATGAATCAAACCTTCTTATTTTCTTTAATTTTCCCTCTTAATTTAGGATTTATGTAAACATATGTTTCATTTTGAACAAATAATCATATTTTTCTTCCTACAATTTTGTTTAGATAAAGAACCAAAAAATCTTAAATGCTCCCTGAACTATACCTCATTTATTGGTATGGTCCTTGGAGTTTAAAATTATCCAAATGATTCCAAGATTTCAATTGTACCACTTTAAGCCACTACTCTAACTCCTAAGTGCCCGTTTGGGATTGATTATTTTGGAACTAAAAGCGTTTTTGATTAAAATTAAAATATTTGTAAAAAATATTAAAAAATATTTTGACATCTAAAATCACTTTAAGTGATTATTTCAATAATCACTAATCTAGTGCTTTTTGTAAAAGTGGTTTTCAGAGTCTAAAATATTGCTATGGATCTAAAATCACTTTAAGTGATTATCTTAAAAAGCAATCCCAAACGGGCACTAACTCTGTCCGTCAAGTGCCATGTAGCAGGGTTTTCTTTTTAAGGGTATTTTGGACATTGTATATAAACTATTATTATATTAGATAAATATTTTTTGGCTTTAATGGAACTCAGTTAACGGAATTTCCCTTACGAACTAACGATGGGACAAAATTGAAGTTCGAGGACTACTTAGGTAACTTTTGAAGTTGAGGAAAAACCCGAACAATGACCTGTAGTTTAGGCCCATTTGAGATTTTTTCCCGAGAATTAAATACTTTTGTGGTTTATTTAAGGACATATAAGATTAACAAGCTTTTTTTTTATAAAAAGATATAGGGACAATATTAAAAAAAAACAATCATGTTTTTGTAAAATGTAAAGAAGAGAAGAACTTATTATACAAAACAGGTGTAGCTCACAACTGATAGGACCTTGAGCATGTTGTTCTCTTTTTACAGAGATCACTATGATTCTGCAAATATAGTTTAGTGATGAGAAGTAAGAATCTCCATCGCACGTGAATTAGTTGTTTCTGGTGTATCTCAAGTGAGCGTAATAGTTTAGAAGCACCATATATGTATATATGTGTTGGATAGATGAGAAAGTACGAGGGTAATTACTCTAAACTACTCTTAGTACAACCATAAATCTACTCGGGATACTTTTCGGAAAAAAAAAAAAAATACTCTGCTCCCCCTATACATATTCGGATATGACAATGGACTCCTTACTAAGGGTGGATGCTAAATGAAATAACATCTCAGGATACTAAAACAAAACTGAGGTAACATTGAGATTTGAACTCGGGTTACTGGATTCAAAGTCCAATGTCCTGACCACTAGACCATGAAACCACTCGTTAAGTTTACTCAACATTTCCTTTAAAGCATAAAACATGCATTCATGACTTCAGATTGTGAAAAGATATAGCTTTAGAATCTGAAGTCATTATATGTGCGATTATCTATCCAAGTATATAGCGAGTAACCTTAGCAGACAAATAAGTCCTAAGGAACTAGTAAATATTCCCATTGTCAGATTTATAATTCCGCCCCTTGTGGTTTAAGAGGAAAGAGTTAGAAGAGGATGATTGTGTAAACCAAAGAACTACAGAAATGATGTGGGACTAGGATCCACCCGTGTTTTCAATATTGGTTTGTGAGTGATTTATAAGTAGGTATTGTGGGTTTAACTAATTATATGGGTTAACTATTTGAGATCAAGGTTCTAAAGCTTACAACACTATTGCCTCTACTGGTATGGGTATGTTTGAACTAGGTATTTATTGTCCAGGGAAAAGTGGTTTGCCAAGAGTGTGGTAGGACCCACCTCTTGGATATACACATGACCACAAATTATCTTTTCTGGTCATAAATCACACATGATAATGATTGTTCTAATGTGACTTTAATTAATTTTGGATTCACTTTGAGCAGCCTCCTTTGCTATGGCGGCTTCTGTAGGAAATTCAAAGACCTCTAAAGGGGCTCCTGCTAAATAAAATAGCATCTACTATATTTAATTTGGGGATAAAAATTTTTAATACTAACACAATGAAAGAGCAATAATGATTTCACAAAAAGTACATTCTACTATATTTGTTCGATAAACAGAATAATCTGAGGTTCCACCGAGATTTGAACTCGGGTTACTGGATTCAGAGTCCAATGTCCTAACCACTAGACCATGGAACCGCTTGTTGTAATTTAGATTTTGAAGCTAAATTTTCCTTAATCTCTAAATCTTAATCTATATAATATAACTTAAAAATGGTAAAACAAAAAGGGGATGGAATTAGCCTAGATCAAACATAAAGGATGTGTGTCAAACAAAACTAGATTCCCTTATTTCTCACAGTGCCCCACCTTTCCACTCTTATTTAGACTCTCAAGTCATCAATGCTCGTTTCTTACTCCAAGTAAACAGAGAAACGAGTCCTAAAGGTCGAGTAGATATTTTTTTTGTGGGGATTCATTAAATTTCGGACTTTTTTTAATCCTTCTAATCCTGACTTATGACTTGAATTTAGGTGTAGGAACCTTGAGGGGCCCACTTATGGCTTTCTAGCTTTTACCCTTCCCTAGAATTTGTGTGACTTTTTTTAGGAGATTGTAGGTAGGTATGTTTATTTGTTCTGATGAAACTTTGGTTAAATTGAAGCTCAAGGCAGGTACTTCTAACCTCAAGTAAAGTAGACAAAAGACACTATTCAAGTAAACATTAGAGCCCATTCAAACACTTAATTCACTAATTTACTTAGCCATTCAAGACTTTAATGAGCAATTTTTATTTTACATGGGCTGGAAGCCATTGGAAAAAGTTTTATAGTACTAGTAATTCTTTCTCAATCAAAAATTGTGTTTAAGTCAAAAATTTCGAGTAAGAATAAACTTGTCTCTTGAGTGACTCTTCTTGGTTCTAATGACTCGCTTCTTCTATGCACTTTGTTTTTCTTATTACTTCAAGCTTTATGAAGTCTCACAAACCCATGATCAATTATCTTATACCTCTTTATTACTTCCTAAAGACTCATATCATATCCTAAACTATCATTGATCAACAAAGACTAGTTAAAGGACAACATTTACATCCATTTTTCCTATAGTTCATTAAAACATAATATAACAGAGATATGTGATCACAGTTCATCAATAAATCATTCGAGCAAGCTGTTCTAAATTAAGTAGATAAGTATCCTACACAGAATTTTCAGTTTTCTTTCTGCAAATGCAAAATCACCTAGGATTTTGACTAAAGCCATCGCTGACTTTAGGGATTTAACAATGTGGGTTGAAATTTGTGTATGCCAATACTGCCCATTGTTAGAATGAGAGAAAAGAATACGAAATACTGTGTATTGTATTGAATGAATTGATGATATTAAAGTGAACTACATAGCAATATTTATACTAGGACTAAACTTGGAGAGCAAGCAGTCTAGCTTGGAGAACAAGCAGTCTAAAATAACTATGGTAAATATCTCTAACTAAGGTAAATAATAAATCTAGTATATAATTCCATATATAATCTAACACCCCCCCTCAAACTCAAGGTGGTGAGAATGACACTAGCTTGAGTTTGGCAATCAAATCCATGAGACGACCTGGAGGATGAGCTTTGGTGAAGATATCAGCTAGCTGGTCAACAGAAGGTGTGTACTGAAGTCTTGTCGTACCCTGAGCAACATGTTGACGAATGAAATGACAATCACACTCTATATGACGAGTACGCTCATGAAAAACATCATTATGTGCAATTTGGATAGCACTTTGATTATCACAGTGAAGAATCGTGCCAGTAGCCTGAGGAGCACCCATATCTGAAAGGAGCCAGCGAAGCCATATCACCTCCTGAGTAGCGTCAGCAAGTGCACGATATTCAGCTTCGGTACTAGAACGAGCAACAACTGTTTGCTTTTTACTTCGCCATGAGATGAGAGAATCGCCTAACTGAAAGCAGTACCCAGTTGTTGAACGACGATCAGTGGGATCGCCAGCCCAATCTGCATCTGAATAACCATGTAAAACGAGTGAGGCGCTCGCGGAGAAAAACAAACTGTGAAATAAAGTTCCCTTCACATAGCGCAAAATACGGAGAACGGCTGCATAATGAGTGGAGCGAGGAGCAGACATAAACTGGCTAACCAAGTGGACAGCATAAGCAAGATCAGGCCGAGTGACTGTGAGATATATAAGACTACCAACCAATTGACGATATAAAGATGGATCCTCAAGGGGAGTACCATCCATCG
Organism: Nemophila menziesii; assembly: GCA_029959085.1. Classification (NCBI taxonomy): domain Eukaryota; kingdom Viridiplantae; phylum Streptophyta; class Magnoliopsida; order Boraginales; family Hydrophyllaceae; genus Nemophila; species Nemophila menziesii. Next base: position 1,487,307 of record JARWIR010000042.1, read on the forward strand.
GTGTAAGACGTAAAGTAGGATCAAGAGGAGTAGACGATGTCTTACTATCAGTGAGTCCAGCACGAACAATAAGATCTGATGAGTACTTAGCCTGAGAGAGATAATAACCATCCGAACTCGAAGAAACCTCAATACCAAGGAAATAATTGAGAATACCAAGATCCTTCATCTCAAAGTGTTGACCAAGAAATTTCTTGAGATCAGAAATACCTTTTGAATCATCACCTGTGATAACCATATCATCTACATACAATAACAACAAGATCATACCAGCGGAAGAGTGACGGATGAAAAGAGCAGAGTCATGCTCGCTTGAGATAAATCCAAAATCACCAATGACAGAACTAAACTTAGAGAACCAGGCACGAGGAGCTTGTTTAAGACCATATAGAGCACGGCGAAGTTTACACACCTTATGAGGAGGATGACGGTAACCTGGAGGAGGCTTCATAAACACTTCTTCTGTAAGATCACCGTTAAGAAATGCATTCTTAACATCCATTTGAAATAATTTCCATTTGCGGACTGCGGCAACAGCAACAAGACTACGAACAGATGTGAGGCGAGCAACCGGGGCAAATGTTTCTTCATAGTCGATGCCATATTCTTGAGTAAACCCTTTTGCTACAAGACGAGCTTTATATCGCTCAATCGAACCATCAGACCGTGTTTTGATCTTGTAAACCCATTTGCATCCCATAGCATGTTTTCCTGGAGGGAGATCAACTAAATCCCATGTATGTTTGTCTTCTAATGCACACAATTCTTCTGCCATAGCTTTCTGCCATAAATTGTTAGAACTAGCTTCATGGTAACTTTGAGGCTCATGCAGAGATAAAATAGTAGAAAAACAATGATAATCACGAAGATGTGTGGGAAGTTTTCTTACTCGAGGAGGTAGGTGATTGGGAGACTCGGAATCTGGTACAGGATCTTCAACTGGAGCAGATGACTCGGGATGGACCATATCAGTGGAGGACCTTGGGGGCACTGGTACAGGAGACGTGGGAGATCTTGGATCTGAATTTGAACTTGTGTCATTATCATCACTAGGGAATAAATCCACGGCCGGGTCTGTGAATAAACGTAAAGATGGAGCATGAGGAAGAGAGAACGGTGATAGGGATGAAAACATTTTATTTTCCCAGAAAATCACATGACGTGATATACGCAAACGTTTTGAGAGTGGATCCCAACACCTATAACCTTTATGTTCAATCCCATAACCTATAAAACAACATAGACGAGCTCGAGGTTCAAGTTTAGTACGTTCATGAGGAGGAACCATGACAAAACAAGCACAACCAAAGACGCGAAAGAGGTCATATATGGGTGGGTTACCATGTAGACGTTCATATGGGGTAAGATTATCAATAATGAGAGAGGGTAAACGATTTATTACATACACAGCTGTGAGGGCGGCTTCTCCCCAAAAACGTTCCGGGCATGAGGCGGAAATGAGAAATGTGCGAGTGATGTCAAGGATGTGTCGGTGTTTACGCTCAGCACGTCCATTCTGTTGAGATGTGTATGGGCAAGATTGATGTGAGACAGTGCCATGTTGACGAAGAAGAGAGGTAAAGGTAGACGACTTATACTCCATGGCATTATCTGTACGGAGAATCTTGATACGTTGTGAAAATTGAGTGTAAATCATGGCAGTGAATTCTGAATAGATTTGAAAAAGATCTGACCGGTTTTTCATAAGGTATATCCATGTGAATCTTGAGTAGTCATCAACAAATATAACAAAGTAGCGAGATCCCCCCATGGTCGGTGTGGTAGAGGGTCCCCAAATATCTGAGTGGATTAAGTCAAAGCATGCAGATGATGTGGATTCACTTCTACTAAAGGATAAGGCTGGTTGTTTACCGAGTTGACACGATATACAGTCGATCTTTTCAATGGGCACCTGACCTAGTGACCCTTTTGAGACTAACGGTTGAAGTTTACCTAATGAAGCGTGCCCCAATCTAGAGTGCCAAAGTTGAAGAGGTGATGAGACTGATGATGGGATTGTTGGAATAACAGGAGAAGCTGTATGAGATGGGAGATGGAGGTTGACAAGCTCAAAAAGTCGTCCTACTTTACGGCCTGTCCCAAGAGTCTGTCCAGTTTTAGGATCCTGCACACAACAACCAGAACTAGAGAAAGTGACGGTTAGACCAAGGTCACATAGTTGACCCACAGAAATAAGATTTAATGAAAGTTTAGGTACGAGATAAACATTAGAAAATGAAGCACTAGAATTAGAAATTGACCCAATATGACTTATTGACATAGGTGTACCATCAGCAGTATAAATGGGAGGAGCATGTGGTATAGTGTTTACATCAGTAACCAAGTCAGAATCTGATGTCATATGATTTGAACAACCAGAATCGAAAAACCAGGAATTCTTACCAGGTGTTACAGAATTTACAACCGAAGGAGTGTGAGAAGACTGAGACATGACTTGTTTGAACATACTTAAAATATCAACAATTGAGTTGGGCGATATATTTGATGTAATATTAGAATTTTTCCTATTACTGACATGATTTGGCACGGACGATCGACTTGGGCAATCATTGAGATAATGACCTGAACAAGTTATATGACAAAATTTGCAAATACGAATGGGACAGTTTAAGAGATCGTGACCATCTTTATGGCAATACTTGCAATATTGATATGAAAAAGAGCGGGATGGAGTAAAAGACATTGTTTTTCTAGAAGAATTTGTGCAAAACAGACTTACCGAAAAAGAATTTGAGAAAACAGACTGCGAAAACGGAATCAGTGGATCGAAAAACCTCAAGAAGGGTGAAGGTTAAAAATCTCGAGCGGGTGGCAGACAATGATGACGTGGCAGTCAACCCTGGAATGACGATGACGTGGCAATACAGTAGCTGGCAGAAGGTGTGATGACGTGGCGTTTTTTTTTTTTCTCTTTTTTTTTTTTTTCCCAGATTTTTTTTTTTTTTTTTCAAAAAATTTGCAGCAGCGTCGGGACTATGGGCGGCGCGTGGGGGCGCGTGCAGCGTCGGATGATGGTTATTTTTATACCGGTAGAACCGTATCGAAAAGATCTTCGATTTTATATATTATTCGACTATATTTGGTGATCGAATGAAGAAGTTAAACACGAATTAAGAGACTACTTTTCGGAGGAAAAAAAAAAACTGGGTAAGTATTTTGGGATTTCGATGGTATTGAGATGATGAGGTGATAAGATGATAATGGAACGAGTCACAAGAATAGTGGCTCTGATACCATGTTAGAATTAGAGAAAAGAATACGAAATACTGTGTATTGTATTGAATGAATTGATGATATTAAAGTGAACTACATAGCAATATTTATACTAGGACTAAACTTGGAGAGCAAGCAGTCTAGCTTGGAGAACAAGCAGTCTAAAATAACTATGGTAAATAATATCTCTAACTAAGGTAAATAATAAATCTAGTATATAATTCCATATATAATCTAACACCCATAAAACAAAATCTAACGAAATACTCTAGAAATAATAGGAAAATGGGTTTCAAAAAAATTTGGACCATTTCTCGATTTGTGCGTGTCATCCTTGCGCAGGGGCCATGCTAATCTTCTCTGTATCGTTCCAATTTTATCGGATGTCCCCGAAGGGACAAGCTTATGTGTGAGTCTTCCATATATGAAGAGTACCTTTTGTTTAAAAAACTCCGATGTGGGAAAACGTTCTTTGTTCTTTCAATTTCTACTTTAAAACACACACCAAAAGCCTTTCTCTAGTTCCCTCATATTGTCAATTTATGTTGTATCATCTGAAGTAATTCATTTACTTCTATCTAAGGAGCATAATCCAAAATTGAAACTGTGATCAAATGCAAGATAATATCTGGACACCTGACAAGAAAAGCAATAAATCTCTGTAGGTAACACTGAGTATTTTTAGCTAGCAAATTGAAGATTGGTAATTCGTTTAGGCATTATCCTTAGCCCACATCTACTATATTTTGGTTTATGTGACATATCTAAACCACGGGGAGACAGCTCAGACAATCGAGTCGCTAAAACAAGGAACACAGAGTTGTCATTTTTTAACTTAACATGGTTGCTTTTACTCTACATTCCAGTGATTGTTCAGGTGGATAGACTCTACGGATTGAAAGATTGATGCTATTCACCCATTGTCAACTAAATGAGACAACAAGCTAAAGACACGCAACTTGAATTTAACATGAGACTTGCGTAAATCTTAAAAAATTACCCTCTTTGAAATGCCTATTATACAGTTTAAAGGAGCAAGGGCCAAAATACTCATTTGTAAAAGAAGAGTAAACGAAATGTCTAGACTCGTGTCTAACTCCTCGAAAGTCCTATGGAGAAAAAAAATTAAATACTTACTTTCTGCCAAATTCGATACATTTTGTTTAATTACAAATTTGAAGGCCTGATATCGGGACACTTTTTAAAAAATTATCTCATCGTACAAGTATCAACAATAGAATAAGCAGAGATTATAAACCATGTCAAAATTTACTACTAAGTTTGTTAGGGCTCTTTCAATGAAGAAAGAACCCTCCAAAAAAATTGGTGTGTGCCACTATAAGCAACGAGCACACGGTATTCTTTCGTAAAAGGCGTATGAATAGTTCGGCTTGTGCTTAGTGCGTGGCTGCATGATTGGAAATGAGAATTAAATATTGTTATATAACAAGCCAAGTAAAACTAATGCTTGTCTTTTGAGAGATCTCGGATTACTTTCTTTATAATGCATTTTTGCAGTTGCTACTAATCACTGCCTAAAGAGCCTTTAAGTTTTTTAGGGATTGGTCTAGTAACCGAATGTTTAGGTATAAAGACATGTGAATTTGTTTGTTTCCGTGAGCATTGTAGAATAATTTGAGTGTTTACACTGGATATATATTCTTCCCGGAAGATACTACTCCCTCCGTCCATTTATATTTGTCCTACTTTTTGTGGCACAAAGATTAAAAAGACATTAAATACACTCCTTCTTTACTATATTGCCCTTATTCATTGAGTAGACTATCATTTAATGCATCATTACTTTTAACTAATTAAGTAGGGGTGATATTGGAATAATGGGAGAAAAAATGTCTTGATAATATAAAATAAACAAATATTGTTGGACACCACCTTTTAGAAAGAAGAACAAATAAAAGTGGATGGAGAGAGTATCCTTTCTTCTTGGACCGTGGAAGTTCAAAAAGTGTAGGTGAATGCTCATTTAAGTAAGTGGTTACATTTTAACCTCTTTTATCTCTTCCTTGTTTTCACAAATTGTAAGCTTTTTAGTCTTCTATAGTTCAAGCAAAGCCGGCATTGATACATGCCTATGGTATTTAACCTTCACATTTCTTCGATTAGAAATCAAACCTCCATGTATTTTAATTAAGAATTCCTTGTATATTGATTAGATAAAATGAAAATGAATGAAAACGTTTTATTAGTGTCTTAATTAGGTAGCAACAATATACCACCATAACAAAGTGAGCTAACACAAGGACAACTCTAGCTAATTACCAGTATACCTCGTGCTTGCTAACATACATGCATGTTTTCACGGCTAAGTACAGCTCACGAAAGGTTTACTCAACCTCATCTTGAATCCATATAAGTAGACAAGATTGTGATGTTTCATGGTTAGTCAGGCTCATGAAAGGTTAAGGTTAAATCCAACGCGCTCCTAACTCCGAGTACTATCTAGAAACCAAATGAATCATCCATATCGTTATCAATTGCACGTGGTAACTCTATTTTTCTAATTCCTAAAGTTAGGCGGTAAACATTCTTAGTTTCCAAAAGTGGTTTTTGGTCCTTTAACGCCTTGACTTTTGTTTGACCTTTCCTTATCGACTTCTTATCTTCATATTGGTTTCTAATATAATCCAAGTACCTATTAGATACACACTTAATGCACAAATTATGCACAAATAGCTCTAAGTAACTATTCTCCAACACTAGACAAGAAATGAGAAACTATCAAAATATAGAGAATAATCCCTAAAATAAGTTTAATTAACCCTAAAAAGATGTCACGTGACTAGATTAATCTATCACATAAAAAGAGACATCAGTTGGTTAGCTATCAAACCACGTCTGAGAGGGGGTTTTGGTAATGGAACTATGTTATATCATATTCTATGAATTAAGAACCAGGAGGTCAAAATTTGTAGGATAATCGCGCAAGGGTAAAATTGTTAATTGTTATATAGTAGTGTAAGACCACAAGAGAGAGTTTTCTAGTACTAAATAGCAGCCCCTAACTGCTCGAAAGAAGGTTAGGGTGAAATTAGAGTCCCGATTAGCAATAACGACCTGTTTTGTCCTTAAAGGTGAAGTAAGTCCAAGTCTAGTTAGTAGTGATTGCAAGTGTCTCGGGTTACACCTTCTTTCCATTTTTTTCACAACTTTTTAGTTTATTTACTTTAGTTAATCATTAATCTTTTAAATTCTTAGCTTAGTAGTTTATTATTCAAAAAACCAAATAAATAATTTTAGGTTAGTTTTTGTCAACATTGTCTAGATTAAAAATCGAAATTACACCGTCAACTTCTTATTTCATGTAGAGACGATACTTTCTCTTATCATGTTATTACTTGTGATGACTCGTATACTTACGAGTTATCATTCTCAGAGTGTCAATTTTATATCACATTTTGGAGGACAACAGTGTAACACGAGAAGGTTAAGGATTTGTAGCACCTATAAGAATTACAACATATCACTGATAGCGGTTGATTTAAGAGAGTGATTAATGAAGATTAATACCTTAGTGTTTATATAAAGTGGTTGGAAGACAAAATAAATAGCGCCATTAATGAGTAATAATCTCGCCAAACCACTTGACAAGGAAGTTCTAACCCGAAATGGAAGAAGTAAAACTGAAAAGAAGGAAAATAAATGCAGAAAAAAATCAGACTTAATTTCCTAGTAAGAACCTAAGACATCATTAAAAAACTATTTTCATCACAATGCCTCAACTAGGGTTTTAGTTCAGTCGGAAAGACATTATTATAAAACTATTCTCTTTCGCTCTGCACAACACCTCAACTCTATCAATAATTTAAAAGATTTTACATTTTATTCTTTGCTTTTTGTCAAAACTCTCTTCAACAACTTTGACAATCCTTTTAATGTTTAGTTTCATCTTTGTTTCTGGGTTATGATTGGTATAGGAATTGATACTTTTTGGATTGTTGACGTGTCAGCGGTTGACATTCCAAGCTTGATTTTCAGTGACTTTTGTTGGTTAAACAGTTTTCTGCCGGTCATGATCGTCAGAGTCAGTATCCACTCTGTTGTTGGGTATACGATGGAAGGGTTTGTGATTTTTATCTCAAAGAGTTCCAAATGTCACTCGGAGCGAATTTTGTTTTTTACTATGGTCTGCCACTTGATGTCTGAATGTTCAATATTTGTGGTTGTTTTTGCAACCATTCCGACGATTACGATTGTATAAAGGAGTTGTTCCCGTTATCGAAAACTGAATTAAATTTCATATATGTTCAATTTTTTTCTATTGTGTTAGTCATAATCAATTTGTCTTTACCTAATATAATCTTTTATTACCGATAAAAACAAAAACAAAACAAAAAATTAATTAGGTAGAAAGATGCCCCAACTTGGAACAACTCCTGGACCAACATTCCTCACCTTAACATATATAAGGTATCATCCAAAAATTTATCATCAAAACATCACTCATGAAGTGGATGGTAAATTATCTAATTATATTATTTCTTGTTCTTAGTTGGAATTTTTTTACTTTTTTTTTTACATAATTGGATCATTTACTATCTACACCATATATGATATTTTGGTAATTAATTTTTGGATGATACCCATCATCTCTTTCCAAAATCATGAAAGGAATGAATTTGTTAGGGATGGCAACAGATCGGATATCCTCGAAAAATTGCATAACCACATCCACATCCATAAAGAAAAACAATAACCAAATCCGCATCCATTAACCACCGGATTTTACAATTATTTACCAAATCCGCATCCGTGACGAATGCGGTTTATCCGCGGTTAATCCGTATCCGCGATCGTTTAAAATGATTTAAATAAAAAGTTAATTCAAATATTTTTAAAATTCTAAAATTAGCTACAACCATATAATGATATAGGGCAATATACTAATAAAATAGATAATAATCAATTAGCTAGTTTATGTATATATAATTATATTTGTCGATATTATGTATAAAATTTGCATATATAGAATATTTTAATATATTATTTCTTATAATTTTATTCGGATTTTGGATTATCCATCAGATTATTTTAAAATATCAAATCCTAACGGATAATCGACCGGTTACCTTTTATATGAACCAAACCCTCATGGGTGCAACATCGGTTCCACTAACGGATTTATTATCGGATCGGATATCCATCGGTTATGGTTAATATTTGAACCATTGCCATCCCTAAATTTGGTAAACGAAAAAACAACACTTTCAACCAATTAGCTGAAATGAGAAGATTTTGGTATTATTCCTAGACTTTAAATAATCGGTTTTGGCTCGTTTGGGATTGTTTTTAAAAATAATCACTTGAAGTTATTTTAGATTTCTAACAATACTCTAAACCTTTTAAATCACTTTTAGAAAAAGCACTAATTAAGTGATTTTAAATGTCAAATTTTTTTTTAATAATTTTAACAAATATTAAAATTTTAATCAAAAAACGCTTTTGACTCTAAAATAATCAATCTCAAACGAGCACTAAATGAATAGAGGGAAGACATTAACCAATAATCCAATATGACTATTAATTTAATTTCTTATTGAGTTCAATCGAACGTTTATATGCTTGCAGAATATATATAAAAATCTTCACATTAAATGAATGCATGAATAACTGTGGTTCGATAAATCTCTCATAATTCTCTCATTACAAGATTAGATTCGATGAAGATTTCTACAAGCTGAAGAACAGAAAAAATATGAATGTGAAGAGAAGATAGAACTCCTAGAGAAAGTAGATGCTTCAAAGATAATAACCCTGGCAGCGGGTGGCGGAAACAATTCTGAATTTCTTGCTTGCTTCCTGCAACTGCTCTGCAAATGACGAGGGATAATAATATCAGCCATCACAATACAATGGACAATTATAATTTGAGGCTAAACAGTAATTCAGAATATTATCACAAATAACAAGCAAGGCGTTGATGATTGATCCAACTTCAAATGCGATTATATCCCAAAGGGGAGATGCGTAATCTAAGTTATTGACCTCCTCAACTAGTTGAAATACTGAATATCATTAACATATTTGTAGTAATTACAAAAATTAAAAATTTCATAAATAAGCTGCATATAATTTTCTTTTACTCAAATTACGAAACAAGAGCAATATGAAACTGAAAACATAATGGTTACAAATGAAGTAAGTAGAAGATACCTTTAAAGGACATCACTGCCCTCCTCCAATCTCGAAATTAGCAACTTCAACATCAACAAGCAACTCACGCCTACAAACAGGACAAGTGTTTTTGATGTCTAGCCATGGTAATATGCAATCACCATGGTACCTGTGTGCACATGGAAGCTCCGTTGCATTCTCCCCAACACCCATATCATCCTTACAAACAACATCCTCAGCAGTAATCACTACATCAGGGAGGTTCTCAACCACGTTCCTAGAAGCTGGTGGCCCATTAATTACCACATTCTTATTGATTTCACTCTCCAAGAATACGTCTAATGGAATTGGTAATGGGTCGAATAGCGGAAGGGGATTATGATGATCAAGCCTATCCACGTATGCTTCCAAATTTTGCATTAAGAGCTCCCAATCAGGGATCTCAGGTTCTGATGCTGGATCATCTTCGAACAACCTGAGTAGATCAAAGTCATAGAACTCATCAGGTTCATCTATATTGTTTACTTCCCAATGATTCTCTTCTTCATTTAGTGAAAAACTTGCCAAAAATTCCCATATCGGAGGCGGAAGTACTAAATCATTGGCATGTTAACCATAAGAACATCCAATGATCATATGTTTTAAATATTTTTGTTCACTTATTGTATTTCTAATATACAAGCACAAGTGAAGCATGCATATGCTTTGACAATCATGAATTGAAACCAGGTTGAAGGGTTCGCTTTCACTCTTTCGCTTGTGTCATTTATATTAAGAGTATCACTATCCCCATTTAATTTAAGTCATCAAAATAAATATTGTTTACGGTTATTATTATTTTATTATAGGTAAATTATACGTTTATTGTCTATTCCTATATAGAAGGAAAAATAATAGAATAAACGAACAAAGAAAATTGCTCAACAATGGCTTTGTTGTCTAACCTAACCATACAAGTTTCATATATACTCACCGAGTTATAAAATATAAACAATATAATATATTAAAATTTACTAATAGTAGGAATGTCTTACCATATTTTTTGAAATGTTATGATCATCGATCTCGAACTTGACAAGGTAATGAATCTGCATAAACCAAATAAAAGTTGAGTGTTCTTATTCCATTTAATAAATGTATAAGATACGTATCAAACACGTATACTGTTTCACATATTCTTAAAACTTTAACTCATATTATAGATTATGTTAATTTAAACGTACATTTAAATTTAAATTTTTTACCAAGCAATATAGTGATTCACATGTCAAAGATTAGTACAAAGTGTATGTAATGATTTTTAAAGTAGTAACAATATTCGACCAAAATAAATTAGTAACAACCTAATAGGTAACACGTGATTCATGATTAAAAAACAAGACTATTTGATAGTAATATATAATTAATAATTTTACACTTTTGATACAAACTAGTACCTCTTACAAAACTTTTGAAATATTGTACTCTAATTTAAAAATCCGAATGTAAACTGGAGTAATGAAATTTGACCTTATTTGGAATACAAATGGTTTACACGGGTCTAAGTGAGGTTAAATAGGTAAGATATACATTAACTACACTGGCCAACCAATTTGAATTTCATAAATAAAATTGTAAGGAAGTTAAAATCTTAAGGAAATATTGCACAACCGGTCCATACTAAAATATATAAGAGATTGTTTTTACTTTTAAAACTAAACCGTTGTGACTCTTACCCATTAAATATAAACATCTAAAAATATATATTGCTAATTGTAATTAGAAAAGACCTATAATTACCTACACATATCGATCTATTGCTCTTTTTTTCATCATTTCTTTTCAAAATCCTCAAATTTTGAATAAAATTGTATCAAATAATCTCAAATCCGTACTCCATTATACTACTCTATTTTTCTAAATTATGATTTTCATTTTCCAAAATAATAATTTTATCTTCCACATAGATTATTTGAAGTATATATTGATGCCCATAATTATATTTGTGTTACAACTTTAATATGTAAAATAAACTGACACACAATAAACACGAATATAAATCTAACTCATGTATCACACAAAGTCATCTACAATGCACCCAAAACCCATCACACCTGATACCCACATGTTTAAATATTGTATTGGGCAAGTGGGTTTGGTTTTCAAGACCCGCACGAGAAATATTAGCTTACAAGGTGAGCAATTTTTACACCAACCAAACTCCACAAATATACCTAGATAAAAGCCTCCTAAAACATACATATATGGTCTTCTTGAAATGATATGTATTTGTTTTATAATCAAACTATTTTTAGCCAAATTGTTTTAAAAATCCCTTTTAAATGCTAAATAAATAACATATTTACATATTTACAAAGAACCATTACATATATATTAAGATTATAGTACATTTAGATACACTAAATCAAACAAAATATTTTATAATTTCTTACCCAAATGTATAACTGTCGTTTTTAAAAAGTAGATCTTCAACATCTCGCACTGTAATGTTGGATCGAGACTTGAATACACATAAAAGAACTAGAGAAGGGAAATATGAGGGTGTGAAGAGACGACAATAAAGTTATATGATGATCTTTATGATTTTATTTATCATAAGAATATTATTATTCGGAGAGATTAAATCAAGTTTTGAATTGTGTTATTGAATCTAAAGACACATACATAAACGGTAAGGAAGAAGATATGGAGGCGAAAAGATGAACGGAAGTTGTAGAGTGATATTAGGTTTTTATGATAAAAACATTTTATATAAGTTAGAACTTATCATGTGTTATTTTTAAAATTTCATTTTAGGATTTGGCCCATTCAAATGCATAATATCATATCAGGTTTTCAATGGACTCACTCTCTTGATTAGGAACTTTGATATGCTAAATATTTTATGTGAAACAATATGATTTGATGTTGGACAACAATGTAATAGATAAATGGGCTTGTGGTTTATTATTTTTGTCCACTTTTGTAGTACCTAGGTTCCTAAATTATATATATTATATGACATTTACATCTTCAAGTTGTCTTCTCTCTCTTCCCAATTTTATTGTTCTTGCAAAATGGGGATCGAGACATCATAAGTTATTTAGTCATTTATTCCTTTAAAGGAAAGATGAAGTTGATAAATGAGGGCACGTGATTTATCTAATCCTCTTTCATTAAAAGAAATATAGAGTCGAGGGTTGAGAGGCTATAAATTATCTGGTCATTTTTACTAAAGGGAAGATAGAGTTGAGGGCTGAGAGCTCATAAATTATATAGCCCTTTTAATAAAAGGATAGATAGAGTTAAAGGGTCAAGAGCCATTAACTTATCGAGACCTTTTTCATTGAAATAAACATAGAGTTGAGGATCAAGAGTCCGTGAGTTATCTAGTCTTTCTCCTTCAAGTAAAGATAGAGTTGAGGATCGAGCTTCTGCGAGTTATCTAATCCTTGTTTATTTAAGGAAAGATAGATTTGAGGGTCGAGATCTTGTAAATTATCAAGCCTTTTCATAAAAGGAAAGACATAGTTGATGGTCTAGAGCCTTAAGTTATCAGGTTCTTTTCAATTAAAGAAAAGACAGAATTTAGGATCGAGATCATGTGAGTTAAATAGTCCTAAGTATTAAAGGAAAGATAGATTTGAGGGTCGAGGCATTTGAGTAATCTAGTCCTTTTTTATTAAAGGAAAGATAGAGTTGAGGGTTAATAACCCCTCAGTTATGTAGTCCTTTTTTATTAAATGAAATATAGATATGGGGATAAAGATCCAATATGTAATAACATGAATTTGGAACAAATATTAATTGTTTCTCTAGTATCCTCTATTGTAGCCAACTTACTAATTCCCTCTTGACGAAAAATCATTCTCTGGATAAAAACTCGACTAAGGAAGAGAGTGTGGTAGAGGTTGACATGAACGATGAATTACGTTTCTTTAGCAAAATTTATATGTGAAATAAGGTTGAGGCGTTTTAGCTAGTAGCTGGTCGTTGATAATACTTCAGCAGATGCTTAAAGTTCAATGGGTTTAGTAGGTTTCTCTACTCTTTAGTCATGAGATGGTAAAAACCAGGTCACACTTTTTGTGTGACCTTGTATGGATGTTATCCACACTTTGTTTAGTATTTTTTTTATGATGTTCACAACAATGATTCAATTTATTGTTTTCGGATCATAGTTGAGTTTTTTGAGGTGTGTTTAGCATGATCACATAAGATAGGTGAAAAGACCGCATGCTTGGCGATATAGAACTTAAATGATCAAAGATCATACACGATGAGTTAAGTGTAATGGTGGTTAATTTAGTGGCAGAAATAAATCGTGTAACAGTGGATTCTTGTGTCGCAACTAGGGTTTTGGATGGTTCAAAGGAAAATGAGGAGTCAAAATAATTTCTTAGTTAAGAGACACCCTGATGTGAAGTGATTATCTCGAGACAGTTGGGAGATAGTGGATTGTCTAGCTGGACTTTTTGTAATGATGGAGTATTTAGAAGGTGTACTTCACTTTCCTATATGTAATAGAAGTGATTTTGTCTTTAAGTGGTGGTTTCCAAAATTAGTAGTATCTATCTTTAAAGCTTGTAAGTTTTACTTGTTAGGATCTAGGAGATTGGTTTATTTTTTTCCAATATCACCAAATATGTATTTGAATTGTTGAGTTTTCTGAAAAATACTAGCAAAAATAAAAGGACGGGTAATGAGGTATACGACACGGAAAACTTCGACAACACGATCATGTGGCTAGCATTTACACACAATCTCTGAAACAAGAAGATCCAGATAAACTTGGCTAGTGATCCTAGTTTGACCCTTTCCATAACCCTAGAGGGAGACAAACCATACATCGAGGTTGAGAATGTGTTAATTATAGCCAAATAAAGAGCGAGAATGCACGATGATGAAAAAAGACGCAGGGCGGACAAAGCCCAAGCTTGTCCTAAGAAGAGAAAGACAAACAATCAATGTATCGAGGACGCACATTATATTCGTACGCAAATCCAAGTTGAAATTACCTTGGAATATGATAATAAATACCAAGAAACGAGATCAAAATTGATATTATCAATTCCACGAAGATGTGGATCACGATACCAACGAGCGTAGACTACTACTTGACAAAATAAAAAGACTCGATAAAATGGGAATATTGTCACCGCTACGTTTGGGAGGTCCATCCGACAACCAGTCTGGAGAGAATACTCCTAAGAGATGGCATGTATCATCAGGGTCGATCCACCTAGCTAGTGATAGCATGGGAAGACCCAAGGCACCACAAAATTAAATTCAGGGTCAACCCTTAAGAGAATGCTTTAAAATAGAGATTAACAACATTACGGGATACTTCGCTGCTGGAGTTACACGATCCGACTAAAATATGTATGTTAAGCAGGCCCAAGATCCACCACCCGAAAAGGGCCTAGAAATAATGATGATGCAAACTTCAACAATAAATATACTTAGGGATATATTATTACCTCACGATAATGCCTTGGAGATCCCCTCTATTATAGGGAGCGCCCTTGCTAGACGAGAGTTAATCGACACGGGAAGTTAAGTAGACCTATTATTCACTGCTACCATGGATAAGATCAAAATTTCTCAATCCCGCGTCCTATCGTTCCTGTAAACTATTTGATTTTCAACGGTCAGAGTGTAACACCCATGGTTTATGTCGAGTTACCATTACCGACATGGCAGTGTTCATACGAATGAAGAGCGTGATGGTAGAGTGTGGGTCTGCATATCATGGATGTCTCCCTATTTGTCATGAATTAATCCTAGTTGGAGACATCATTGTAGGTGTATTTATTAGGTTATAGGTCGATTTTCTCATAATTTAGTACAATTTCCTATTATGTTTCTTGAATTAATTATTTATTATTTTTAGAGAATATTGGGTTTAATTGTTTATTTAGCGTGTAGCTTTAAAGATATATGGTAATTAATTAGAGACCAAGTTAATTCTAAGAGATAAAGGAAAGAGGATAAACATGGAAATTGGAGATAAAGACAAGAATTATGAAAAAAGAAAAGATAAAGTTGTCAAATAAATCTGAATTCCAGCAGCTACGACAAAAAACGGGATTATATCTCAAGATTGGCTAGGAATTGGAGGAATGGTCTACATCAAAGTTAAAGAGCTTTCCGAGACTACTCAACCGCGTCAAACGGATAAGTATTGAATCAGTTACGGCCAAAACAAAACAGCATCAAAATCTTACCTTTTCTAGATTTTAGGGTTACGAATTTGAGTTGGGCTTGGAGTCCAAAACCTACCTTATACTCCAAGAAACGAATTAGGTCTTCCTATACCCTATAAATACAACCTCTTATCATTAGAAAATCATTCTTTTCCAAACCCTTAAGCCAAGAGGAAGCTGCAACACAAGAGAAGAAGTCTGGAAGGAGCTGAACACCAATTCATGTCTTCTTCAACCTTTAAATTTGTAATTTCTTTCTTTTCTTTTATTAGTATGAACTAAATAATTTTAGCTTGAGATTTAGCATATATGTATAAACCCTAGTTTTTCTATCTGATTTGGGATATTTTTATATTTAATTGAATTCATGTTTTATGTTCTGTTTATGTGTTTTGATTTAATGACTGTTTTCCTTGCTAGTGCACGAGTATAGGATTAACTTAATAGTAATTAGATGGTCATCCGGAAGGGGTGTCTAATTATTGAAACTCCACATAACGTCTAGAATAAGGTTTAGACCTGACAAATCAACCTAACTAGATAATCATTAGGGTATGTTTTCACCACTATCACCATGTTTGGAATTGAATTGCTTAGGGCCTTGGTGGCGCTTGATAACCCTAAGTTTAGGCTGCCTCGTGGTTGTGTTGTAGCCCCCTTAGTCGCTCTCAGGGTCTAAGGTATGGGAATTTAGAATCCTGATTATTTCATATTACATGATTCACCCGTACATGATAGAATAACCAAAACTAGTGGGGATTACTTGCTACTATCTGAGGCTAAACTATCATACTACTTGTTCTTCTCTCTTTTATTTAATTTTCTGTCTTTTAATTTATTAGTTTTCTTATTTAAAAAATCAACAAAAATCAATTCTCATTTATTTTCTTGCGTAGTAATTTGATCTAGCTTTTTATATCTACACTTGAATATTTGCATAAGTTCTTCCAAACCTTCGTAGTCTCTGGGGAACGAATCTTACTTATTCATTAAAACTTGCATACGTCCTGTATACTTGCAGAACCGTGCTAGGCTAGGGTGTCTATTTTTGCACTTATTTATATCATCTTATTATTACACCCTAGTCGATACCATCATGCTACTATTGGGATAAGTACTCTTAACAAACTCAAAGATGTAGCGTCCATGTATCACATCATGATAAAGTTACGAAAAGGGGGTGGTCAGCATTCGAGTCAACCAAGCTCAAGCCAGTGAGCATTATTTCAGCTCCCTCGCATGACCATATCTTGTTGTAATATAAGTGCAAGACGAGCAGGGTCAAACTCTAGGCATGACAACAATGATTAAATATGCCAAATAGAGGAAACATGAAATTCTCGGTAGAGATAATCCAGAGCATCCGCTCAAACTCTATAGTAAGTGTTACGCTAGTCAGGCAAAACAAGGTACACACGAGCTTCATTTTCAAACCAAGAGAATTTTACCTATCCATGGCATTTAAGACATCTACCAAAACCCTTAAAAAGGGGATGAAGGTGGGTTCATGAATGTAATTGGGAGAATCCACGTGGGTCAGACTATATTACACTATTTTCCTCGTTAGAAGGGTTTTTAATAAGATATTAGATGGCCCACAACCTCATGTTAGTTTTAATATATTTACTGAGAAATATTTCATTTTTGAAAAAACCAATTTTTTAAATGTCTAAAATGTTTTAAAGTCTTGATTTAACCTTCGGTTATCGAGCTCGGCGGTCTAGGCCTAAGGGGTCACTGTTGGAAAACCTTGATTCAACCCTCATGCATGGAATTGAGTCCATTGATAGGTTTAAGGGTCCAATATAGTAAAACCTTGATTAAAAACTCATGTAGGTAATTGATTCAAATAATAGGCCTAAGGGGTCACTCTAATAAAACCCTCAGTTAAACCCTCTAGATGATTTATTGAGTCCAGTAATAGATTTAACGGGTCACTCTGGTAAAACCTTGATTAAACCCTCTAGAAGGGTTATTAAGTCCAATGATAGGCCTATGCGGTCACGCTAGTAAAACATCATTTAAATCCTTTAAGCAGGTTATTGAGACTAGTGATAGGCTTAAAGGGTCACTCTTGTAAAACCTCAATTAATCCCTCCATACGGGGTATTGAGTCTAGTGATATGCTTAAAGGGTCACTCTGGTAAAACCTCGATTAAACCCTCTAGACAAGTTATTGAGTCCAATGATAGGCCTGAGGGTCACTTTGTAAAACCTAGATTAAACCCTCCAGACGGATTAATAAGTCCAATGATAGGCCTAAGGGGCCACTCAGGTAAAACCTCGACTAAATCCTCTTGGCAGGTTATTGAGTCTAGTGATAGACCTAAGGAGTCACTGTGGTAAAACCTTATTTAAATTCATTTGACAAGTCATTGAGGCTAGTGATAGGCCTAAAAGGTCACTCTGGTATAATCTCGATTCAGTCACTCAAAAGGGTTATATACAATAAAGGGTTCCATATACATGGAACCTTAGCCAAAACCTTTAATGGATAACAAGGTTACATAAACCTCGGTTCAATCCCACATAAGCGTTATTGAGAATAAAGAGTTCCATTTACATTGAACCTTATCTAAAACTTATAAAGGTTAACCTCGATTCAATCCCTTCGAAGGGTTATCGAGTATAAAGGGTTCCATCTATATGGAACGTCGACCAAAACCTATGATAGTGAACAAGGTCAAATGTAAACCCTCGATCCAATCCCTTAAAAGGGTTATCGAGTATAAAGTATTATCTCTACATGGAACCTCGACCAACTTAAAATGATTAACAAGGTGATATGTAAAGCCTCGATTTAAACCCTCATAAGGGTTATCAAGTATAAAGAGTTCCATATACAAGGAACCTTTTATAACATATAGCAAGGTCATATATAAACCCCTGATCCAATCCCTCCAAAAGGTTCCATCTACATGGAACCTCATCCAAAACCTATAACAGTTAACAAGGTCGTAAACCTTGATCTAGACCTTCATAAAGTTTATCTGTATAAAGGGTTCCATCTACATAGAACCTCGACCAAAAAATACAACGATTAATACGGTCGTAAAACCTCAATTCAATCCATTATCAAGTATAAAGGGTTCCATCTACAAGGAACCTCTAATTAAACCTATAACGGTTAACAGAGTCAAATTCACGTAAAATCTCGATTCAATCCGTCAAAAGTTATATCAAGTAAAGATGCTTCTTACTACATGGAACCTTGACCAAAATCTGTAACTGTTGACAAATTCGTCTTCACATAAAACCTCGATTCAATCTCTCAAAAGGTTTATCAAGTAGAGACATTTTTGTTTAGATGGAACCTTTACCAAAACATTTTCCTTGGTTGGTACTGGTTCAATAGCCACTTGCGGATCCTCATCTGGAGGCTGATTATTCATAACATTGAGCTACGAAATAGCTCTGATCTCTTATAGTTGATCTAATTCTCACGACAATAGGAGATTTTCTCAGCAAGTTAGCGTTGTTTATTGCTTTGTCTTCCATTTGTCGCAACAAAATCCTCGTTGATCGCGTCAAAATCATGTGGAATCTCAATGTGAATCAAAACTCGTTCCTACATACGGTCTATGCTGTAGAAATCGCTGCCTAGGCGTCAACTCCCCCCTCATTCTCTTATGCCTAATAAGAATGCTAGGCGTTTTTGCCTAGCGCCTTATTCGTCGTGGAAGAGGCGCCTACCCCGCCGATTAATGGCGGCGCCTAGTCCTTCTTTTTATTTTTCTTATTCTCGAGAATTCTTGAATTGATATTATTACTCAAATTTTAGTATTTTTATAGTTACTATAGTGTTGTTAGATGAATTTTATGACTTAAATAGTTAAAATTATTATAATTATCACATCTATATTACTAAATATACAAAATTACACAACGAGATTCAAAACCGGCTAATCCCGCCTAGTCCTGATATAATCCCGCCTAGGCGCTAGGCCCCGGTCGGCCGCCTAGGCCACGGAATCGCGATCTACAACATAGCATATTGTGTCAATTGATAGATTCAAAATAAAATTCTTACCATTTTTTTGATATAATAGATTGATCCATAATACAAATAAAATGGGTTGAAGAAAGTGCTGACAAAATCGAGGAGAAACGAACTGAATCTTGAAGCTAACCGCATACCTTTTTATTGGTTCCCGCTGTCATGCTACCCTAACGTAGTCTAAACTTCCTGAAACCAGACACTAGATCAAAATCACATGGAGTTTTTCTACCGATGGCACTATGACTCTCAAGACAGTATAATGACCGATGTATTGTTATGATCCGAGAGTTGTGGGTAATGTCCGAGGTATTGTTATGAACCGAGAGTTGTGGGTAATTTAGACTGTGTAATGATCGAGGGTTTTCTTCATCCAAATCATGAAAAAATATTTTTTGGGACTCGTGTGTCGTTCCGAAACATTTGGTTTGAGTAGGCTTCATAATATGGACCGTTTGGTTCTTATGGAGTTGGATCTTTATGTGACATATATGGAGGAGACTTTGAGATAGATAGACATTTATTTTTCGAGTACGATATGCTTAACAAAATGGGAGGTGTTGGCTATGTATTTCGAGAAAGATGAGCACCATATCTGGATATGCTCCCTAAAATGGTTAAAGAAGACGAAGGCGAGAACGACATGTAAAAAGATGTGGCTTATACTTTTACGGCTACCCTCTATTCTATTTGACATGCACGGAAGATGCTATCTTTCGCGGGAGTGTTTCCTTCTCACAGGACCATTCCTAAGGAAGTTATTGTTGGCTCTATTGTTTGTCTAGCCGTAGTTGACTTTTGGGAGATAGAAGGATTTGATAGCTTTTAGGGAAAATGTGATAGATTAGTCATTATGAATTATATCCCACATCGACCCAATATAATGAAAAATTCCACTCTTATCTATTTTGTGGTCTCTTTATTTTCCAAACAATTTCATGATCTATCCTCACACACCACCACCACCGACTTTACCTAAACCTTGGTTATGGATATTGGAGATTTAAAAATTAAAAATAAACTAGTTTTATTACGGAGTTTTTCTGACTAAAATATTTCCACGTTTTTTCAAACCCACGTTGTATTAGTACTGTATTAAATAACAGCTCAATCCACATTTTTAGCCCACGTTTATCATCCTTGACCAATACCAATATATTTCATTGTTAATAATGTAGTCAAATCTGCATAATTGTAAAATACTCAGAAATAAAAGTAAGTAATTAAACAAATATAAGATAAGATTGAGTTACCTGGTGGGTGAGTTGGAGAGCAACTTTTTTCCCGGAAGCCATGGAACCTTCTTATTTTCTTTAATTTTCCCCCTTAATTTAGGATTTATGTAAACATTTTTCATTTTGAACAAAAAAATCATACTTATCTTCCTACAATTTTGTTTGGATAAAGAACCAAGGAAAATTTCTTAAATGCTCCTTGAACTATACTATCATTTATTGGTTTGGTCCTTGGAGTTAAAAAATTATCAAAATGATTCCCTTATTTCATTTTTTTACCACTTTAAGCCACTACTCTAACTCCTAACTCTATCTATTAAGTGCCATGTGGCAGGGTTTTCTTTTAAGGGTATTGTGGACATTGTGTATAAACTATTATTATATTAGATTAATATTTTTTGGCTTTAACGAAACTCAGCTAACGGAATTTCCCTCAGGTACTAACGATGAGACAAAACTGAAGTTCGAGGACTACTTAGGTAACTTTTGAAGTTGAAGAAAAACCCAACCAATGACCTGTAGTTTAGGCCCATTTGAGAATTTTTCCCGAGAATCAAATAATTTTGAGGTTTATTTAAGGACATATAAGATTAACAAGACTTTTTTTTTATAAGAAGAGATATAGAAACAACATGAAAAAAACAATCATGTTTTTGTAAAATGTAAAGAAGAGAAGAACTTATTAAACAAAACAGGTGTAGCTCACAACTGATAGGACCTTGAGTATGTTGTTCTCTTTTTACAGAGATCACTACGATTCTGCAAATATAGTTTAGTGATGAGAAGTAAGAATCTCCATCCCACGAGAATTAGTTGTTTCTGGTGTATCTCAAGTGAGCGTAATAGTTTATAAGCACCATATATGTATTTATGTGTGGGATACATGAGAAAAGTATGAGGCTAATTACACTAAACTACTCTTAGTACAACCATAAATCTACTCGGGATATTTTTCGAAAAAAAGAAAAAAATACTCTGCTCCCCCTATACATATTCGGATATGACAATGGACTCCTTGCTAAGGGTTGATGCTAAATGAAATAACATCTCAGGATAGTAAAACAAAAATATATTGCCTAATGAGGTTCCACCGAGATTTGAACTCGGGTTACTGGATTCAGAGTCCAATGTCCTAACCACTAGACCATGGAACCGCTTGTTGTATTTCAGATTTTGAAGCTAAATTTTCCGTAATCTTTAAATGTTAATCTATACTATAATATAACTTAAAAATGGTAGAACAAAAAGGGGATGGAATTAGCGTAGATCAAACATAATGGATGTGTGTCAAAGAAAACTAGATTCCCTTATTTCTCACCGTGCCCCACCTTTCCACTATCATTTAGACTCTCAAGTCATCAATGCACGTTTCATACTCCAAGTAAACAGACAAACGAGTCCTAAAGGTCGAGTAGATATTTTTTTTGTGGGGATTCAATATATTTCGGACTTTTTTTAATCCTTCTAATCCTGACTTATGACTTGAATTTAGGTGTAGGAACCTTGAGGGGCCCACTTATGGCTTTCTAGCTTTTACCCTTCCCTAGCATTTGTGTGACTTTTTTTGGAGATTGTAGGTAGGTATGTTTCTTTGTTCTGACGAAACTTGGTTAAATTGAAGCTCAAGGCAGGTACTTCTAACCTCAAGTAAAGTAGACAAAAGAGACTAGTAAAGTAAACTTTAGGCCCATTCAAACACTTAATTCACTAACTTAATTAGCCATTCAAGACTTTAAGGAGCAATTTTTATTTTACATGAGCTTGAAGCCCATAGTGCAGATCCAATTCGAACAAATCATGAGTATTGGGAAAAGTTTTATAGTATTAATTCTTTCCCAATCAAAAATTGTGTTTAAGTCAAAAATTTCTAGTAACAATAAACTTGTCTCTTGAGTGACACTTTTTGGTTCTAATGACTCGCTTCTTCTATGCACTTTGTGTTTCTTATTACTTCAAGCTTTATGAAGTCTCGCAAACCCATGATCAATTCTTTTATACCTCTTTAGTACTTCCTAAAGACTCATATCATATCCTTAACTATCATTGATCAACAGGACTAGGTAAAGGACAACATTTACATCCAATTTTTCCTAAAGTTCATTAAAACATAATCTAACAGAGATATGTGATCACAGTTCATTAATAAGTTCATTTGAGCAAGCTGTTCTAAATTAAGTAGATAAGTATCCTACACAAAGAATTTTCAATTTTCTTTCAGCAAATGCAAAATCACCTAGGATTTTGACTAAAGCCATCGTTGACTTTAGGGATTTAACAATGTGGGTAATAACTCTAGAAATTTTCTGCAACGAAATTATAATTAAATATTTTCTATAAAGAAAATTGACATTCAATTAAAAAACACAAGCAAAATGTAACAAATAGGAACAGCAAAACCTTGTCATCCTCGAAAACAATTATTGATTTGATGATTCTGTCAAATCTGCAAAATGGTAAGATACTCATAAATGAATTACATGTAAAACATAAAGTAAATCATAGAGTTACATGTTGGTGAGTTGCAGAAAGAGCAGCTTCTTTTTCGTAATCCATGCGGTTTACTTCTCACTCTCACTACCGACTGCTTCGGTACACACAACAAGAATTAAACGATTCAAACCGTTTTCTTTTAATTTATGATTGTAATCATATATTTAAGATTGAACAAAAAAGTGATATTTTTCTTCTTCAGTTTTGAGTTGATAAACAACAAAGTACTTTCTTGATTAAAGAGCTGCTTGAGTTATAATAACGTTTTGTTCTACTTGACAGAAAAATATGGGGTGTGTTACGAAATTATGGAAAATGTAAGGGGTGGATTAGAAATAATAGGAAAATGGGTTTCAAAAAAATTTGGACCATTTCTCGATTTGTGCGTGTCATCCTTGCGCAGGGGCCATGCTAATCTTCTCTGTATCGTTCCAATTTTATCGGATGTCCCCGAAGGGACAATCTATTATGTAAGGCTTCCTTATATGAAGGCTAAGGCTGCAAACAAACCGAGCCGAGCCGAACTTTAGTTTTCTTGAGTTTGTTTGCTAATATTTTAGCGAGCTTGAGCTTGGTTTGAGTTTGAAACGAAACGAGCCGAACCAAGCTTTAGCTTTCTTGAGCTTGGTTTGTTAACTAACGAGCCGAACTCAAACAAGCCCTTAGCGAACTCAAACTCGAGCCCTTGGTGAGAGTATCGGTTTATTTGTAGCTCTAGATACTAGTAGTATATATATTAGATATAAAAAAAATTACTTATTATATATAAAATATTTTAGTTACGATTAAATACATAATACAAAAGTTTTACGTAGTTTTGACTTTTTACATGTATACATATATAATTTTTAATTGAAATATCTACCAAGCCTATTAACGAGCTCTTAAAGAACCCTTACCAAACTGTTCACGAGCTTAACGAATCGAGCTTATATAGGTTTGAGTTTGTCTCGTTTAGTAAACGAGCCTGAATTTAAAGCTTGAGCTTGGTTTGTTTAACTAACGAGCCGAACTCAAACAAACCCTTAACGAATTCAAACTCGAGCCCTTGGTGAGAGTATCGGTTCATTTGCAGCCCTATATGAAGCGTATGTTTTGTTTAAATAAATCCGATGTGGGAAAACGTGCTTTGTTCTTTCAATTTCTACTTTAAAACCTACACACACCAACAGCCTTTCTCTAGTTCCCTCATATTGCCAATTTGTGTCATATCATCTGAAGTAATTCATTTTCTTCCATTTAAAGAGAATAATCTGAAATGAAACTGTGATCAAATGCAAGATAATATCTAGACACCTGACAAGAAAAGCAATAAAATCATCAAAGGTAACACTGAGTATTTTTGCTAGCAAAATGAAGATTGGTAATTCGGTTTAGGCATCTGATCAATATCCTTAGCCCACATCTACTAAACTTGGTTTATGTGACATATCTATTTCAAATATTGATCTAAACCATGGGGAGACAGCTCAGACAATCGAGTCACTAAAACAAGGAACACAAAGTTATAACCACTGGGACTAGCTCAGTGGCCAGGACCCTGACTCTCAACTAGGAGGTACAGGGTTCGAATCCCCTCAGCTGTGTTATTTCTTGAGCCCTTAAAGGGGGTAAGCAAGGGGTGCATGGTTCGAGTCTCCTCCCTGAACATGGGTAACCTAGTTCTGATTAAGTGGGAGTATGCATGAGGAGGCGTGTATATTTCCTATGGGATTAGTCGTGGTGCGCGTAAGCTGGCCCAGACACCCATACATCGAAAAAAAAAAAAAAAAGGAACACAAAGTTATCCTTTTTTTAACGTAACAAGGTTGCTTTTACTCTACATTCCAATGATTGTTCAGGTGTATAGACTCTATGGATCGAAAGCTTGTCGCTACACAACCATTGTCAAGTCAATGAAAAAATAAGCTAAAGATACACAACTTGAATTTAACACGAGACTTGCCTATAACACAGTTTAAAGGAGCAAGGGCCAAAATACTCAATTGTAAAAGAAGAGTAAACAAAATGGCTAGACTGGTGTCTAACTCCTCGAAAGTCCTATTGAGAAAAAATTATTTTTAATTACATTTTGAAGGCCTGATTGTCAGGATACTTTCGAAAAAATTCAATACATTTTGTTTAATTAACAAACTTGAAGGCCTGATTATCGGGATACATTTAAAAAAAAATTATCTCATCGTTCAAGTATCAACATTAGAATAAGCAGAGAAAATAAATAATGTCAAAATTTACTACTAAGTTTGTTTGGGCTCTTCGAATAAAGAAAGAACCCTCCAAAAAATGGCGTGTGCCACTATAAGCAACGAGCACACGGTATTCTTTAGTAGAAGGCGAAAGAATAGTTCGCTTTGTGCTCTCTGAGTAGCTGCATAATTGGCAATGAGAATTAAATATTGTTATATACCAAGCCAAGTAACACTAATGCTTGTCGTCTGGGAGATCTCGGATTACTTTCTTCATAATGCATTTTTGCAGTTGCTACTAATCACTGCCTAAAGAGCCTTTAAGTTTTTTAGGAATTGGTCTAGTAACTGAATGTTTAGGTATAAATACATGTGAATTTGTTTGTTTCCGTAAGCATTGTAGAATAATTTGAGTGTTTACACTGGAAATATATTCTTCCCGAAATTTGTTAAGCACACAACGAATCTAAAAGAAGCTCTCCTTTCTTCTCGGACAGTGGAAATTCAAGAATTGTAGGTGAATGCTTTAAGTCTGTGGTTAATTTTTAAGCTCTTATATCTCATTGTTTTCACAAATTGTAAGCATTTTTAGCCTTCTATAGCTCAAGCAAATCCGACATTGATACATGCCTATGGTATTTGACCCTCGCATATCTTCGATTAGAAATCAAACCTCCATGTATTATAATTAAGAATTCCTTGATATTAATTAAATACATTGCAAATGAATGGAAATGTTTTATTTAATAGTGTATAAGATAAGATATAGTGTATAAGATAAGATAGCTCATGTAGTGACTCATGTAGTGACTCATAGATAAGACAAAATAGTACAATTAGTTGTTAGTCATGCAATACCACACAATGCTCTACATTGTGTACTATATATATTCCTATCTTGTAAACAGTTTTACAATCAATCAATATACACATTTCTATTATCTTTATTCTCTTGTTAATATGGTATCATAGAGCCAGCAAGATATTTTTTTTTAAAAGCTTGTTTTCTTCATCTGCCATTAATGGCGATTTCAAGCTTTTCTTATTCACTTTAAATTTTCCTCTTCTTTCCGCTGCACTCTTCCTATGGCTTCTTCTTCATCCACTCCTTCCTCGTCTTCCTCTCCGATGATTACATCTAGTGCATCTATTCCTCCAGGATTGCTTCTTCTTCGACAAAACTGGAGTGGTTTAGTGCAGGTCAAACTAGATGCCTCTAACTACGTTTTATGGTGAGCTCAGATTGAAGCTGTTCTTGAAGCCCATGGCTATTTAACTCGTGTTACTAATCAAGCTGATATTCCAGCAGTTACCGATCCATTGTATTCTACATGGATTCTCGAAGATCAGCAACTAAAGGTTTCTTTACTTTCATCTATGATTCCTTCTGTTTTAACTCAAGTGGTCAAGTTAGCTAGTGCAAATGATGTTTGGGTTAAGCTTGAGGAGATTTTTGTATCTCAATGTCGAACACACATACATCAACTCAAGATGAAGCTGTGTAACATCAAGAAGGGTGATAAGCGTATGTCTGAGTATTTATCAGAAATTCAAGACCTATGTGATGGTCTTGAAACTGCTTCATCTGCGCTTCCACTTGAAGACATCATCATGTACACTCTTAAAGGCCTTCCTCATGAATATAATCAATTTAAGTCGAGTATTCGGATAACTAATGCTCATACTTCGACATTAAGCTTTCATTCGCTAAGTAGCTTATTAATTTCTGAAGAACTCCATATTTCTATGGCTGATTCGACTGAGAATTTACAAAGCTCTCACACAGCCTTGTTTACTTCATCCTCACCACAGTCTATGCCTTCAAACAGAGGTGGACGTGCATATTCGCCTCGTGGTAGAGGTCGTGGACGTGCTAGAGGACCAGTTGGGAATAATTCGTCACCAAATCCCTCATATTCAGGTTACAATTCTTCAAATTCCTCTAATTCAAACGTACCTACCTGTCAAATTTGTGTTCGTTTTGGTCACTCTGCAATAGATTGTTACTCTCGTGCTGATTTTGTCACTTTCCCTTCACCAAAAGCTTTGCAAAGACAAAATTACTCAGCTCACAACACTACAGTTGCTAATTATAATTCATCTAATTTCAACTCGGCTCCACAATCTTCTTCTACACCTTATAATACTCCACAGTCATCTAACTATAATTCATCTTCATCAAACTATAATCCGGAGTTATGGTATTTAGATTCTGGGGCTAATAGTCATGTCACACCAGATCAAGGTATGCTTCAAAACTCTTCAACTTATTCTGGTGCTAACTCTGTAGCTGTTGGTAATGGTCATGCTTTGGATATAGCCAACATTGGGACTCGTAAGCTTTCCTTAAACAACTCACCCTTATACCTTAACTCTATCTTACATGTTCCAAAAATTGCCTCAAATTTACTCTCTATTTCTCAATTTACTCGAGATAACAATTGTTGTGTTGTGTTTAATGCAAATTCTGTGTCTATTCATGATCTAGCCTCTCACAAACTCTTGTTTCAGGGCCCTTGTGAAGGTGGTCTATATCCTCTTCGCGTTGAGTCAACCATGGTTTCTCCCTCATTCACACCCTCCAAGATTCAGTGTCTTTCTTCTTCAACAGTTTCTTCACAAGCTCATTTGTGGCATCTTAGACTTGGACACCCCTCTTCAAATGTGTCATCTACTTTGTCTCATGTTTTAGATACAAAGCTTAACTTCAATGGTGTTTTATGTAATTCTTGTGCTACTTCTAAATCTCACAAGCTATCTTTTCCTTTGTCTACATCTAGAAGTAAATTTCCCTTTAGTTTAATACACTCAGATGTTTGGGGTCCATCTCCCATTGCATCTTGTTCTTCTTTTAAGTATTACATTGTGTTTATTGATGATTTCAGTCGATTTTCTTGGATTTATCCTCTTGTTCATAAATCAGATGTTCCTAAAGTATTTCAAATATTCTATGAAATGATTCTCACTCAATTCAAACTAAAAATTCAAACTCTAAGGTCAGATAATGGTGGTGAATATACTAGTTCCATTTTGCAAAATTTTCTTCAATCAAAAGGCATTATTCATCAAACTAGTTGTCCTCACACACCTGAACAAAATGGCATCTCTGAAAGAAAACACAGACACTTGATAGAAACCACTAGAACCTTGCTAACTCACAGTTCACTACCTCACAAATTTTGGCTTGAAGCCTTATCTGCTAGTGTCTATTTAATAAATATATTGCCCACACCTTCACTTCAGAATAAATCTCCTTACGAGATGCTTTATAAATCTACACCTTCTTACTCTCATCTTAAAGTCTTTGGGTGTCTTTGTTATCCATGGCTCAAGCCATATAGCTCTCATAAACTTGCACCTAAATCTGAAATGTGTGCTTTCCTTGGTTATTGCTCACATTCCAAGGGTTACAAATGTTATTCCTTGTCATCTAAAAAGGTTTTTATCTCAAGACATGTTGTTTTCAATGAGTGTCAATTCCCTTTTGAAAGTTCATTCTCTATTGATACTTCTCAACATGATCAACCCTCTACACCCTATATTGATTTGTTTGAGTCTCATATTAATCCTAATTCTATTTCTCACCCTTTCTCATCTGTCATAAACTCTACACCTCAGGCACATATATCTCAGCCTGAGTTACCAAATGACCAACCCTCTTCTTCACCTATACATAATCCTTCACCTACACCTCCTCCTATACAAACTAGACACCCTATGGTCACCAGAAAACAAACAAGTTCTTTAAAACCTTCTTATAAGTGTCAAAATATATCTCTTACACCTCCTCTTGTTGAACCTACTACATTTAAGGAAGCTATCAATTCTCAATGTTGGTTAATGGCTATGAATGATGAATATACGGCCTTAAAGAAACAAAATACTTGGGAACTAGTTCCACCTCCTCATGGTAGAGTTCCTATTACTTGCAAATGGATATATAAGTTAAAAAGAAATGCTAATGGTTCAATTGCAAGATATAAAGCCAGACTTGTGGCTCGTGGTTTCTTACAAGAGTATGGGTTAGACTACACTGAAACCTTCTCTCCTGTGGTCAAACATCAAACTCTGAGAGTTGTATTATCACTTGCTATTTCTTCTAACTGGAAATTACATCAATTAGATGTATCAAATGCCTTTTTACATGGCAATTTAGAGGAAGAGGTGTATATGACTCAACCTCAAGGTTTCATTAACAAAGAACATCCGCATTATGTGTGTAAGCTAAAAAGATCTCTATATGGTCTTAAACAAGCTCCAAGAGCTTGGAATTTGCTTTTAACTTCATTTCTTGAGTCTCTTCAGTTTGTTGTATGTCCTGCTGATACATCAATGTTCACAAAAGGCTCAGGTGATAACTTATCTATAGTATTAATTTATGTAGATGATTTAGTTATTACAGGCTCAGCTTCAGCTGAGATTTTATCACTCATATCAGCCTTGAAAAATCGTTTCGAGATGAAAGAACTTGGCAATTTGTCTTATTTTCTTGGCCTTCAAATTCAATCTTCATCGGAATGTATCACTGTATCTCAGAGTAGTTATGCTACTTCTATATTAACTAGAGCTGGTATGAGTAATTGTAAGGCTTCTTCAACACCAACCTTGAATAAGTACTCTATCAAATCTGATTTTTCACTTCAGCCATTTGAAGATCCCTTCTTATTTAGGAGTTTGACTGGAGCACTTCAATATTTAACCATTACAAGGCCTGATATAGCATTTGCTGTTAACCAAATTTGTCAAGCCATGCACCATCCTACGAATGGTGATTTTGACTGCCTCAAAAAGCTGCTACGATACATTCAAGGTACAATTGACTATGGTTTAAAATTTGTACCTTCAACTTCTACCTTACGCGCTTATTCGGACTCCGATTGGGCGAGTAACGCTACTGATAGAAAATCAACTACGGGGTATTGTATATTTCTTGGATCAAACTTAATCTCATGGGGCTCAAAGAAACAAACTACTGTTTCACGATCATCGACTGAGGCTGAGTACAGGGCTATGGCGTATGTTGCGGCTGAATTAATGTGGATAACTTATTTATTAAAAAGTTTAAAGATTACGTGTTCTACTTCTACAATTGCCTGTGACAACCAATCTGCCATTGCTCTTGCTACAAATCCTGTCTTTCACACTAGAACACGACATATTGATGTCGATTTTCATTTTATTCGAGAACAGGTAAAGATGAAGAAACTTATACTACATCATGTACCTTCATCATCGCAGATTGCAGATATACTTACCAAAGGCCTACAACCTACACCCTTTATATCTCTTGTGGGCAAACTTCCACTCATACGAGTTATCAGTTTGAGGGGGGATAATAGTGTATAAGATAAGATAGCTCATGTAGTGACTCATGTAGTGACTCATAGATAAGACAAAATAGTACAATTAGTTGTTAGTCATGCAATACCACACAATGCTCTACATTGTGTACTATATATATTCCTATCTTGTAAACAGTTTTACAATTAATCAATATACACATTTCTATTATCTTTATTCTCTTGTTAATATTATTAGTGTCTTAATTAGGTAACAACATTATACCACCATAACCAAGTGAGCTAACACGAGCAGAACTCTAGCTAATTACCATTATACCTTGTGCTTGCTCACATACATGCATGTTTTCTCGGCTAAGTTCAGCTCACGAAAGGTTTACTAAACCTCATCTTGAATCCATAGTAAGTAGACAAGATTGTGGTTCTTCATGGCTAAGTCAGGCTCATGAAAGGTTCACTAACCATAGTAGGTAACAAGCAATCATAATCTAAAATGGACTATCACAATTAAATGATATATAAACATGACACTCTTATCCTAATAACAAGGACAATTTTCTGAATAATATAATTGATACACCCTGGCTAAGTAGCCAAACTTTGAGGTTGCGAGATCCTTATGCAGTTTTTGTAAGAATCCGAAAAACTATAGCTTTCTACTTGTATATAAATTACCCAGAAAAAAATAAAAAATTATAACGTAGTTCTAAAAAAGTTTGGACCATTTCTCGATTTGTGCGTGTCATCCTTGCGCAGGGGCCATGCTAATCTTCTCTGTATTGTTCCAATTTTATCAGATGTCCCCGAAGGGACAAGAATATGTGTAAGACTTATGTATATGAAGTGTAAGTTATTTTTAATCAGATCCGATGTGGGTTAAGTTAAGGCTCTTCTGCTTCTACTTTAAAACACAACACACCAGCCTTTCTCTATATTCCCTCGATCATCTTAAAATGAGGAACACAGATAGTATTCATCGTCTGCTTTGCTATTACCCTATATTCCAATGGTAATTCAGGTGGATACACTCTATGATCGAATTCTATCCACAACACACCTATTGTCAATTCAGTGAAACAACAAACTAAAGATGAAAAGAATAGTACTCTTTGTGCTGGCTGCGTGATTGGCAATGACTCAATGAGAATTTAAGTGTTATATTCCAAGCCAAGTATTTTCACTATACGTCCATATATTATGCAAAATTGCAAAATAGGTTCTTATATTATACAAAATTGCACTATAAATCCCCATACTAATTCGTTTTAAATTATTTACCCTATAAATTTTCATATTATACAAAATAATATTTATTTTACAATAAAAAAACAAAATAACATTTATATATAAATTTAGAGTTATTTTCCAATCAAGTCCTACAACCCAACTATCCACCCACAACCGGTCCAGCGCCTGATTTTTCCCCTAGCAGGTCCAGACGTTTTCATGATATACCATCGATGCCCTTATTCATAATCAAATCATATCAAAACTTTCCATGATTCTCGCTGGTAACTAAATCCCTATTATTAGATGATATATTAAATCCCTTAATAATTGTAGTTTATTATGGTAAATTGGTTTAATGCTTTAACAACTCCATTCTAGCACGCACCCCATGGATTCTGGCTCAGATTCCGACGGCTCTCACATTTCCGCCACCCCTCCTCGGAATTCCCCACTACCACAACCTCCACGCCCAAAGCTGCCGCCAAAGCCTCCAGCTCACCACTCTACCACCAAATCGAGTATCAAAATTCCCACCGCCACCAAGTCGACCACCAGGACCACCACCATTACTTCTTCTCGAGACATTCTACGACCAAAACGCACAAAACCATCCTCGAAACCCAATCCAAAAGAAGCCCAACCAGAAGCCCATCAACAACTCCCACCGGAAAGCCCAATACCACCACTGAACTTCACCAATCTACCTTTCCAAATCCGTCACCAAACACCATGAAAAAATAGAAGGAGATAACATCAACACCAGCCTCCCTTCAGGCCAACACTTGATGTGAATTTGTATATAGGTGGTGGTTTGGTTGATATGTATGCGAAACTGGGGATATTCATGATGCCAGGAAGATGTTTGATGAAATGCCACACTGTATGTCATACAGACATGTAACCCGTCCAATACCCTACTGACCCACTATTATTACTCTGACACACCATCGCAAGCTGAATAGTTTTTACAAACACACACCATCACATTAGTCAACCAACCCACTGCTTTTGCTCACATACACCACCATGTACGAAAGTTATTTTACTGTGTTATTTTTGCAGGTTTGCAGAGGTGGGTTGTTTCTTTGGTAGGTTTTAATTGGTTTGGATGAAAGAAGACCATGGAAGTGCTCAAATTATGAATCTTTTAATCCAAAACCACACTTTATGTCATACAGACATGTAACCCGTCCAAATACCCTACTAACTCACTATTATTACCCTGACACACCATTGCAAGCTGAATAGTTTTTACAAACACACACCATCACATTAGTCAACCAACCCACTTCTTTTTCTCACATACACCACCATGTACGAAAGTTATTTTACTGTGTTATTTTTGCATTTTTTTGTAGGTTTGCAGAGTTGGGGTGTTACTTTGGTAGGGTTCGATTGGTTTGGATGAAAGAAGATGATGGATTGTTAATTGATTTTCTGAATTTTTATTTTGGTTCTTTTTTTTATTTAATATTATTTGACTTGTTGATTGTCTTGGATGAAAGAAGAAGATTGATTGTTAATTGATTTTTTGAATTTTTATTTTGGTTCTTTGTTTTTTTTTATTTAATATTATTTGACTTTGTTGCATGGAATTAGGGAATTTGGTTATGGTAACTCAACAAACATTAATTGGTATAAAAGGGTATTTCAGACTTTCTGGGTGGGTTGGACCTGATGGGCAACTGGCGTCGCCTAAGGTGTGATAAAATAATAGACAAATAAATGCAAATAAACACCCTAGGCTAGCACGGTTCTGCAAGTATTACAGGACGTATGCAAGTTTTAATGATAAGAAGATTTGTTCCTCAGAGACTACGAAGGTTAGAGAGAACTTATGTAATTTATCAAGTGCAAATAAAAGAGTTAGAAATAATAATACGCAAATAAATAAAAGACAAATAGATTTTTATTTTGGTTTTCGAATAAGAAAATTAAACTAATAAAATAAAGACAGAAAATTAAATGCAAGAGAAGAATATAGTATGAGAGTTTAGCTTGAGTAAATAGCAAGTAATCCCCACTAGTTTTGCTGTTCTAAACATGTAAGGGTGAATCATGTAGTATTCCAATAATCGGTTTCAATTGCGCTAGGTAGTTTAAAATAGGGTTTACCTGTTTCAATAAGGAGTCCTAACCAAACTTTTCCTACAATTGATTAAATGGCAATACACCAAACCATAGTGACTATCTAGATCGGCTGGGTTGTCGGACCATCCTTACACTAGACGTTATGTGCTAATTCTATAGTTAAATATACCGTTGCTAATGATTATCTAACTACTATGAAGGTAATTCTATATGGTCGCGATCCACAAAGAACACATAATATAAATCAAACACATAAACAGAGAAATAAAACATGAATTCAATTTAAAACATATAATTCCTAAATTAGATAGATGTCAACCAAAACTAGGGTTCATACATATATGCTAAAACTCAAGCTAAATCTAATTTAATTCATACTAATGGAAGAAATGAAAAAAAATTACAAAATCAAAGGTTGAAGAAGATATAATTGATGCACAGCTCCTTCCAGACTTCTTTTCTTGTGTTGTAAGCTTCCTCTTGGCTTAAGGTTTGTCCAAGGATGATTTTCTTGTGATAAGAGGTTGTATTTACAGGGTATTTACAGAGTATTTTTGCTAGCAAAATGAAGATTGGTAATTCGTTTAGGCATTATCCTTAGCCCACATCTACTATATTTTGGTTTATGTGGCATATCTATTTCAATTGTTGATCTAAACCACGTGGAGACAGAGTTGTCATTTTTTTTAACATAACAATGTTGCTTTTACTCTACATTCCAGTGATTGTTCAAGTGGATAGACTCTATGGATTGAAAGATTGACGCTATTCACCCATTGTTAACTAAATGAGACAACAAGCTAAAGACACGCAACTTGAATTTAACATGAGACTTGCGTAAATCTTAAAAAATTACCCTCTTTGAAATGCCTATTACACAGTTTAAAGGAGAAAGGGCCAAAATACTCATTTGTAAAAGAAGAAGAGTAAACGAAATGTCTAGACTCGTGTCTAACTCCTCCAAAGTCCTATGGAGAAAAATTTAAATACTTACTTTCTGCCAAATTCGATACATTTTGTTTAATTACAAATTTGAAGGCCTGATTATCGGGACACTTTTTAAAAATTATCTCATCGTACAAGTATCAACATTAGAATAAGCAGAGAAAATAAACCATGTCAAATTTTACTACTAAGTTTGTTTGGGCTCTTTCAATAAAGAAAGAACCCTCCAAAAATTGGCGTGTGCCACTATAAGCAACGAGCACATCTGCACATGGTATTCTTTAGTAAAAGGCGTATGAATAGTTCGGTTTGTGCTCAGTGCGTGGCTGCATGATTCGCAATGAGAATTAAATATAACAAGCCAAGTAAAACTAATGCTTGTCTTTTGAGAGATCACGGATTACTCTCTTTATAATGCATTTTTGCAGTTGCTACTAATCACTGCCTAAAGAGCCTTTAAGTTTTTTAGGGATTGGTCTAGTAACCGAATGTTTAGGTGTAAATACATGTGAATTTGTTTGTTTCTGTGAGAATTGTAGAATAATTTGAGTGTTTACACTGGATATATATTCTTCCCGGAATTTTGATATACGCACATAACTAATCTAAAAGATACTATCCTTTCTTCTCGGACTGTGGAAGTTCAAAAATTGTAGGTTTTTTTTAGATTTAAGTAGGTGGTAAATTTTTAAGCTCTTTTATCTCTTCCTTGTTTTCACAAATTGTAAGCTTTTTTAGTCTTCTATAGTTCAAGCAAAGCCGGCATTGATACGCGCCTATGGTATTTAGCCTTCGCATATCTTCGATTAGAAATCAAACCTCCATGTATTTTAATTAAGAATTCCTTGTATATTGATTAGATAAAATGAAAATGAATGAAAACATTTTATTAGTGTCTTAATTAGGTAGCAACAATATACCACCATAACAAAGTGAGCTAGCACGAGGACAACTCTAGCTAATTACCAGTATACCTCGTGCTTGCTAACATACATGCATGTTTTCACGACTAAGTACAGCTCACGAAAGGTTTACTCAACCTCATCTTGAATCCATATAAGTAGACAAGATTGTGATTTTTCATGGTTAGTCAGGCTCATAAAAGGTCAAGGTTAAATCCAACACGCTCCTAACTCCGAGTACTATCTAGAAACCAAATGAATCTTCCATATCTTTATCAATTGCACGTGGTAACTCTGTTTCTCTAATTCCTAAAGTTAGGCGGTAAAAATTCTTAGTTTCCAAAAGTGGTTTTTGGTCCTTTAACGCCTTGACTTTTGTTTGACCTTTCCTTATCGACTTCTTATCTTCATATTGGGTTCTAATATAATCTAAGTACCTATTAGATACACACTTAATGCACAAATTACGCACAAATAGCTTTAAAAGTAACTATTCTCCAAAACTAGACAAGAAATGAGAAACTATCAAAATATAGAGAATAATCCCTAAAATAAGTTTAAATTAACCCTAAAAAGATGTCACGTGACTAGATTAATCTATCACATAAAAAGAGACATCAGTTGGTTAGCTATCAAACCACGTCTGAGAGGGGGTTTTGGTAG
Source organism: Nemophila menziesii (assembly GCA_029959085.1). NCBI lineage: Eukaryota > Viridiplantae > Streptophyta > Magnoliopsida > Boraginales > Hydrophyllaceae > Nemophila > Nemophila menziesii. The sequence continues at coordinate 1,523,897 of JARWIR010000042.1, forward strand.
TGGAACTATGTTATATCATATTCTATGAATTAAGAACCGGGAGGTCAAAATTTGTAGGATAATCGCGCAAGGGTAAAATTGTTAATTGTTATATAGTAGTGTAAGATCACAAGAGAGAGTTTTCTAGTACTAAATAGCAGCCCCTAACTGCTCGAAAGAAGGTTAGGGTGAAATTAGAGTCCCGATTAGCAATAACGACCTGTTATGTCGTTAAAGGTGAAGTAAGTCCAAGTCATAGTTAGTAGTGATTACAAGTGTCTCGGGTTACACCTTCTCTCCATTTTTTTCACAAATTTTTAGTTTATTTACTTTAGTTAATCATTAATCTTTTCAATTCTTAGCTTAGTAGTTAATTATTCAAAAAACCAAATAAATAATTTTAGGTTAGTTTTTGTCAACATTGTCTAGATTAAAAATCGAAATTACACCGTCAACTTCTTATTTCATGTAGAGACAATACTTTCTCTTATCATGTTATTACTTGTGATGACTCGTACACTTACGAGTTATCATTCTCAGAGTGTCAATTTTATATCACATTTTGGAGGACAACAGTGTAACACGAGAAGGTTAAGGATTCGTAGCACCTATAAGAATTATAACATATCACTGATAACGGTTGATTGAAGAGAGTGATTAATGACGATTAATAACTTAGTGTTTATATAAAGTGGTTGGAATACAAAATAAATAGCGCAATTAATGAGTAATAATCTCGCTAAACCACTTGACAAGGAATATCTAACCCGAAATGGAAGAAGTAAAACTGAAAAGAAGGAAAATAAATGCAGAAAAAAATCAAAATTAATTTCCTTGTAAGAACCTAAGACATCATTAAAAAACTATTATCATCACAATGCCTCAACTAGGGCTTTAGTTCAATCGGAAAGACATTATTATAAAACTATTCTCTTTCTCTCTGCACAACACCTCAACTCTATCAATAATTTAAAAGATTTTACATTTTATTCTTTGCTTTTTGTCGCAACTCTCTTCAACAACTTTGACAATCCTTTTAATGTTTAGTTTCATCTTTGTTTGGTATAGGAACTGATACTTTTTGGATTGTTGATGTGTCAGTGGTTGACATTACAAGCTAGATTTTCAGTGACTTTTGTTGGTTAAACAGTTTTCTGCCGGTCATGATCGTCAGAGTCAATATCCACTTTGTTGTTGGGTATATGATGGAAGGGTTTGTGATTTGTATCTCAAAGAGTTCCAGATGTCACTCAGAGCGAATTTTGTTTTTTACTATGATCCTCCACTTGATGTCTGAATGTTCAATCTTTGTGGTTGTTTTTGCAACCATTCCGACGATTACGATTGTATAAAGAAGTTGTTCCCGTTATGGAAAACTGAATTAAATTTCATATATGTTCAATTTTTTTCTATTGTGTTAGTCGTAATCAATTTGTCTTTACCTAATAAAATCAATTAGGGAGTAAGATGCCCCAACTTGGAACAACTCCTGGACCAACATTCCTCATCTTAACATATATAAGGTATCATCCAAAAATTTATCATCAAAACATCACTCATGAAGTGGATGGTAAATTAACTAATTATATTATTTCTTGTTCTTAGTTTGATTTTTTCTATTTTTTTTTTACATACTTGGATCATTTACTATCTGCATCATATATGATATTTTGGTAATTAGTTTTTGGATTATACCCATCATTTCTCTTACCAAAATCATGAAAACAATGAATTTGGTTAGGGATGGCAACGGATCGGATATCCTCGAAAAATTGCATAACCACATCCACATCCATTAAGAAAAACAATAACCAAATCCGCATCCATTAACCACCGGATTTTTGAATTATTTACCGAATCCGCATCCGCGAAGAATGCGGTTTATCCGCGGTTAATTCGTATCCGCGATCGTATAAAATGATTTAAATAAAAAAAAAAAATTTAAAAATTCTAAAATTAGCTACAAAATTATTGAAAGACCATAAAATGATATTAGGCAATATACTAATAAAATAGATAACAATCAATTAGCTAGTTTGTATATGGATAATTATATTTGGTCGATATTATGTATAAATTTTTCATATATAGAATATTTTAATATTTTATTCCTTATATTATTATTCGGATTTTGGATTATCCATCATATTGTTGTAAAATATCAAATCCTAACGGATAATCGAACGGTTACCTTTAGTAAGAACCAAACCCTCATGGATGCACTATCAGTTCCACTAACGGATTCATTATCGGATCGGATATCCATTGGTTATGATTAATATTTGAACCATTTCCATCCCTAAATTTGGTAAACGGAAAAACAACACTTTCAACCATTTGCTGAAATGAGAAGATTTTGATATTATTCCTAGAATTTAAATAATCGGTTTTGGCCCGTTTGGGATTGTTTTTAAAAATAATCACTTGAAGTGATTTTAGATTTCTAACAATACTCTAAACCTTTAAAATCACTTTTACAAAAAGCACTAATTAAGTGATTAAATAATTACTTAAAGTGATTTTAAATGTCAAAATATTTTTAACAAATATTAAAATTTTAATAAAAAAACGCTTTTGACTCTAAAATAATTAATTCAAACGAGCACTAAATGAATAGAGGGAAGACAATAACCAATAATCCAATATGACTATTAATCTAATTTTCTATTGACTTCAATCGAACGTTTATATGCTTGCAGAATATATACATAAAAATCTTCACATTAAATGAATGCATGAATAACTGTGGTTCGATAAATCTCTCATAATTCTCTCATTACAAGATTAGATTCGATGAAGATTTCTGCAAGCTGAAGAACAGGAAAAAAAATGAATGTGAAGAGAAGATAGAACTCCTAGAGAAAGTAGATGCTTCAAAGATAATAACCCTGGCAGCAGGTGGCGGAAACAATTCTGAATTTCTTGCTTGCTTCCTGCAACTGCTCTGCAAATGACGAGGGATAATAATATCAGCCATCACAATACAATGGACAATTATAATTTAAGGCTAAACGGTAATTCAGAATATTATCACAAATAACAAGCAAGGCGTTGTTGATTGATCTAACTTCAAATGCGATTATATCCCAAAGGGGAGATGCGTAATCTAAGTTATTGAACTCCTCAGCTACTCGAAATATTGAATATAATTAACATATTTGTAGTAATTAAAAAAATTAAAAATTTCATAGATAAGCTGCATATAATTTTCTTTTACTCAAATTACGAAACAAGAGCAATATGAAACTGAAAACATAATGGTTACAAATGAAGTAAGTAGAAGATACCTTTAAAGGACATCACTGCTGGTGGTCCTTTGTGTGTTCTAAATAAATGCAAATAATAATCGAACCACAACCGCAAGTGTACGGTTGTCCCAAGTAGTAATTCTGATAATCAGATTCGTTCCAAGGACGGATGGTTGATCACAATGTCTATGCAAATAGTGATTGATGCACTTATGAAAATAAAAGAGGATAATTTGTTTGTTTTGGTTTTGTGATTTATTACTAAATAAATGAAAGACAAAATAATAATGCAAGTAAAAAGCTAAAACGCAAGTAAAATGAGTGAAAACGCAAGTATGAGCAAGTAGTACTTGAGAGACGCAAGGGTTTTCCTAACTATCATTCATTTCATACATTGTTTAAGGGACAAATTTGTAAATTGGTATTGGTCGGGATTCTAAAATCTCCTTACCCCCGTCAGGGTGGACTAAGGAGCAACTATCAAATGCTACAAACCCCGTCAGGGCGATTATAGTCCACTCTCAAGTGTTAAAATGTTCATTACCCAATAGGCCATAGGTTTAATTAAGCTCGTCAGAGTCAATAATTTCTAACCTACATTCATTAACTAGTTCGGTACCTAAACCCCCCGTCAAGGTGATCCAATCGCCACTAATTGGAATAGCCTAGATACTAAATCCTATCATTGGTTAATTACGTCAATAATAGTAATTAAAATGCAAATTAAAGAAAAATACAATTTACCCAATTTGATTTAAATAATAAATATCCCAAATTCAAATGTATAGAATGAAATCAAATTGGGATTAACCCATTATGCGTTCTCAAGCACTATGAATTGTTTAGCTCATATTAAAAAGAAAAACTAAATTAAAAATAATGGAATTCATAATTGATTACAAATAAAAGATAAAAGAAACCTAATTTCCGGAATTGGAATGACTGAGAACGGAGCTATAGACCCACTCCAGCTCTAGCAGCTTCTTCTTCCTTCCTTCTGTTGCTTCTCTCTGGTGTTTTTAATTGTAAAGAATGAATTGTATGAAAAATAGAAGTCCAGACCTCCTTTTATAATAAGAAAAACGGATTAGGGCTTGGACCAGAAAATAAAAGCCTAATTAAATGTCCAAGCCCACTTTCTAAGCCCAAAATCCCGTAACTGATGACAGGCCTTCACTAAAACTGCTTTTCCCGATGCGTTACAACTCCGATTGACCTCATTCCAGTTGCTAAAGTTCCGTACTTCGATAAGGAATATTTTCTCTTCAAAGATCAGCGGCTCAATCAGCTCTTAAGTACCTCGAAAACAGCAATCAAGGGCCTGGAAAAATGGATTTTCAGCTCTAAAAATAATATCTTCGGGATTTCTCTTCAAGTCTTGACTCTATCTTTTAATCTTTGACTTTATCTTCGGATTCCTTTCCTAGCTAACATCTAAAAACCTGTAAACTTTACACTAAAAATACCAATATTACGCGCAAAAGTTTAATAATTCAAAAATGCTAGAAATAAAAAGGTAATTCCGAAATATTGCATATTTAACCCAAAAGTCTATCAAATTAATTAAATAAACACCAAAAATGATGTCTCCTAAGGGTCTAAAATAAGAACAATTAGGGAGACATCAAGACCCCCAACTCAAACCTTTGTCGTCCCGACAAAGCAAAACAAAATAAAACGAGGGGTAGAAGCAAACGTATAACACATAGAAGCTAACAAATAAACCCTAAAGCAATTCTTAAGATAAATCTCATATAGACAAACTTTAAAAACTAACATCTACATACACTAATCATGCAACATCAAACATAAATAATCTCAATCATAAAATTAAAGTCGCAATGCTTGAAGGTTACACTTGTACTCATCTCTGTATGATGGCTATAGGGTGGTCATTAATCCTAACTCGCTTTGAACGCTCCACCTAGTCTATTCCCTATCAACAGAATCATAAATTCACTATGCACTTAGGAATCACGAGGTCTTTACGGTTATAATATTGGCTTAAGGACGGGTGTGGATGTATATTTGGTAAATTTGAAGTGAGCTTTTGGCTCTCTCCTCACTTACCATCAACATTGTCCTCGAGCTTGAGTTAACGCTCAAAAAGATGTTCTCACTCACCCATTACGCAACAATTTAGCGTCCCATGTCTACCCACTATAAACTAGATGATTTTCAGAAGAATTCCACTTTGCCGGATGTTTTATTCTTTCATACTTTTCTTTTTCTTTTCTATTCTCTTTTTCTTCTTTTTTTTTTTTTTTATACAGAGGAAAACCGGGTACCCGGATTTTGGAAACCGGATCCCCGGATCCTACTGTATTGATTTTCAAACTTTTTTTTTTCATTTTTTCTTTCTTTTTCAAATTTTTTTTTTTTTTTTCATTCCCGGCAAAGGGTTACAAGTACATATCATCTGCAATTGTGCTACAATACCAAGCACATCAATCCCAACCCATTAAATTCCCCATATGTGGTCCCACCACCCCAAACTCAAGCTCGAGACATGTCTCAGGATTGTGATTCAAGTGCGGGTCATATGGTCATGCCTAACAATCTAAGGGATAATGGCTTATATCGTGGCTACAAATAAAAGGCTAAAGGCTCAAAGTGGGCTAAGACGGATAATAATTCATTCAAGGGATAGAAAGCTAAAAGGCACAAATGGCTAACAAAGAACTGCCCCTATCATTTTCCTAAGTACATAGCTTGTCTTTAGTTCATATCTAGGTGGGTTCTCTACTAATTAGGATTTCACGTTCTACACACCAAACATATTCCTTGAGTACAAGCTTATTTCATTTGCATTGTTCATTAATTTTTCCTATTAATTACCTATGTTCGCATGCAATTGTAAGTGCGTTTTATGTTAATCCCTAAAGTTCACTATTTACTATCATTGATTCATCAAAAGTATGCTTAAAGGGATATTTAAAAGTCTCTATAGTCAAACGCAACTCCGAAAATTCTTTTATTGAAAGCAAGTAAAACAAATAACACATAAAAACTGGGATGAGGCAACGAACCCCACCCCAAACTCAAAAATGAGTCGTGTCCCCACGACTCGAAAAGACTCAATAAAGCAAATAAACTAATATACACTAAATGAGAAGGATTAGAAAACGTATCTGAACCAGCGCGAGGCTGGTGTTCGGTGTTGCGTCCATGAACTTTATCTCGCGTCTAGACATTGGAAGTTGTTCTTTGAACAAATAAAGTTCAACTATTAGTAACGTTTCCCAAAATATCAATCATCGCATCCCGATTCTCTTTCAACACCTTGATTTGTGATTCCAACTCATCATCGGATCATGTTCTTCCTCACTTTCAGGTTCTGCAATCACTTCCCTCTTCTTCGGATTAGCCTTAATTTGAACCGCTTCAGTCTTGTTTGAAACTTGAAATAGGAATCTCAATAGCTTGTTCTTGAATAGCAGCAAAAGCGTTCCTGTTTCTTGGAGAATTCCTTTGATAAGTACTCATGAAAACGGTTCTGATAAGCATCTCTTTCCACCCCAAACTCAAAACTTCAAATAGTGAGAAGCTAAGGCTTAGAACTTTGATGTTTTGAGGCTTAAGACTTGAAAATTATGGTGGAATATGAGATGGGTAAAGGCTAATTGATGTGGGAGAAGAGGGAATTGGATTTAATTTGAAGCTTGGATGAAGAACAATTGGAGAAAAGTGGGAATTTTATCGTATTTTGGATAGGAGATGAGTTGATTGTATGCTTTTGTGGTGAAAGAGAGTAAGATTTGAGGATTGTGTGGTTGTAGCTGATGATGTTCATGAAATTCTGGGTTTTGGGAGTGTTTGTGGAGGCTGGGTTAAGGACGGAGGTAAAAATATAGGGTTGAAAAATTGAAAAACGGCCCTGTCACAGATGCAAACCGGGTCCCCGGATCCGAAAATCCGGGTTCCCGGTTCCGCGTCGCTGTGACGGCGCGGAAAAAAAATAAAAATACTCTTTTTTTTTTTTTTTTTTTTTTTTTTTTTTACCTCGAGACGCGCCAAACCGCTGGACTCCAAGACGCAGGGTCAGAAATTCTGCTCGCCGAAACCGGGTACCCGGTTTTGCCAAATGCGGGTACCCGGATTTTGTCGATGGCGCGAGTCAAAACGCGCCAAAACGCCACCTCTGAAAACGCTGGGCCAGACTTGAGGAAAATTACAGCTCCGAAACCGGGTACCCGGTTTCGCCAAATGCGGGTACCCGGATTTGTGTCGATGCGCGAATCAAAAACGCTCCAAAACGCCATCTCTCAACACGCTGGACCAGAGTGCTCCTGGTTTTACAGCACCAAAACCGGGTCCCCGGTTCAGAAAATCCGGGTACCCGGTTTCGACGCTGTTGTCGTGAACCAAGATGCCATTGTTGCGTTGAAGGGGTTGGTACCAGCTCCAAAACCGGGTTCCCGGTTTTGTGAAACCGGGTACCCGGTTTCTCCTGGACATCCAACCTCTTTTTCTTCTATTTTCGCCAATTCGACCCCAAACTCAAGTCCTTTTTACCCCTGAAATCATCAAAAACAACTACCCTTCCTCATTTCTTAATAATAAACACTAAAATTACGAAAATCAAACTAATCTAAAATGCAAAAATTTAAAAACTCAGCTAATATACAAGTAATTGGCTTTTGTTTAACGTCGTTAAGCTCGACGGGTTACCTCAATCATTAGTCATTGACATAACCTCCCCAGCAGTGAGTGAGGTTGTCAATATTTGCAAGTCGAAATTTGCATCCCTTCGCTTTTATGCCCACTAGTTTGTCTGAGATAATCTGTGCGACCATGAATGGTCCTATCCAAGAACTTTTTGATTCACGTACCTTTGGGCGGGGGCTCAGTTTCTTCATAGCTACTTCTTCACCTACTTTGAACCCCTTTTTCTTTCTCTCTTTCTTAGGTTCCTTCGGAACCTTCGTGGCACGTGCTTTCTCTTTCTTCTTCGCATGATTGAGTTGTGGATCTTTGGGGTATGGAGGAGCTTTAATTGGTGGTTTCTTTCGTAGCTCTTTCTCCTCCACCCCTAAAGTGTCCACAACACTAATTGGCTTTGTTCTTACCGGTTCCATTACTTCTACACGAAAACATTCATCCTTGGAATCCGGAAACTTCATAGGTCTGAACACGTTGAATTTCACCTCCTCGTCTTGGATCCTCATAATCATTTCTCCATTTTCTACATCAATAAGGGTACGCCCCGTGGCTAGGAATGGTCTTCCCAAAATAATGGGGACATTCCTATCCGCGTCGTAATCAAGAATAACGAAATCAGCGGGAAAAATTAACGTACCTGCCTTAACGAGGACATCTTCGATTCGGCCTTCCGGATGTGCAAGAGATCGATCCGCCATTTGCAAAACCATAGAAGTGGGTCTTGCTTCAATATTAAGCTTATCAAAGACTGATTTGGGCATCAAATTGATGCTTGCACCCAAATCACATAGCGCTTTTCCTTTCCACTCATTACCAATAGATATCGGAATTGTAAAGCTCCCAGGATCAACTAACTTTGGAGGTAATTTACCTTGACAAATAGCACTACATTCCTCAGGAAGACCAATCATCTCATTATCACAATATGGCCGTTTGTTGGTGAGGGCTTTCTTCAGAAACTTAGCATACTTGGGTACATCTCGAATAGCTTCTAACAACGGAATATTTATGCTAAGACCTCTTATTTTGTTAAAGAATTTTTGATACTCACCCATATCACCTTTCTTTTGAACTCTCGATGGAAATGGTGGAGGTGGACGATTGATTATAGTCTCATCTTTCTTTTTCGGAACCTCAACAGGCTTCTCCACTTCTTCTACTTCAACTTCTTTATCTTTATTCACCACCTCTTTTTCTTTTCTAACTTCTTTTTCTTTCATAACCGGAAAAGGAGGTGGAGGAAGGTTCTTACCACTTCTAAGATTAATAACTTTACAATCTTCGATTTGTAACGGATTCTCAGTATCACTAGGAAGTTGTCCTTGCTGACGTTGATTGAGCTGTTTATTGATTTGACTCAGCTGATTTTGGAACATCTTCATATTTGCTTCAAGTGCATTTTGTCTTTCTATAGCTGCGTTCTGACGTTCGATCGCTGCATCCTGACGCTCCATCGCTGCGTTCTGACGTTCCATTGCTTGTGCTTGTAGAGCGATTAAACTTTCAACTGTTTTCTGAAGGGTATTTGCTCCTTCTTGTGGATGGGCAGGTAAAGCTTTCTGGTTCAAATTCTCATCATAAGTATTCTGAGGAGCTTGTCTCTGTACATAATTTTGATTCTGTCCTCCTTGATAGTTATTGTGTGGTCTAGGATTATAGTTGTCACCTTGGGGACGCGGCTGATACGCATGTGTAGGATTGGCTGCCCCATTAGGATTTGAGTATTGAAACCCAGGATGGTTTCTGTTAGGCTGATATCCATTACCACTCGCATTAAAATTACCTCTGTTGGACATGAACATCACTGATTCTTGATTACTCGGACAATTCTCCTCATCATGATCATCAACTCTACAAATCGAACACATATAAACCTCTTGTGCAGCATGCACCGTTACTCTCTTACCCGAAAATCCTTCTTTTACAGCTAAAGTAAGCTGCTTCAATTGTTGCTCCAAAGTGTTTTGAATTTTTGTCTCAAAGGTAGCAAGTTTCTCTTCTATGTTAACATTATTAACTCCCTTGACTGGTGTTCTTACTGAGCTCCACCCAACTTCATTCTTGACTGTTCTCTCTAAAATAATTTTTGCATGAGCGGGTTGAACTTGAAGAAAACCTGCTCCACATAGCGTATCCAATTTCTCTCTTGAAATTCCATCAAGGCCTCTATAAAAGATCTTTAACTGTTGTTGTTCTGAAAAGCCATGATTAGGAACTTTACGCAAACACATCTGAAATCTTGTCCAACTCCTACCCACAGTTTCCTCATACTCTTGACGGAATTGTGTCAACTCCAATTCAGCATCTAACCTCATATTACTCGGATAATATCTGTCGAAAAACGCGGCTTCCAATTGATCCCAATTGGTTATCTTCGTCGGATCTTGTGTATCATGCCATTCACTTGCTCCATCAATAACAAAAAATTTAAACACAGCGTAGTACATCTGTTCTTTTGAAACTCCTTGTGTGATGTAAGAATCACATATCTGTTTGAATTTTTGTATCGCTCTAAGAGGATCTTCCGATGGTCTTCCGCGAAAATTTCCAAAGTTTTGGAACTGAGCTAGCATACCCGAATCTGGACGGAATCTCGGAACATTAATATCTGGAGCACCTACTCCTATAGCTGGAGCGCAGAATGGAACTTCTGGAGGGCCATTAGTGAACCACGGATCATGATTCATCACTATTTGGACTGGAGGATTAGGATTTAGTGGTTGAACTTGAGGAATAACGCCTGGAGCTAAAGGTTGGCCATTTGCATCTAACTGGCCTTGTCCATTCTGTTGACCTTGAATAATGATATTCTCCATTCTGTTACTTAATTCTTCTACTTCTAAAGCTTCTCGTTCTCTTCTTCTTCTGTTCGCAAGTCTGATCAATGATTCAGGATTACTAAGGATCGGAGGTGTTGGCTCTAGATCCTTAAAGAGTCTCCTTCGCATACACCAAACCTAAAAACCTGAGAAAACTAAACAAGCAAAAAGCGTAAAACTGATAAAAACAAAAATAAAAATAAATGCAACTATCACTAAAGGATAAACACCGTGGTCACACGCTACCGTCCCCGGCAGCGGCGCCAAAAACTTGGTGGTCCTTTGTGTGTTCTAAATAAATGCAAATAATAATCGAACCACAACCGCAAGTGTACGGTTGTCCCAAGTAGTAATTCTGATAATCAGATTCGTTCCAAGGACGGATGGTTGATCACAATGTCTATGCAAATAGTGATTGATGCACTTATGAAAATAAAAGAGGATAATTTGTTTGTTTTGGTTTTGTGATTTATTACTAAATAAATGAAAGACAAAATAATAATGCAAGTAAAAAGCTAAAACGCAAGTAAAATGAGTGAAAACGCAAGTATGAGCAAGTAGTACTTGAGAGACGCAAGGGTTTTCCTAACTATCATTCATTTCATACATTGTTTAAGGGACAAATTTGTAAATTGGTATTGGTCGGGATTCTAAAATCTCCTTACCCCCGTCAGGGTGGACTAAGGAGCAACTATCAAATGCTACAAACCCCGTCAGGGCGATTATAGTCCACTCTCAAGTGTTAAAATGTTCATTACCCAATAGGCCATAGGTTTAATTAAGCTCGTCAGAGTCAATAATTTCTAACCTACATTCATTAACTAGTTCGGTACCTAAACCCCCCGTCAAGGTGATCCAATCGCCACTAATTGGAATAGCCTAGATACTAAATCCTATCATTGGTTAATTACGTCAATAATAGTAATTAAAATGCAAATTAAAGAAAAATACAATTTACCCAATTTGATTTAAATAATAAATATCCCAAATTCAAATGTATAGAATGAAATCAAATTGGGATTAACCCATTATGCGTTCTCAAGCACTATGAATTGTTTAGCTCATATTAAAAAGAAAAACTAAATTAAAAATAATGGAATTCATAATTGATTACAAATAAAAGATAAAAGAAACCTAATTTCCGGAATTGGAATGACTGAGAACGGAGCTATAGACCCACTCCAGCTCTAGCAGCTTCTTCTTCCTTCCTTCTGTTGCTTCTCTCTGGTGTTTTTAATTGTAAAGAATGAATTGTATGAAAAATAGAAGTCCAGACCTCCTTTTATAATAAGAAAAACGGATTAGGGCTTGGACCAGAAAATAAAAGCCTAATTAAATGTCCAAGCCCACTTTCTAAGCCCAAAATCCCGTAACTGATGACAGGCCTTCACTAAAACTGCTTTTCCCGATGCGTTACAACTCCGATTGACCTCATTCCAGTTGCTAAAGTTCCGTACTTCGATAAGGAATATTTTCTCTTCAAAGATCAGCGGCTCAATCAGCTCTTAAGTACCTCGAAAACAGCAATCAAGGGCCTGGAAAAATGGATTTTCAGCTCTAAAAATAATATCTTCGGGATTTCTCTTCAAGTCTTGACTCTATCTTTTAATCTTTGACTTTATCTTCGGATTCCTTTCCTAGCTAACATCTAAAAACCTGTAAACTTTACACTAAAAATACCAATATTACGCGCAAAAGTTTAATAATTCAAAAATGCTAGAAATAAAAAGGTAATTCCGAAATATTGCATATTTAACCCAAAAGTCTATCAAATTAATTAAATAAACACCAAAAATGATGTCTCCTAAGGGTCTAAAATAAGAACAATTAGGGAGACATCAAGACCCCCAACTCAAACCTTTGTCGTCCCGACAAAGCAAAACAAAATAAAACGAGGGGTAGAAGCAAACGTATAACACATAGAAGCTAACAAATAAACCCTAAAGCAATTCTTAAGATAAATCTCATATAGACAAACTTTAAAAACTAACATCTACATACACTAATCATGCAACATCAAACATAAATAATCTCAATCATAAAATTAAAGTCGCAATGCTTGAAGGTTACACTTGTACTCATCTCTGTATGATGGCTATAGGGTGGTCATTAATCCTAACTCGCTTTGAACGCTCCACCTAGTCTATTCCCTATCAACAGAATCATAAATTCACTATGCACTTAGGAATCACGAGGTCTTTACGGTTATAATATTGGCTTAAGGACGGGTGTGGATGTATATTTGGTAAATTTGAAGTGAGCTTTTGGCTCTCTCCTCACTTACCATCAACATTGTCCTCGAGCTTGAGTTAACGCTCAAAAAGATGTTCTCACTCACCCATTACGCAACAATTTAGCGTCCCATGTCTACCCACTATAAACTAGATGATTTTCAGAAGAATTCCACTTTGCCGGATGTTTTATTCTTTCATACTTTTCTTTTTCTTTTCTATTCTCTTTTTCTTCTTTTTTTTTTTTTTTATACAGAGGAAAACCGGGTACCCGGATTTTGGAAACCGGATCCCCGGATCCTACTGTATTGATTTTCAAACTTTTTTTTTTCATTTTTTCTTTCTTTTTCAAATTTTTTTTTTTTTTTTCATTCCCGGCAAAGGGTTACAAGTACATATCATCTGCAATTGTGCTACAATACCAAGCACATCAATCCCAACCCATTAAATTCCCCATATGTGGTCCCACCACCCCAAACTCAAGCTCGAGACATGTCTCAGGATTGTGATTCAAGTGCGGGTCATATGGTCATGCCTAACAATCTAAGGGATAATGGCTTATATCGTGGCTACAAATAAAAGGCTAAAGGCTCAAAGTGGGCTAAGACGGATAATAATTCATTCAAGGGATAGAAAGCTAAAAGGCACAAATGGCTAACAAAGAACTGCCCCTATCATTTTCCTAAGTACATAGCTTGTCTTTAGTTCATATCTAGGTGGGTTCTCTACTAATTAGGATTTCACGTTCTACACACCAAACATATTCCTTGAGTACAAGCTTATTTCATTTGCATTGTTCATTAATTTTTCCTATTAATTACCTATGTTCGCATGCAATTGTAAGTGCGTTTTATGTTAATCCCTAAAGTTCACTATTTACTATCATTGATTCATCAAAAGTATGCTTAAAGGGATATTTAAAAGTCTCTATAGTCAAACGCAACTCCGAAAATTCTTTTATTGAAAGCAAGTAAAACAAATAACACATAAAAACTGGGATGAGGCAACGAACCCCACCCCAAACTCAAAAATGAGTCGTGTCCCCACGACTCGAAAAGACTCAATAAAGCAAATAAACTAATATACACTAAATGAGAAGGATTAGAAAACGTATCTGAACCAGCGCGAGGCTGGTGTTCGGTGTTGCGTCCATGAACTTTATCTCGCGTCTAGACATTGGAAGTTGTTCTTTGAACAAATAAAGTTCAACTATTAGTAACGTTTCCCAAAATATCAATCATCGCATCCCGATTCTCTTTCAACACCTTGATTTGTGATTCCAACTCATCATCGGATCATGTTCTTCCTCACTTTCAGGTTCTGCAATCACTTCCCTCTTCTTCGGATTAGCCTTAATTTGAACCGCTTCAGTCTTGTTTGAAACTTGAAATAGGAATCTCAATAGCTTGTTCTTGAATAGCAGCAAAAGCGTTCCTGTTTCTTGGAGAATTCCTTTGATAAGTACTCATGAAAACGGTTCTGATAAGCATCTCTTTCCACCCCAAACTCAAAACTTCAAATAGTGAGAAGCTAAGGCTTAGAACTTTGATGTTTTGAGGCTTAAGACTTGAAAATTATGGTGGAATATGAGATGGGTAAAGGCTAATTGATGTGGGAGAAGAGGGAATTGGATTTAATTTGAAGCTTGGATGAAGAACAATTGGAGAAAAGTGGGAATTTTATCGTATTTTGGATAGGAGATGAGTTGATTGTATGCTTTTGTGGTGAAAGAGAGTAAGATTTGAGGATTGTGTGGTTGTAGCTGATGATGTTCATGAAATTCTGGGTTTTGGGAGTGTTTGTGGAGGCTGGGTTAAGGACGGAGGTAAAAATATAGGGTTGAAAAATTGAAAAACGGCCCTGTCACAGATGCAAACCGGGTCCCCGGATCCGAAAATCCGGGTTCCCGGTTCCGCGTCGCTGTGACGGCGCGGAAAAAAAATAAAAATACTCTTTTTTTTTTTTTTTTTTTTTTTTTTTTTTACCTCGAGACGCGCCAAACCGCTGGACTCCAAGACGCAGGGTCAGAAATTCTGCTCGCCGAAACCGGGTACCCGGTTTTGCCAAATGCGGGTACCCGGATTTTGTCGATGGCGCGAGTCAAAACGCGCCAAAACGCCACCTCTGAAAACGCTGGGCCAGACTTGAGGAAAATTACAGCTCCGAAACCGGGTACCCGGTTTCGCCAAATGCGGGTACCCGGATTTGTGTCGATGCGCGAATCAAAAACGCTCCAAAACGCCATCTCTCAACACGCTGGACCAGAGTGCTCCTGGTTTTACAGCACCAAAACCGGGTCCCCGGTTCAGAAAATCCGGGTACCCGGTTTCGACGCTGTTGTCGTGAACCAAGATGCCATTGTTGCGTTGAAGGGGTTGGTACCAGCTCCAAAACCGGGTTCCCGGTTTTGTGAAACCGGGTACCCGGTTTCTCCTGGACATCCAACCTCTTTTTCTTCTATTTTCGCCAATTCGACCCCAAACTCAAGTCCTTTTTACCCCTGAAATCATCAAAAACAACTACCCTTCCTCATTTCTTAATAATAAACACTAAAATTACGAAAATCAAACTAATCTAAAATGCAAAAATTTAAAAACTCAGCTAATATACAAGTAATTGGCTTTTGTTTAACGTCGTTAAGCTCGACGGGTTACCTCAATCATTAGTCATTGACATAACCTCCCCAGCAGTGAGTGAGGTTGTCAATATTTGCAAGTCGAAATTTGCATCCCTTCGCTTTTATGCCCACTAGTTTGTCTGAGATAATCTGTGCGACCATGAATGGTCCTATCCAAGAACTTTTTGATTCACGTACCTTTGGGCGGGGGCTCAGTTTCTTCATAGCTACTTCTTCACCTACTTTGAACCCCTTTTTCTTTCTCTCTTTCTTAGGTTCCTTCGGAACCTTCGTGGCACGTGCTTTCTCTTTCTTCTTCGCATGATTGAGTTGTGGATCTTTGGGGTATGGAGGAGCTTTAATTGGTGGTTTCTTTCGTAGCTCTTTCTCCTCCACCCCTAAAGTGTCCACAACACTAATTGGCTTTGTTCTTACCGGTTCCATTACTTCTACACGAAAACATTCATCCTTGGAATCCGGAAACTTCATAGGTCTGAACACGTTGAATTTCACCTCCTCGTCTTGGATCCTCATAATCATTTCTCCATTTTCTACATCAATAAGGGTACGCCCCGTGGCTAGGAATGGTCTTCCCAAAATAATGGGGACATTCCTATCCGCGTCGTAATCAAGAATAACGAAATCAGCGGGAAAAATTAACGTACCTGCCTTAACGAGGACATCTTCGATTCGGCCTTCCGGATGTGCAAGAGATCGATCCGCCATTTGCAAAACCATAGAAGTGGGTCTTGCTTCAATATTAAGCTTATCAAAGACTGATTTGGGCATCAAATTGATGCTTGCACCCAAATCACATAGCGCTTTTCCTTTCCACTCATTACCAATAGATATCGGAATTGTAAAGCTCCCAGGATCAACTAACTTTGGAGGTAATTTACCTTGACAAATAGCACTACATTCCTCAGGAAGACCAATCATCTCATTATCACAATATGGCCGTTTGTTGGTGAGGGCTTTCTTCAGAAACTTAGCATACTTGGGTACATCTCGAATAGCTTCTAACAACGGAATATTTATGCTAAGACCTCTTATTTTGTTAAAGAATTTTTGATACTCACCCATATCACCTTTCTTTTGAACTCTCGATGGAAATGGTGGAGGTGGACGATTGATTATAGTCTCATCTTTCTTTTTCGGAACCTCAACAGGCTTCTCCACTTCTTCTACTTCAACTTCTTTATCTTTATTCACCACCTCTTTTTCTTTTCTAACTTCTTTTTCTTTCATAACCGGAAAAGGAGGTGGAGGAAGGTTCTTACCACTTCTAAGATTAATAACTTTACAATCTTCGATTTGTAACGGATTCTCAGTATCACTAGGAAGTTGTCCTTGCTGACGTTGATTGAGCTGTTTATTGATTTGACTCAGCTGATTTTGGAACATCTTCATATTTGCTTCAAGTGCATTTTGTCTTTCTATAGCTGCGTTCTGACGTTCGATCGCTGCATCCTGACGCTCCATCGCTGCGTTCTGACGTTCCATTGCTTGTGCTTGTAGAGCGATTAAACTTTCAACTGTTTTCTGAAGGGTATTTGCTCCTTCTTGTGGATGGGCAGGTAAAGCTTTCTGGTTCAAATTCTCATCATAAGTATTCTGAGGAGCTTGTCTCTGTACATAATTTTGATTCTGTCCTCCTTGATAGTTATTGTGTGGTCTAGGATTATAGTTGTCACCTTGGGGACGCGGCTGATACGCATGTGTAGGATTGGCTGCCCCATTAGGATTTGAGTATTGAAACCCAGGATGGTTTCTGTTAGGCTGATATCCATTACCACTCGCATTAAAATTACCTCTGTTGGACATGAACATCACTGATTCTTGATTACTCGGACAATTCTCCTCATCATGATCATCAACTCTACAAATCGAACACATATAAACCTCTTGTGCAGCATGCACCGTTACTCTCTTACCCGAAAATCCTTCTTTTACAGCTAAAGTAAGCTGCTTCAATTGTTGCTCCAAAGTGTTTTGAATTTTTGTCTCAAAGGTAGCAAGTTTCTCTTCTATGTTAACATTATTAACTCCCTTGACTGGTGTTCTTACTGAGCTCCACCCAACTTCATTCTTGACTGTTCTCTCTAAAATAATTTTTGCATGAGCGGGTTGAACTTGAAGAAAACCTGCTCCACATAGCGTATCCAATTTCTCTCTTGAAATTCCATCAAGGCCTCTATAAAAGATCTTTAACTGTTGTTGTTCTGAAAAGCCATGATTAGGAACTTTACGCAAACACATCTGAAATCTTGTCCAACTCCTACCCACAGTTTCCTCATACTCTTGACGGAATTGTGTCAACTCCAATTCAGCATCTAACCTCATATTACTCGGATAATATCTGTCGAAAAACGCGGCTTCCAATTGATCCCAATTGGTTATCTTCGTCGGATCTTGTGTATCATGCCATTCACTTGCTCCATCAATAACAAAAAATTTAAACACAGCGTAGTACATCTGTTCTTTTGAAACTCCTTGTGTGATGTAAGAATCACATATCTGTTTGAATTTTTGTATCGCTCTAAGAGGATCTTCCGATGGTCTTCCGCGAAAATTTCCAAAGTTTTGGAACTGAGCTAGCATACCCGAATCTGGACGGAATCTCGGAACATTAATATCTGGAGCACCTACTCCTATAGCTGGAGCGCAGAATGGAACTTCTGGAGGGCCATTAGTGAACCACGGATCATGATTCATCACTATTTGGACTGGAGGATTAGGATTTAGTGGTTGAACTTGAGGAATAACGCCTGGAGCTAAAGGTTGGCCATTTGCATCTAACTGGCCTTGTCCATTCTGTTGACCTTGAATAATGATATTCTCCATTCTGTTACTTAATTCTTCTACTTCTAAAGCTTCTCGTTCTCTTCTTCTTCTGTTCGCAAGTCTGATCAATGATTCAGGATTACTAAGGATCGGAGGTGTTGGCTCTAGATCCTTAAAGAGTCTCCTTCGCATACACCAAACCTAAAAACCTGAGAAAACTAAACAAGCAAAAAGCGTAAAACTGATAAAAACAAAAATAAAAATAAATGCAACTATCACTAAAGGATAAACACCGTGGTCACACGCTACCGTCCCCGGCAGCGGCGCCAAAAACTTGGTGGTCCTTTGTGTGTTCTAAATAAATGCAAATAATAATCGAACCACAACCGCAAGTGTACGGTTGTCCCAAGTAGTAATTCTGATAATCAGATTCGTTCCAAGGACGGATGGTTGATCACAATGTCTATGCAAATAGTGATTGATGCACTTATGAAAATAAAAGAGGATAATTTGTTTGTTTTGGTTTTGTGATTTATTACTAAATAAATGAAAGACAAAATAATAATGCAAGTAAAAAGCTAAAACGCAAGTAAAATGAGTGAAAACGCAAGTATGAGCAAGTAGTACTTGAGAGACGCAAGGGTTTTCCTAACTATCATTCATTTCATACATTGTTTAAGGGACAAATTTGTAAATTGGTATTGGTCGGGATTCTAAAATCTCCTTACCCCCGTCAGGGTGGACTAAGGAGCAACTATCAAATGCTACAAACCCCGTCAGGGCGATTATAGTCCACTCTCAAGTGTTAAAATGTTCATTACCCAATAGGCCATAGGTTTAATTAAGCTCGTCAGAGTCAATAATTTCTAACCTACATTCATTAACTAGTTCGGTACCTAAACCCCCCGTCAAGGTGATCCAATCGCCACTAATTGGAATAGCCTAGATACTAAATCCTATCATTGGTTAATTACGTCAATAATAGTAATTAAAATGCAAATTAAAGAAAAATACAATTTACCCAATTTGATTTAAATAATAAATATCCCAAATTCAAATGTATAGAATGAAATCAAATTGGGATTAACCCATTATGCGTTCTCAAGCACTATGAATTGTTTAGCTCATATTAAAAAGAAAAACTAAATTAAAAATAATGGAATTCATAATTGATTACAAATAAAAGATAAAAGAAACCTAATTTCCGGAATTGGAATGACTGAGAACGGAGCTATAGACCCACTCCAGCTCTAGCAGCTTCTTCTTCCTTCCTTCTGTTGCTTCTCTCTGGTGTTTTTAATTGTAAAGAATGAATTGTATGAAAAATAGAAGTCCAGACCTCCTTTTATAATAAGAAAAACGGATTAGGGCTTGGACCAGAAAATAAAAGCCTAATTAAATGTCCAAGCCCACTTTCTAAGCCCAAAATCCCGTAACTGATGACAGGCCTTCACTAAAACTGCTTTTCCCGATGCGTTACAACTCCGATTGACCTCATTCCAGTTGCTAAAGTTCCGTACTTCGATAAGGAATATTTTCTCTTCAAAGATCAGCGGCTCAATCAGCTCTTAAGTACCTCGAAAACAGCAATCAAGGGCCTGGAAAAATGGATTTTCAGCTCTAAAAATAATATCTTCGGGATTTCTCTTCAAGTCTTGACTCTATCTTTTAATCTTTGACTTTATCTTCGGATTCCTTTCCTAGCTAACATCTAAAAACCTGTAAACTTTACACTAAAAATACCAATATTACGCGCAAAAGTTTAATAATTCAAAAATGCTAGAAATAAAAAGGTAATTCCGAAATATTGCATATTTAACCCAAAAGTCTATCAAATTAATTAAATAAACACCAAAAATGATGTCTCCTAAGGGTCTAAAATAAGAACAATTAGGGAGACATCAACTGCCCTCCTCCAATCTCGAAATTAGCAACTTCAACATCAACAGGCAACTCACGCCTACAAACAGGATAGGTGTTTTTGATGTCTAGCCATGGTAATATGCAATCACCATGGTACCTGTGTGCACATGGAACCTCCGTTGCATTCTCCCCAACACCCATATCATCCTTACAAACAGCACAAACAGCATCCTCAGCGGTAATCACTACAACAGGGAGGTTCTCAACCACATTCCTAGAAGCTGGTGGCCCATTAATTACCACATTCTCATTGATCCCACTCTCCAAGAATACGTCTAATGGAATTGTTAATGGGTCGAATAGCGGAAGGGGATTATGATGATCAAGCGTATCCACGTATGCTTCCAAATTTTGCATTACGAGCTCCCAATCAGGGATCTCAGGTTCTGATGCTGGATCTTCTTCGAACAACCTGAGTAGATCAAAGTCATAGAACTCGTCAGGTTCATCTATATTGTTTACTTCCCAATGATTCTCTTCTTCATTTAGTGAAAAACTTGCCAAAAATTCCCATATCGGAAGCGGAAGTACTAAATCATTGGCATGTTAACCATAAGAACATCCAATGATCATAAGTTTTAAATATTTTTGTTCACTTATTGTATTTCTAATATACAAGCACAAGTGAAGCATGCATATGCTTTGACAATCATGAATTGAAACCAGGTTGAGACGTTCGCTTTCACTCTTTCGCTTGTGTCATTTATATTAAGAGTATCACTATCCCCATTTAATTTAAGTCATCAAAATAAATATTGTTTATGGTTATCATTATTTTATTATAGGTAAGTTATACATTGATTGTCTATTCCTATATAGAAGGAAAAATAATAGAATAAACGAACAAAGCAAAGTGCTCAACAATGGCTTCGTTGTCTAACCTAACCATACAAGTTTCACATATATTCATCGAGTTATAAAATATAAACAATATAATATATTAAAATTTACTAATAATAGGAATGTCTTACCATATTTTTTGAAATGTTATGATCATCGATCTCGAACTTGACAAGGTAATGAATCTGCATAAACCAAATAAAAGTTGAGTATTCTTATTCCATTTAATAAATGTATAAGATACATATCAAACACGTATACTGTTTCACATATTCTTAAAACTTTAACTCATATTATATAGATTATGTTAATTTGAACATATATTTAAATGTAAAATCTTTACCAAGCAATATAGTTATTCACATTTCAAAGATTAGTACAAAGTGTATGTAATGATTTTTAAAGTAGTAACAATATTCGACCAAAATAAAGTAGTAACAACCTAATAGGTAACACGTGATGCATGATTAAAAAACATGACTATTTGATAGTAATATATAATTAATAATTTTACACTTTTGATAAAAATTAGTACCTCTTACATAACTTTTGAAATATTATAGACTAATTTAAAAATCCGAATGTAAACTGGAGTAATGAAATTTGACCTCATTTGGGATACAAATGGTTTGAACGGGTCTAAGTGAGGTTAAATAGGTAAGATATACATTAACTACACTAGTCAACCAACATAAATAAAATTGTAAGGAAGTTAAAATTCTAAGGAAATATTGCACAACCGGTCCATACTAAAATATATAAGAGATTTTTTTTTTTTACTTTTAAAACTAAAACCGTCATGACTCTTACCAATTAAATATAAACATGTATAAATATATATTGCTAATTGTACGTAGAAAAAGACCTATAATTACCTACACATATCGATCTATTGCTCTTTTTTCATCATTTCTTTTCAAAATCCTTTAATTTTGAATAAAATTGTATCAAATAATCTCAAATCCGTACTCCATTATACTACTCTATTTTTCTAAAATTATGATTTTCATTTTCCAAAATAATAATTTTATCTTCCACGTAGATTATTTGAAGTATATATTGATGCCCATATTTATATTTGTGTTACAACTTTAATATGTAAAATAAATTGACACACAATGAACATGAATATAAATGTAACTCATGTATCACGCAAAGTCATCTACATTGCGCCCAAAACCCATCACACCTGAAACCCAAATGTTTAAATATTGTATTGGGCAAGTGGGTTTGGTTTTCAAGACCCGCACGAGAAATATTAGCTTACAAGGTGAGCAATTTTTACACCAACCAATTCTACATATATACCTAGATAAAAGCCTCCTAAAACATACATATATGGTCTTCTTGAAATGATGTGTATTTGTTTTATAATCAAACTATTTTTAGCCAAATTGTGTTAAAAATCCCTTTTAAATGCTAGATAAATAACATATTTACATATTTACAAAGAAGCATTACATATATATTAAATTAATAGTACATTTAGATAAACTAAATCAAACAAATTATTTTATAATTTCTTACCCAAATGTATAACTATCGTTTTTAAAAAGTAGATCTTCAACATCTCGCACTGTAATGTTGGATCTAGACTTGAAGAGACATAAAAGAACCAGAGAAGGGAAATATGAGGGTGTGAAGAGACGACAATAAAGCTATATGATGATCTTTATGATTTTATTTATCATAAGAATATTTTTATTCGGAGAGATTAAATCAAGTTTTGAATTGTGTTATTGAATCTAAAGACACATACATAAACGGTAAGGAAGAAGATATGGAGGCGAAAAGACGAACTGAAGTTGTAGAGTGATATTAGGTTTTTATGATAAAAACATTTTATATAAATTAGAACTTATCATGTGTTATTTTTTAAAATTTCATTTTAGGATATGGCCCATTCAAATGCATAATATCATACTAGGTTTTCAATGGACTCACTCTCTTGATTATGAACTTTGATATGCTAAATCTTTTATGTGAAACAAAATGATTTGATGTTGGGCAACAATGTAATAGATAAAATGGGCTTGTGGTGTATTATTTTTGTTCACTTTTGTAGTATCTGGGTTCCTAAATTATATACATTATATGACATTTACATCTTCAAGTTGTCTTCTCTCTCTTCCCAATTTTATTGTTCTTGCAAACTGGGGATCGATAAATCGTAAGTTATTTAGTCATTTATTCCTTTAAAGGAAAGATAAAGTTGATAAATGAGGGCACGTGAGTTATCTAATCATCTTTCATTAAAAGAAATATAGAGTCGAGGGTTGAGAGGCTATAAATTATCTGGTCATTTTTACTAAAGGGAAGATAGAGTTGAGGGCCGAGAGCTCATAAATTATCTAGCCCTTTTAATAAAAGGATAGATAGAGTTAAAGGGTCAAGATCCCTTAACTTATCGAGGCCTTTTTCATTGAAATAAACATAGAGTTGAGGATCAAGAGTCCGTGAGTTATCTAGTCTTTCTCCTTCAAGTAAAGATAGAGTTGAGGATCGAGCTTCTACGAGTTATCTAATCCTTTTTTATTTAAGGAAAGATAGCTTTGAGGTTCGAGATCTTGTAAATTATCTAGCCTTTTCATAAAAGGAAAGACAGAGTTGATGGTCTAGAGCCTTAAGTTATCAGGTCCTTTTCAATTAAAGTAAAGACGTAATTTAGGATCGAGATCCTGTGAGTTATATAGTCCTAAGTATTAAAGGAAAGATAGATTTGAGGGTCGAGGCATGTGAGTAATCTAGTCCTTTTTTATTAAAGGATAGATAGAGTTGAGGGTTAATAACCCCTCAGTTATGTAGTCCTTTTTTATTAAATGAAATATAGATATGGGGATAAAGATCCAATATGTAATAACATGAATTTGGAACAAATATTAATTGTTTTTCTAGTATCCTCTATTGTAGCCAGCTTACTAATTCCCTCTTGACGAAAAGCTCTTCTCTGGATAAAAACTCGAATAAGGAAGAGAGTGTGGTAGAGGTTGACATGGACGATGAATTACGTTTACTTTGCAAAATTTATATGTGCAATAAGATTGAGGCGTTCTAGCTAGTAGTTGGTCGTTGATAATACTTCAGCAGATGCTTAAAGTGCCATGGGTTTAGTAGGTTTCTCTACTCTTTACTCATGAGATGGCAAAAACTGGGTCACACTTTTTGTGTGACCTTATATGGATGTTATCCACACTTTGTTTAGTATTTTTTATGATGTTCACAACAATGATTCAATTTATTATTCTCGGATCATAGTTGAGTTTTTTGAGGTGTGTTTAGCATGATCACATAAGATAGGTGAAAAGACCGCATGCTTGGAGATATAGAACTTAAATGATCAAAGATCATACACGATGAGTTAAGTGTAATGGTGGTTAATTTAGTGGCAGAGATAAATCGTGTAACAGTGGATTCTTGTGTCGCAACTAGGGTTTTGGGTGGTTCAAAGGAAAATGAGGAGAATGAGGAGTCAAATTAATTTCTTAGTTAAGGGACACCCTGATGTGAAGTGATTATCTCGAGACAGTTGGGAGATAGTGGATTGTCTAACTAGACTTTTTGTGATGATGGAGTATTTAGAAGGTGTACTTCACTTTCTTATATGTAATAGAAGTGATTTTGTCTTTAAGTGGTAGTTTCCAAAATTAGTAGTATCTCATTTTAAAGCTTGTAAGTTTTACTTGTTAGGATCTAGGAGATTGGTTTGATAACAGTATCTAATAGCCATGGATCTCTTTTTGTTTGCAACTAAATCATATCGGAGTTGTGCTTTCATGTTTGCAGTCACAGAGCTTTTGAATCCAATCTCCATTAATGGAGATAGGTTTTGGGGGGAAATCCATATCTTTAGACTTGGGACAACGCTGACGTCGCAACTTACTTTTTTTAAATTCAAAACTTAGTGTACCTTTTTAATTAAAATGTGTAATTTTTAATATTATGCTTTAAATTTACTCTTTTCATTAGGGATGTAAATGAACCAAGCCGCTCGCGAGCAGCTCGAGCTCGGCTCGAAGAAAAGCTCGTTCGAGATCGGCTCGAATGTAAACAAGCTCAAGCTCAAGCTTCACTTTAACCTCAGTAAATAAACGAGCCTGCTCGAGCTCGACTCGTGAGCTCGTTTATAATTATAAAAAATATAAATTAATATATCATCTACTTATAAATATATTATTAAACCTTCAATATCAAATTGGTTTTTTTTAATTTCTTCAGACTTTTATTTTTTCATTAATGTTATGTTTCTTATTAAACCTTCAATATCAAAAAATATAAATTTATTTTTTCCAATATCACCAAATATGTAATTGAATTGTTGAGTTTTCTGAAAAATACCAGCAAAAAAAAATGGACGGGTAATGAGGTATACGACACGAAAAACTTCGATAACACGATCGTATGGCTAGCATTCACACACAATCTCCGAAACAAGGAGATTCAGATAAACTTGGCCAGTGATCCTAGTTTGACCCTTTCCAAAATTCTAGAGGGAGCCAAACCATACATAGAGGTTGAGAATGTGTTAATTATAGCCAAATAAAGAGCGAGAATGCACGATGATGAAAAAAGACGCAGGGTGGACAAAGCCCAATATTGGCCTAAGAAGAGAAAGACAAACAATCAAGGTATCGAGGACGCACATTATATTCGTACGCAAATCCAAGTTGAAATTACCTTGGAATATGATAATAAATACCAAGAAACGAGATCAAAATTGATATTATCAATTCCACGAAGATGTGGATCACGATACCAACGAGCGGAGACTACTACTTGACAAAATAAAAAGACTCGATTAAATGGGAATATTGTCACCGCTACGTTTGGGAGGTCCATCCGACAACCAATCTGGAGAAAACACTCCTAAGAGATGGCATGTATCATCAGGGTCGATCCACCTAGCTAGCGATAGCATGGGAAGACCCATGGCACCACAAAATAAAAGTCAGGGTCAACCCTTACGAGGATGCTTTAAAATAGAGATTAACAACATTACGGGATACTTCGCTACTGGAGTTACACAATCCGACTAAAATATGTATGTTAAGCAGGCCCAAGATCCACCACCCGAAAAGGGCCTAGAAATAATGATGATGTAAACTTCAACAATAAATATACTTAGGGATATATTATTACCTCACGATAATGCCTTGGTGATCCCCTCTATTATAGGGAGCACCCTTGCTAGACGAGAGTTAATCGACACGGGAAGTTAAGTAGACCTATTATTCGCTACTACCTTGGATAAGATCAAAATTTCTCAATCCTGCGTCCTATCGATCCCGTAAACTATTTGATTTTCAACGGTCAGAGTGTAACACCCATGGTTTATGTCGAGTTACCATTACCGACATGGCAGTGTTCATACGAATGAAGAACGTGATGGTAGAGTGTGGGTCTGCATATCATGTGATGTCTCCCATTTGTCATGAATTAATCCTAGTTGGAGACATCATTGTAGGTGTATTTATTAGGTTATAGGTCGATTTTCTCATAATTTAGTACACTTTCCTATTTTGTGTCTTGAATTAATTTATTTATTATTTTTAGAGCATATTGGGTTTAATTGTTTATTTAGTGTGTAGATTTAAGGATATATGGTAATTAATTAGAGACCAATTTAATTCTAAGAGATAAAGGAAAGAGGATAAACATGGAAATTGGAGATAAAGACAAGAATTATGAAAAAAGGAAAAGATAAAGTTGCTAAATAAATTTGAATTCCAGCAGCTACGACCACAAAAGGGCTTATATGCCAATATTGGCTAGGAATTTGAAGGAATGGTCTACATCAAAGTTAAATATCTTTCCGAGACGATCATTTTAGACTACTCAAACACGTTAAACGGATAAGTATTGAATCTGTTACGGCCAAAACAAAACAGCATCAAAATCTTGCATTTTCTAGATTCTAGGGTTACGAATTTGAGTTTGGCTTGGAGTCCAAAACCTACCTTATACTCAAAGAAACGAATTAGGTCTTCCTATACCCTATAAATACAACCTCTTATCATTAGAAATCATCCTTGGCCAAACCCTTAAGCCAAGAGGAAGCTGCAACACAAGAGAAGAAGTCTGAAAGGAGCTGAACACCAATTCATGTCTTCTTTAACCTTTAAATTTGTAATTTCATTATTTTATTTTATTAGTATGAACTAAATAATTTTAGCTTGAGATTTAGCATATATGTATTAACCCTAGTTTTTCTATCTGATTTGGGATATTTTCATATTTAATTGAATTCATGTTTTATGTTCTGTTTATGTGTTTTGATTTAATGACTGTTTTCCTTGCTAGTAAACGAGTATAGATTACCTTACTGGTAGTTAGATAGTAATCCGGAAGGGGTGTCTAATTATTGAAACACCACATAACGTCTAGAATAAGATTTAGACCTTACAAATCAACCTAACTAGATAATCATTAGGGTATGTTTTCACCACTATCACCATGTTTGGAATTGAATTGCGTAGTGCCTTGGTGGCGCTTGATAACCCTAAGTTTAGGCTGCCTCGTGGTTGTGTTGTAGCCCCCTTAGTCGCTCTCAAGGTCTAAGGTATGGGAATTTAAAATCCTGATTATTTCATATTACACGATTCACCCGTACATGATAGAATAACCAAAACTAGTGGGGATTACTTGCTAATATCTCAGGCTAAACTATCATACTACTTGTTCTTCTCTTTTATTTAATTTTTCCTGTCTTTTAATTTATTAGTTTTCTTATTTAAAAAATCAACAAAAATCTATTCTCTTTCATTTTATTGCGTAGTAATTTGATCTAGCTTTTTAAATCTGCACTTGAATATTTTCATAAGTTCTTCCTAACCTTCGTAGTCTCTGAGGAACGAATCTTACTTATTCATTAAAACTTGCAGAACCGTGCTAGGCTAGGGTGTCTATTTTTGCACTTATTTATATCATCTTTTTATCACACCCTAGTCGACACCATCATGCTACTATTGGGATAATCACTCTTAACAAACTCAAAGATGTAGCGTCCATTTATCACCTCACGATGAAGTTATGAAAAGGGGGTGGTCAGCATTCGAGTCAACCATGCTCAAGCCAGTGAGCAGTATTTCAACTCCCTCGCATGACCATATATTGTTGTAATATAAGTGCAAGACGAGCCGAGTCAAACTTTAGGCATGACAACAATGATTAAAGATGCCAAATAGAGGAAGCATGAAATTCTCGGTAGGGATAATCCAGAGCATCCGCTCAAACTCTATAGTAAGTGTTACGCTAGTCAGGCAAAACAAGGTACACACGAGCTTCATTTTCAAACCAAGAGAAATTTTACCTATCCATGGCATTTAAGACATCTACCAAAACCCATAAAACGATATGAAGGTGGGTTCATTAATGTAATTGGGAGAATCCACGTGGGTCAGACTATATTACACTTTTTTCCTCGTTAGAAGGGTTTTTAATAAGATATTAGATGGCTCGCAACCTCATTTTAGTTTTAAAATATTTACTGAGAAACATTTCATTTTTGAAAAAATCAATTTTTTAAATGTCTAAAATGTTTTAAATTCTTGATTTAACCGTTGGTTATCGAGCTCGGCGGTCTAGGCCTAAGGGGTCACCATTGGAAAACCTTGATTCAACCCTCATGCATGGAATTGAGTCCATTGATAGGTTTAAGGGTCCAACATAGTAAAACCTTGATTAAAAACTCATGTAGGTAATTGATTCAAATAACAGGCCTAAGGGGTCACTCTAATAAAAACCTCAGTTAAACCCTCTAGACGATTTATTGAGTCCAATAATAGGTTTAACGGGTCACTCTGGTAAAACCTTGATTAAACCCTCTAGAAGGGTTATTAAGTCCAATGATAGGCCTATATGGTCACGCTAGTAAAACATCATTTAAATCCTTTAAGCGGGTTACTGAGTCTAGTGATAGGCTTAAAGGGTCACTCTTGTAAACCTCAATTAATCCCTCCATACGGGGTATTGAGTCTAGTGATATGCTTAAAGGGTCACTCTGGTAAAACCTCGATTAAACCCTCTAAACAAGTTATTGAGTTCAATGATAGGCCTAAGGGTCACTTTGTAAAACCTAAATTAAACCCTCCAGACGGATTATTAAGTCCAATGATAGGCTTAAGGGGCCACTCAGGTAAAACCTCGACTAAATCCTCTTGGCAGGTTATTGAGTCTAGTGATAGGCCTAAGGAGTCACTGTGGTAAAACCTTATTTAAATTCATTTGACAAGTCATTGAGTCTAGTGATAGGCCTAAAAGGTCACTCTGGTATAATCTCGATTCAATCACTCAAAAGGGTTATAGACTATAAAGGGTTCCATATACATGGAACCTTAGCCAAAACCTTTAATGGCTAACAAGGTTATATCAACCTCTATTCAATCCCACATAAGCGTTATTGAGAATAAAGGGTTCCATTTACATTGACCCTTATCTAAAACTTATAAAGGTTAACCTTGATTCAATCCCTTAGAAGGGTTATCGAGTATAAAGGGTTCCATCTATATGGAACGTCGACCAAAACCTGGAACGTCGACCAAAACCTATGATAGTGAACAAGGTCAAATGTAAACCCTCGATCCAATCCCTTAAAAGGGTTATCGAGTATAAAGGGTTACCTTTACATGGAACCTCGACCAACTTAAAATGGTTAACAAGGTGATATGTAAAGCCTCGATTTAAACCCTCATAAGGGTTGTCAAGTATAAAGGGTTCCATATACAAGGAACCTTGTATAACATATAGCAAGGTCATATATAAACCCCCAATCCAATCCCTCCAAAGGGTTATCAAGTATAAAGGGTTCCATCTACATGGAACCTCATCCAAATCCTATAACAGTTAACAAGGTCGTAAACCTTGATTTAGACCTTCATAAAGTTTATCGAGTATAAAGGGTTCCATCTACATAGAACCTCGACCAAAAACTACAACGATTAATACAGTCGTAAAACCTCAATTCAATCCATTATCAAGTATAAAGGGTACCATCTACATGGAACCTCTAATAAAACCTATAACGGTTAACAGGATCAAATTCACGTAAAATATCGATTCAATCCGTCAAAAGTTATATAGAGTAAAGACGCTTACATGGAACCTTGACCAAAATATGTAACTGTTGACAAGGTCGTCTACACATAAAACCTCGATTCAATCTCTCAAAAGGTTTATCAAGTAGAGACGGTTTTGTTTACATGGAACCTTTACCAAAACATTTTCCTTGATTGGTATTGGTTCAATAGCCGCTTGCGGATCCTCATCTGGAGGCTGATTATTCATAACATTGAGCTACGGAATAGTTCGCATGTCTTATAGTTGATCTATTTCTCACGACAAGAGGAGATTTTCTCTCAGCAAGTGAGCGTTGTTTATTGCTTCGTCTTCCATTTGTCGCAACAAAATCCTCGTCGATCGCATCAAAATCATGTGGAATCTCAATATGAATCAAAACTCGTTCCTACATACGGTATATGCTGTAGAAATCGCTGCCTAGGCGTCAACTCCCCCCTCAGTCACTTATGCCTAATAGGAATGCTAGGCGTTTTTGCCTAGCGCCATAGTCGTTGTGGAAGAGGCGCCTACCCCGCCGATCAATGGCGGCGCCTAGTCTTTCTTTTTATTTTTCTTATTCTCGAGAATTCTTGAATTGATATTATTACTCAAATTTTAGTATTTTTATAGTTACTATAGTGTTGTTAGATGAATTTTATGACTTAAATAGTTAAAATTATTATAATTACTACATCTATATTACTAAATATACAAAATTACATAACGAGATTCAAAACCGTCTAATCCCGCCTAGTCCCGATATAATCCCGCCTAGGCGCTAGGCTCCGGTCGGCCGCCTAGGCCACGAAACCGAGATCTACAACATAGCATATTATGTCAATTGATAGATTCAAAATAAAATTCTTACCATTTTTTTGATCTAATAGATTGATCCATAATACAAATAAAATGGGTTGAAGAAAGTGCTGACAAAATCGAGGAGAGACTAACTGGATCTTGAAGCTAACCGCATACCTTTTTATTGGTTCCCGCTGTCATGCTACCTAACGTAGTCTAAACTTCCTGAAACCAGACACTAGATCAAAATCACATGGAGTTTTTCTACCGATGGCACTATGACTCTCAAGACAGTATAATGACCGATGTATTATTATGATCTGAGAGTTGTGGGTAATGTCCGAGGTATTGTTATGAACCGAGAGTTGTGGGTAATTTAGACTGTGTAATGATCGAGGGTTTTCTTCATCCAAATCATGAAGAAATATTTTTTGAGACTCGTGTGTCGTTCCAAAACATTTGGTTTGAGTAAGCTTCATAATATGGACCGTTTGGTTCTTATGGAATTGGATCTTTATGTGATATTTATGGAGGAGACTTTGAGATGGATAGACATTTATTTTTCGAGTACGATATGCTTAACAAAATGGGAGGTGTTGGCTATGTATTTTGAGAAAGATGAGCACCATATCTAGATATGCTCCCTAAAATGGCTAAAGAAGACGAAGGCGAGAATGACATGTAAAAAGATGTGTCTAATACTTTTACGGCTACCCTCTATTCTATTTGACATGCACGGAAGATGCTATCTTTCGCGGGAGTGTTGCCTTCTCACGGGTCCATTCTTAAGAAAGTTATTGTTGGCTCTATTGTTTGTCCAGCCACAGTAGTTGACTTTTGGGAAATAGAAGGATTTGATAGCTTTTAGGGAAAATGTGATAGATAAGTCACTATGAATGCTCATTTAAGCTCTATTATCTCTTCCTTGTTTTCACAAATTGTAAGCTTTTTTAGTCTTCTATAGTTCAAGCAAAGCCGGCATTGACACGCGCCTATGGTATTTAACCTTCGCATATCTTCGATTAGAAATCAAACCTCCATGTATTTTAATTAAGAATTGTCGTATATTGATTAGATAAAATGAAAATGAACAAATACGTTTTATTAGTGTCTTAATTAGGTAGCAACAATATATATACCACCATAACAAAGTGAGCTAACACGAGGACAACTCTAGCTAATTACCAGTATACCTCGTGCTTGCTAACATACATGCATGTTTTCACGGCTAAGTACAGCTCACGAAAGGTTTACTGGACCTCATCTTGAATCCATATAAGTAGACAAGATTGTGATTTTTCATGGTTAGTCAGGCTCATGAAAGGTTAAGGTTAAATCCAACGCGCTCCTAACTCCGAGTACTATCTAGAAACCAAATGAATCTTCCATATCTTTATCAATTGCACGTGGTAACTCTATTTTTCTAATTCCTAAAGTTAGGCGGTAAACATTCTTAGTTTCCAAAAGTGGTTGTTGGTACTTTAACGCCTTGACTTTTGTTTGACCTTTCCTTATCGACTTCTTATCTTCATATTGGGTTCTAATATAATCCAAGTACCTATAAAATACACACTTAATGCATAAATTACGCACAAATAGCTCAAGAGTAATTATTCTCCAAAACTAGACAAGAAATGAGAAACTATCAAAATATAGAGAATAATCCCTAAAATAAGTTTAAATTAACCCTAAAAAGATGTCACGTGACTAGATTAATTTATCACATAAAAAGAGACATCAGTTGGTTAGCTATCAAACCACGACTGAGAGGGGGTTTTGGTAGTGGAACTATGTTATATCATATTCTATGAATTAAGAACCGGGAGGTCAAAATTTGTAGGATAATCGCGGAAGGGTAAAATTGTTAATTGTTATATAGTAGTGTAAGATCACAAGAGAGAGTTTTCTAGTACTAAATAGCAGCCCCTAACTGCTCGAAATAAGGTTAGGGTGAAATTAGAGTCCCGAGGAGCAATAACGACCTGTTTTGTCCTTAAAGGTGAAGTAAGTCCAAGTCATAGTTAGTAGTGATTACAAGTGTCTCGGGTTACACCTTCTCTCCATTTTTTTCATAACTTTTTTGTTTATTTACTTTAGTTAATTATTAATCTTTTCAATTCTTAGCTTAGTAGTTAATTATTCAAAAAACCAAATAAATAATTTTAGGTTAGTTTTTGTCAACATTGTCTAG
Organism: Nemophila menziesii; assembly: GCA_029959085.1. Taxonomy (NCBI): domain Eukaryota; kingdom Viridiplantae; phylum Streptophyta; class Magnoliopsida; order Boraginales; family Hydrophyllaceae; genus Nemophila; species Nemophila menziesii. The sequence continues at coordinate 1,557,040 of JARWIR010000042.1, forward strand.
ATTAAAAATCGAAATTACACCGTCAACTTCTTATTTTATGTAGAGACGATACTTTCTCTTAACATGTTATTACTTGTGATGACTCGTACACTTACGAGTTATAATTCTCAGAGTGTCAATTTTATATCACATTTTGGAGGACAACAGTGTAACACGAGAAGTTTAAGGATTTGTAGCACCTATAAGAATTACAACATATCACTGATAACGGTTGATTGAAGAGAGTGATTAATGACGATTAATAACTTAGTGTTTATATAAAGTGGTTGGAAGACAAAATAAATAGCGCAATAAATGAGTAATACTCTCGCTAAACCACTTGACAAGGAAATTCTAACCCGAAATGGAAGAAGTAAAACTGAAAAGAAGGAAATAAATGCAGAAAAAAATCAGATTTAATTTCCTAGTAAGAACCTAAGACATCATTAAAAAACTATTTTCATCACAATGCCTCAACTAGGGCTTTAGTTCAATCGGAAAGACATTATTATTAAACTATTCTCTTTCTCTCTGCACAACACCTCAACTTTATCAATAATTTAAAAGATTTTACATTTTATTCTTTGCTTTCTGTCGCAACTCTCTTCAACAACTTTGAAAATCCTTTTAATTTTTAGTTTCATCTTTGTTTCTGGGTTATGATTGGTATAGGAATTAATTCTCTTTGGATTGTTGACGTGTCAGTGGCTGACATTCCAAACTTGATTTTCGGTGACTTTTGTTGGTTAAACAGTTTTCTGCCGGTCATGATCGTAAGAGTCAATATCCCCTTTGTTGTTGGGTATACGATGGAAGGGTTTGTGATATTTATCTAAAATAGTTTCAGATGTCACTCAGAGCGAATTTTGTTTTCTACTATGATCCTTCACTTGATGTCTGAATGTTCAATACTTGTGGTTGTTTTCGCAACCATTCCGACGATTACGATTGTATAAAGGAGTTGTTCCCGTTATCGAAAACTGAATTAAATTTCATATATGTTCAATTTTTTTCCTTTTGTGTTAGTCGTAATCAATTTGTCTTTACCTAATAAAATCTGTTAGTTACTGATAATAACAAAAACAAAAAAATCAATTAGGTAGAAAGATGCCCCGACTTGGAACAACTCCTGGACCAACATTCCCCACCTTAACATATATAAGGTATCATCCAAATATTTATCATCAAAATATCACTCATGAAGTGGATAGTAAATTATCTAATTATATTATTTCTTATTCTTAGTTGGATTTTTTCTATTTTTTTACATAATTGGCTCATTTACTATCTATATCATATATGATAATTTGGTAATTAGTTTTTGGATAATACCAATCATTTCTCTTACCAAAATCATGAAAACAATGAATTTGGTTAGGGATGGCAACAGATCGGATATCCTCGAAAAATTGCATAACCACATCCACATCCATTAAGAAAAACAATAACCAAATCCGCATCCATTAACCACCGGAGTTTAGAATTATTTACCAAATCTGCATCCGCGACGAATGTGGTTTATCCGCGGTTAATCCGTATCCGCGATCGTATAAAATGATTTAAATAAAAAAATTAATAAAATATTTTTAAAATTCTAAAACTAGCTACAAAATTATTGAAAGACCATAAAATAATATTAGGCAATATACTAATAAAATAGATAATAATCAATTAGCTAGTTTATATATGGATAATTATATTTGGTCGATATTATGTATAAAATTTGCAAATAGAGAATATTTTAATATTTTATTTCTTATATTTTTATTCGGATTTTGGATTATCCATCAGATTTTTGTAAAATATCAAATCCTAACGGATAATCGACTGGTTACCTTTTGTAAGAACCAAACCTTGCTTCTCTCCCCTTATTGAAAACTCAAGGAAAACCTTTCTCGATATGAGAAAGATGTGCTCAAGCACCCAAGCAACCCATACAAGGGGCTTGGGCTCGAAAGCTGGCCTTACTCAACAAGCACTTTATTAGTAAGGTTGCTTTTTTCTACTCATTGAATGCACCATCGGTTCCACTAACGGATTTATTATCAGATCGGATATCCATCGGTTATAATTTAATATTTGAACCATTTCCATCCCTAAATTTGGTAAACGAAAAAACAACACTTTCAGCCATTTGCTGAAATGAGAAGATTTTGATATTATTCCTAGAATTTAAATAATCGGTTTTGGCCCGTTTGGGATTGTTTTTAAAAATAATCACTTGAAGTGATTTTAGATTTCTAACAATACTCTAAACCTTTAAAATCACTTTTAGAAAAAGCACTAATTAAGTGATTAAATAATTACTTAAAGTGATTTTAAATGTCAAAATATTTTTAAATATTTTTAACAAATATTAAACTTTTAATCAAAAAACGCTTTTGACTAAAATAATCAATCTCAAACGAGCACTAAATGAATAGAGGGAAGACATTAACCAATAATCCAATATGACTATTAATCTAATTTCTTATTGACTTCTATCGAACGTTTATATGCTTGCTGAAATATATATAAAAATCTTCACATTAAATTAATGCATGAATAACTGTGGTTCGATAAATCTCTCATAATTCTCTCATTACAAGATTAGATTCGATGAAGATTTCTGCAAGCTGAAGAACAGAAAAATAATGAATGTGAAGAGAAGATAGAACTCCTAGAGAAAGCAGATGCTTCAATGATAATAACCCTGGCAGCAGGTGGCGGAAACAATTCTGAATTTCTTGCTTGCTTCCTGCAACTGCTCTGCAAATGACGAGGGATAATAATATCAGCCATCACAATACAATGGACAATTATAATTTAAGGCTAAACAGTAATTCAGAATATTATCACAAATAACAAGCAAGGCATTGATGATTGATCCAACTTCAAATGCGATTATATCCCAAAGGGGAGATGCGTAATCTAAGTTATTGAACTCCTCAGCTACTCGAATTACTGAATATAATTAACATATTTGTAGTAATTACAAAAATTAAAAATTTCATTAATAAGCTGCATATAATTTTCTTTTACTCAAATTACGAAACAAGTGCAATATGAAACTGAAAACATAATGGTTACAACTGAAGTAAATAGAAGATACCTTTAAAGGACATCACTGCCCTCCTCCAATCTCAAAATTAGCAACTTCAACATCAACAGGCAACTCACACCTACAAACAGGACAGGTGTTTTTGATGTCTAGCCATGGTAATATGCAATCACCATGGTACCTGTGTGCACATGGCAACTCCGTTGCATTCTCTCCAACACCCATATCATCCTTACAAACTGCACAAACAGCATCCTCAACAGTAATCACTACAACAGGGAGGTTCTCAACCACGTTCCTAGAAGCTGGTGGCCCATTAATTACCACATTCTCATTGATCCCACTCTTGAAGAATACGTCTAATAGAATTGGTAATGGGTCAAATAGCGGAAGGGGATTATGATGATCAAGCGTATCCACGTATGCTTCCAAATTTTGCATTAAGAGCTCCCAATCAGGGATCTCAGGTTCTGATGCTGGATCTTCTTCGAACAACCTGAGTAGATCAAAGTCATAGAACTCATCAGGTTCATCTATATTGTTTACTTCCCAATGATTCTCTTCTTCATTTAGTGAAAGACTTGCCAAAAATTCCCATATCGGAAGCGTAAGTACTAAATCATTGGCATGTTAACCATAAGAACATCCAATGATCATAAGTTTTAAGTATTTTTTTAACTTATTGTATTTCTAATATACAGCACAAGTAAAACATGCATATGCTTTGACAATCATGAATTGAAACCAGGTTGAGACGTTCGCTTTCACTCTTTCGCTTGTGTCATTTATATTAAGAGTATCACTATACCCATTTAATTAAAGTCATCAAAATAAATATCGTTTACGATTATTATTATTTTATTATAGGTAAGTTATACGTTAATAGTCTATTCCTATATAAAAGGAAAATAATAGAATAAACGAACAAAGCAAATTGCTCAACAATGGCTTTGTTGCCTAACCTAACCATACAAGTTTCATATATACTCATCGAGTTATAAAATATAAACAATATAATATATTAAAATTTACTAATAGTAGGAATGTCTTACCATATTTTTTGAAATGTTATGATCATCGATCTCGAACTTGACAAGGTAATGAATCTGCATAAACCAAATAAAAGTTGAGTATTCTTATTCCATTTAATAAATGTATAAGATACATATCAAACACGCATACTGTTTCACATATTCTTAAAACTTTAACTCATATTATAGATTATGTTAATTTGAACATACATTTAAATGTAAAATCTTTACCAAGCAATATAGTGATTCACATTTCAAAGATTAGTACAAAGTGTATGTAATGATTTTTAAGGTAGTAACAATATTCAACCAAAATAAAGTAGTAGCAACCTAATACGTAACACGTGATGCATGATTAAAAAACATGACTATTTGATAGTAATATATAATTAATAATTTTACACTTTTGATAAAAATTAGTATCTCTTACAGAACTTTTGAAATATTGTAGACTAATTTAAAAATCCGAATGTAAACTGGAGTAATGAAATTTGACCTCATTTGGGATACAAATGGTTTGCACGGGTCTAAGTGAGGTTAAATATGTAAGATATACATATACTACACTGGCCAACCAATTTGAATTTCATAAATAAAATTGTAAGGAAGTTAAAATTGTAAGAAAATTTTGCACAACCGGTCCATACTAAAATATATAAGATATTTTTTTTACTTTTAAAACCAAAACCGTCATGACTCTTACCCATTATATATAAACATCTAAAAATATATATTGCTAATTGTACTTAAAAAAAGACCTATAATTACCTACACATATCGATCTATTGCTCTTGTTCTCATCATTTCTTTTCAAAATCCTCAAATTTTGAATATAATTGTATCAAATAATCTCAAATCCGTACTCCATTATACTACTCTATTTTTCTAAAATTATGATTTTCATTTTCCAATATAATAATTTTATCTTCCACATAGATTATTTGAAGTATATATTGATGCCCATAATTATATTTGTGTTACAACTTTAATATGTAAAATAAATTGACACACAGTGAACATGAATATAAATCTAACTCGTGTATCACGCAAAGTCATCTACAATGCGCCCAAAACCCATCAAACCTGAAACCCAAATGTTTAAATATTGTATTGGGCAAGTGGGTTTGGTTTTCAAAACCCGCACAAGAAATATTAGCTTACAAGGTGAGCAATTTTTACACCAACCAAATTCCACAAATATACCTAGATAAAATCCTCCTAAAACATACATATTTGGTCTTCTTGAAATGATGTGTATTTGTTTTATAATCAAACTATTTTTAGCCAAATTTCTTTAAAAATCCTTTTTAAATGCTAAATAAATAACATATTTACAAAGAACCATTACATATATATTAAGATAATAGTACATTTATATAAACTAAATCAAACAAAATATTTTATAATTTCTTACCCAAATGTATAAATGTCGTTTTTAAAAAAGTAGATCTTCAACATCTCGCACTGTAATGTTGGATCTAGACTTGAAGAGACATAAAAGAAATAGAGAAGGGAAATATGAGGGTGTGAAGAGACGACAATAAAGCTATATGATGATCTTTATGATTTTATTTATCATAAGAATATTTTTATTCGGAGAGATTAAATCAAGTTTTGAATTGTGTTATTGAATCTAAAGACACATACATAAACGGTAAGGAAGAAAATATGGAGGCGAAAAGATAAACTGAAGTTGTAGAGTGACATTAGGTTTTTATGATTAAAACATTTTATATACGTTAGAACTTATCATGTGTTATTTTTAAAATTTCATTTTAGGATTTGGCCCATTCAAATGCATAATATCATATCAGGTTTTCAATGGACTCACTCTCTTGATTATGAACTTTGATATGCTAATTATTTTATGTGAAACAAAATGGTTTGATGTTGGACAACAATGTAATAGATAAATGGGCTTGTGGTGTACTATTTTTGTTCACTTTTGTAGTACCTGGGTTCCTAAATTATATATATTATATGACATTTACAACTGGAAAAGGAGGACAAACTTATATGGCCAGAAACAAGAAGTGGCGATTATATAACCAAATCCGGTTATCATAGGTTGGTTCAAAAAGAGATTGATAAGGAGGGTGAGTCCTCGGCATTAGGAGAAGACAACGATAAGGAACTATGGAAGATTGTCTGGGATTCTAACATTCCGCTTAAGGTTAGAAACTTCATTTGGAAAATTCATAATAATGCTATCCCAACCAAAAGTAACCTGAAAAAAAGGAAATGCAAGGAAGATGATATCTGTGAATGGTGCGAAGGAGAAGAAGAAACCTGTGCACACATGTTTATTAAATGCCCCTTCAGTATAGGTGTTTGGGCCAACTCTCAACTGCAAATTAAAATTGATGAGAAATGGGAGGGAAGTGTGAGTGAATGGATTAAAGGCATAATTCAGAATTATTCCAATAATGGCTGGGATAAAAAAGTAGTCACAACCATTATATTAATTACGATATGGAATATTTGGAAAGCGAGAATGAAGGGCTTCCATGAGAAAAAACCGTGGAACATCTATGAAATCAACAATAATACGAAAATTATGGTGAAGCATCTTTTTGGTAAAAGGAACGAGATAGGAAAGGACCACTCAAAGCATCACACTGGTCAAAAGGAAGTCCCACATGACCCAATGAATATGCAAGAGACGGATATCAACTGGTTAAATGATGCATCCTTCAATAACAGTTGGGAACCAGCTGGAATAGTGGCTATTGGTATTTCAAAAGAAGGTAATATAAAACATAAGGTGATCAAGAGGGCGAGAGTTAATTCAAGCACAGAAGGTGAAGCTTGGGCCATTCTTCAGGCCATGAGATCCTCAGCGGAGCTCAATTACCGGAGTTGTTCGTTCTACTCCGACAACCTTGAAGTCGTTCAAGGAATAAATAACGGTGGGGCTTCTAATTGGAGAATTAGACCAATGATCAATGAAGCGCTCAATTGGACCAAACGGTTTCCATCTTGGAAAATTATACATTGCAAAAGGGATTTCGTCTGCATTGCCGATAAAGCTGCAAAACTCACGAGGAAGGGAATCGACGTTTCGTCAGGGCATCCTATTAATATGATTGACTTCTTTAGATGGATGAGTAGATTTGTAACTCGCTAACTTTTTTTTAATCGGAAAAAAAAAAAAAAAAATCTTCAAGTTGTCTTCTCTCTCTTCCCAATTTTATTGTTCTTGCAAACTGGGGATCGAGACATCATAAGTTATTTAGTCATTTATTCCTTTAAAGGAAAGATAAAGTTGATAAATGAGGGCACGTGAGTTATCTAATCCTCTTTCATTAAAAGAAATATAGAGTCGAGGGTTGAGTGGCTATAAATTATCTGGTCATTTTTACTAAAGGGAAGATAGAGTTGGGGGCCGAGAGCTCATAAATTATCTAGCCCCTTTAATAAAAGGATAGATAGAGTTAAAGGGTCAAGAGCCCTTAACTTATCGAGACCTTTTTCATTGAAATAAACATAGAGTTGAGGATCAAGAGTCTGTGAGTTATCTAGTCCTTCTCCTTCAAGTAAAGATAGAGTTGAGTATCGAGCTTCTGCGAGTTATCTAATCCTTTTTTTTAAAGGAAAGACAGATTTGAGGGTCGAGATCTTGTAAATTATCTAGCCTTTTCATAAAAGGAAAGACAGAGTTGATGGTCTAGAGCCTTAAGTTTTCAGGTCCTTTTAAATTAAAGTAAAGACAGAATTTAGGATCGAGATCATGTGAGTTATATAGTCCTAAGTATTAAAGGAAGGATAGATTTGAGGGTCGAGGCATGTGAGTAATCTAGTCCTTTTTTATTAAAGGAAAGATAGAGTTGAGGGTTAATAACCCCTCAGTTATGTAGTCCTTTTTTATTAAATGAAATATAGATATGGGGATAAAGATCCAATATGTAATAACATAAATTTGGAACAAATATTAATTGTTTCTCTAGTATCCTCTATTGTAGCCAACTTACTAATTCCCTCTTAACGAAAAACCCTTCTCTGGATAAAAACTCGACTAAGGAAGAGAGTGTGGTAGAGGTTGACATGGACGATGAATTACGTTTCTTTAGCAAAATTTATATGTGCAATAAGGTTGAGGCGTTCTAGCTAGTAGCTGGTCGTTGATAATACTTCAGCAGATGCTTAAAGTTCCATGAGTTTAGTAGGTTTCTCTACTCTTTAGTCATGAGATGGTAAAAACCAGGTCACACTTTTTGTGTGACCTTGTATGGATGTTATCCACACTTTGTTTAGTATTTTTTATGATGTTCACAACAATGATTCAATTTATTGTTTTCGGATCATAGTTGAGTTTGTTGAGGTGTGTTTAGCATGATCACATAAGATAGGTGAAAAGACCGCATGTTTGGAGATATAAAACTTAAATGATCAAAGATCATACACGATGAGTTAAGTGTAATGGTGGTTAATTTAGTGGCAGAGATAAATCGTGTAATAGTGGATTCTTGTGTCGCAACTAGGGTTTTGGATGGTTCAAAGGAAAATGAGGAGAATGGGGAGAATGAGGAGTCAAATTAATTTCTTAGTTAAGGGACACCCTGATGTGAAGTGATTATCTCGAGACAGTTGGGAGATAGTGGATTGTCTAGCTGGACTTTTTGTAATGATGGAGTATTTAGAAGGTGTACTTCACTTTCCTATATGTAATAGAAGTGATTTTGTCTTTAAGTGGTAGTTTCCAAAATTAGTAGTATCTATCTTTAAAGCTTGTAAGTTTTACTTGTTAGGATCTAGGAGATTGGTTTATTATCACCAAATATGTATTTGAATTGTTGAGTTTTCTGAAAAATACTAGCAAAAATAAAAGGACGGGTAATGAGGTATACGACACGGAAAACTTCGACAACACGATCATGTGGCTAGCATTCACACACAATCTCTGAAACAAGGAGATCCAGATAAACTTGGCTAGTGATCCTAGTTTGACCCTTTCCATAATCCTAGAGGGAGACAAACCATACATCGAGGTTGAGAATGTGTTAATTATAGCCAAATAAAGAGCGAGAATGCACGATGATGAAAAAAGACGCAGGGCGGACAAAGCCCAAGCTTGTCCTAAGAAGAGAAAGACAAACAATCAATGTATCGAGGACGCACATTATATTCGTACGCAAATCCAAGTTGAAATTACCTTGGAATATGATAATAAATACCAAGAAACGAGATCAAAATTGATATTATCAATTCCACGAAGATGTGGATCACGATACCAACGAGCGTAGACTACTACTTGACAAAATAAAAAGACTCGATAAAATGGGAATATTGTCACCGCTACGTTTGGGAGGTCCATCTGACAATCAATCTGGAGAGAACACTCCTAAGAGATGGCATGTATCATCAGGGTCGATCCACCTAGCTAGTGATAGCATGTTAAGAAGGCCCAAGATCCATCACCCGAAAAGGGCCTAGAAATAATGATGATGTAAACTTAACCAATAAATATACTTAGGGATATATTATTACCTCACGATAATGCCTTGGAGATCCCCTCTATTATAGGGAGCGCCCTCGCTAGACGAGAGTTAATCGACACGGGAACTTAAGTAGACCTATTATTCGCTGCTACCTTGGATAAGATCAAAATTTCTCGATCCCGCGTCCTATCGTTCCCGTAAACTATTTGATTTTCAACGGTTAGAGTGTAACACCCATGGTTTATGTCGAGTTACCATTACCGACATGGAAGTGTTCATACGAATGAAGAGCGTGATGGTAGAGTGTGGGTTTGCATATCATGCTACTATTGGTATAATCACTCTTAACAGACTCAAAGATGTGGTGTCCATGTATCACCTCACGATGAAGTTACACAACGAAAAGGGGGTGGTCAGCATTCGAGTCAACCAAGCTCATGCCAGTAAGCATTATTTCAACTCCCTCGCATGACCATATATTGTTGTAATATAAGTGAAAGACGAGCAGGGTCAAACTCTAGGCATGACAACAATGATTAAAGATGACAAACAGAGGAAGCATGAAATTCTCGGTAGGGATAATCCATAGCATCCGCTCAAACTCTATAGTAAGTGTTACGCTAGTCAGGCAAAACAAGGTACACACGAGCTTCATTTTCAAACCAAGAGAAAATTTACCTATCCATGGCCTTTAAGACATCTACCAAAACCCTTCAAAAGGGGATGAAGGTGGGGTCATGAATGTAATTGGGAGAATCCACGTGGGTCAGACTATATTACACTCTTTTCCTCGTTAGAATGGTTTTTAATAAAATATTAAATGGCCCGCAACCTCATGTTAGTTTTAATATATTTACTGAGAAACATTTCATTTTTTAAAAAACCAATTTTTTAAATGTCTAATTTGTTTTAAAGTCTTGATTTAACCTTTGGTTATCGAGCTCGGCGGTCTAGGCCTAAGGGGTCACCGTTGGAAAACCTTGATCCAACCCTTATGCGTGGAATTGACTCCATTGATAGGTTTAAGGGTCCAATATAGTAAAACCTGGATTAAAAACTCATGTAGGTAATTGATTCAAATAATAGGCCTAAGGGGTCACTCTAATAAAACCTCGGTAAACCCTCTATACGATTTATTGAGTCCAGTAATAGGTTTAACGGGTCACTCTGGTAAAACCTTGATTAAACCCTCTAGAAGGGTTATTAAGTCCAATGATAGGCCTATGGGGTCACTCTATTGAAACATCATTTAAATCCTTTAAGCAGGTTATTGAGACTAGTGATAGGCTTAAAGGGTCACTCTTGTAAAACCTCAATTAATCCCTCTATACGGGGTATTGAGTCTAATGATATGCTTAAAGGATCACTCTGGTAAAACCTCGATTAAACCCTCTAGACAAGTTATTGAGTCCAATGATAGGCCTAAGGGTCACTTTGTAAAACCTAGATTAAACCCTCCAGATAGATTAATAAGTCCAATGATAGGCCTAAGGGGCCACTCAGGTAAAGCCTCGACTAAATCCTCTTGGCAGGTTACTGAGTCTAGTGATAGGCCTAAGGAGTCACTGTGGTAAAACCTTATTAAATTCATTTGACAAGTCATTGAGTCTAATGATAGGCCTAAAAGGTCACTCTAGTATAATCTCGATTCAATCACTCAAAAGGGTTATAGACTATAAAGGGTTCCATATACATGGAACCTTAGCCAAAAACCTATAATGGTTAACAAGGTTATATGTACAACCTCGGTTCAATTCCACATAAGTGTTATCGAGAATAAAGGGTTCCATTTACATTGACCCTTATCTAAAACTTATAAAGGTTAACCTCGATTCAATCCCTTAGAAGGGCTATCGAGTATAAAGGGTTCCATCTATATGGAACGTCGACCAAAACCTGGAACGTCGCCAAAACCTATGATAGTGAACAAGGTCAAATGTAAACCCTCGATCCAATCCCTTAAAAGGGTTATCGAGTATCAAGGGTTACCTCTACATGGAACCTCGATCAACTTAAATCTGTTAACAAGGTGATATGTAAAGCCTCGATTTAATCCCTCATAAGGGTTATCAAGTATAAAGGGTTCCATATACAAGAAACCTTTTATAACAAGTAGCAAGGTCATATATAAACCCCCGATCCAATCCCTCCAAAGGGTTATCAAGTACAAAGGGTTCCATCTACATGGAACCGCATCCAAAACCTATAAAAGTTAACAAGGTCGTAAACCTTGATTTAGACCTTCATAAAGTTTATCGAGTATAAAGGGTTCCATCTACATAGAACCTCGACCAAAAACTACAACGATTAATACGGTCGTAAAACCTCAATTCAATCCATTATCAAGTATAAAGGGTTCCATCTACATAGAACCTCTAATAAAACATATAACGGTTAACAGGGTCATATTCACGTAAAATCTCGATACAATGAGTCCAAAGTTATATCGAGTAAAGACGCTTCTTACTACATGGAACCTTGACCAAAATCTGTAACTGTTGACAAGGTCGTCTTCACATAAAACCTCGATTCAATCTCTCAAAAGGTTTATCAAGTAGAGACGGTTTTGTTTAGATGGAACCTTTACCAAAACATTTTCCTTGGTTGGTACTAGTTCAGTAGCCACTTGCGGATCCTCATCTGGAGGCTGATTATTCATAACATTGAGCTACTGAATAGCTCTTATCTCTTATAGTTGATCTATTTCTCACGACAAGAGGGGATTTTCTCTCAGCAAGTGAGCGTTTTTTATTCCTTCTCGATCGCGTCAAAATCATGTGGAATCTCAATGTGAATCAAAAATCGTTCCTACATACGGTCTATGTTGTAGAAATCGCTGGCTAGGCGTCAACTCCCCCCTCAGTCGCTTATGCCTAATAAGAATGCTAGGTGTTTTTGCCTAGCTCCTTAGTCGTCGTGGAAGAGGCGTCTACCCCGCCGATTAATGGCGGCGCCTAGTCCTTCTTTTTATTTTTCTTATTCTCGAGAATTTTTGAATTGATATTATTACTCAAATTTTAGTATTTTTATAGTTACTATAGTGTTGTTAGATGAATTTTATGACTTAAATAGTTAAAATTATTATAATTACTACATCTATATTACTAAATATACAAACCAGCTAATCCCGCCTAGGCGCTAGGCCCCGGTCGGCCGCCTAGGCAACGAAACCGAGATCTACAACATAGCATATTGTGTCAATTGATAGATTCAAAATAAAATTCTTACCATTTTTTTGATCAAATAGATTGATCCATAATACAAATAAAATGGGTTAAAGAAAGTGTTGACAAGATCGAGGAGAAACGAACCGAATCTTGAAGCTAACCGCATACCTTTTTATTGGTTCCCGTTGTCATGCTACCCTAACGTAGTCTAAACTTCCTGAAACCAGACACTAGATCAAAATCACATGGATTTTTTCTACCGATGGCACTATGACTCTCAAGACAGTATAATGACCGATGTATTGTTATGATCCGAGAGTTGTGGGTAATGTCCGAGGTATAGTTATGAACCGAGAGTTATGGGTAATTTAGACTGTGTAATGATCGAGGGTTTTCTTCATCCAAATCATGAAGAAATATTTTTTGGGACTCGTGTGTCGTTCCGAAACATTTGGTTTGAGTAGGCTTCATAATTTGGACCGTTTGGTTCTTGTGGAGTTGGATCTTTATGTGACATTTATGGAGGAGACTTTGAGATGGATAGACATTTATTTTTCGAGTACGATATGCTTAACAAAATGGGAGGTGTTGGCTATGTATTTCGAGAAAGATGAGCACCATATCTAAATATGCGGCCTAAAATGGCTAAAGAAGACGAAAGCGAGAACGACATATACAAAGATGTGGCTTACACTTTTACGGCTACACTCTATTCTATTTGACATGCACGTAAGATGCTATTTTTCGCGGGAGTGTTCCCTTCTCACACGACCACTCTTAAGGAAGTTATTGTTGGCTCTATTGTTTGTCTAGCCACAGTACTTGACTTTTAGGAAATAGTAGGATTTGATAGCTTTTAGGGAAAATGTGATAAATTAGTCACTATGAAGTATATCCCACATCGACCCAATATAATGGAAAATTTCACTCTTATCTATTTTGTGGTCTCCTTATTTTCTAAAACAATTTCATGATCTATCCCCCCACACACCACCACCATCCACCTTACCAAGACCTTGGTAATGGATATTGGAGAGTTAAAAAATAAAAATAAACTAGTTTTATTACGGATAAAATTTCTAATGTTTGGATTATATTTTTTCTGATAAATTTTCTAACATTTGAATGAGTTTTTCTGACTAAATTTCCACGTTTTTTGAAACCCACGTTGTATAACAAGTATTAAATAACAGCTCAATCCACATTTTTAGCCCACGTTTATCCTCCTTGACCAATATATTTCATTGTTAATAATGTTGTCAAATCTACATAATTGTAAAATACTCAGAAATAAAAGTAAGTAAATAAACAAATATAAGATAAGATTGAGTTACCTGGTGGGTGAGTTGGAGAGCATCCATTTCCCAAAAACGAAATGGCACTCCCCCTGGGTAACATGCAAAAAAATGACATGAATCTAGCTTGCACGTGAGGGGGCGTAATGAGCATGTAATACTCAAAATATAATGCATAAGATAGCCCCTTTAGACAGTTTAAGCTTTTGGGAGAATCGGTTATCTAACATGGTATCAGAGCCCAGATCCATAAGAGGTCGCAAGTTCGAGTTTTGTCATCGTCACCCAATTTAAAAAATTCACGTATCAAAGACTAGACATGCAAAAAAATGACATGAATCTAGCTTTCACGTGAGGGGCGTATATAATATATAAAATCACCCTCCTGATAGCTTAAACTTTTGGGAGAATTGGTTGTCTAACATGGTATCAGAGTCATAGATCCAAAAAGGTCATGAGTTCGAGTCTTGCCGTCGTCACACAATTTAAAAATTCACGTAGCAAAGACTAAACATGCAAAAAAATGACATGAATCTAGCTTGCACGTGAGGAGGCGTAATGAGCATGTAATACTCTCAAACTATAATGTATAAGATAACCTCTCCTGACGGCTTAAATTTTTGGGAGAATCGGTTATCTAACAGGTTTAATACTAACGGCTGTAAACAACATGAATCAAACCTTCTTATTTTCTTTAATTTCCCCCCTTAAGTTAAAATTTATGTAAACATTTTTCATTTTGAACAACAAAATCATATTTATATTCCTACAATTTTGTTTAAATAAATAACCAAGGAAAATTTCTTAAATGCTCCCTGAACTATACTATCATTTATTGGTTTGGTCCTTGGAGTTAAAAAATCATCCAAATGATTCCCTTATTTCATTTTTGTACCACTTTAAGCCACTACTCTAACTCCTAACTCTGTCTGTCAAGTGCCATGTGGCTCGGTTTTCTTTTAAGGGTATTTTGGACATTGTATATAAACTATTATTATATTAGATAAATATTTTTGGCTTTAACGAAACTCAGCTAAAGGAATTTCCCTCAGGGACTAACGATGAGACAAACTGAAGTTCGAGGACTACATAGGTAACTTTTGAAGTTGTAGAAAAACCCGACCAATGACCTGTAGTTTAGGCCCATTTGAGAATTTTTCCCGAGAATCAAATACTTTTGTGGTTTATTTAAGGACATAAAAGATTAACAAGCCTTTCTTTATAAGAAGAGATATAGAACAATATGAAAAAACAATCATGTTTTTGTAAAATGTAAAGAAGAGAAGAACTTATTAAACAAAACAGGTGTAGCTCACAACTGATGGGACCTTGAGTATGTTCTCTTTTTACAGAGATCACTACGATTCTGCAAATATAGTTTAGTGATGAGAAGTAAGAATCTCCATCCCACGAGAATTAGTTGTTTCTGGTGTATCTCAAGTGAGCGTAATAGTTTAGAAGCACCATATATGTATTTATGTGTTGGATAAATGAGAAAGGATGAGGTTAATTACACTAAACTACTCTTAGTACAACTATAAATCTACTCGGGATATTTTTCGAAAAAAGAAAAATAAATACTCTGCTCCCCTATACATATTCAGATATGACAATGGACTCCTTACTAAGGGTGGATGCTAAATGAAATAACATCTCAGGATACTAAAACAAAACTATATTGCCTGATGAGGTTCACCGAGATTTGAACTCAGGTTACTTGATTCAAAGTCCAATGTCCTAACTGCTAGACAATGGAACCACTCGTTAATTTTACTCAACATTTCCTTTAAGAATGAAACATACATTCATGACTTCAGATTGTGAAAAGATATAACTTTAGAATCTGAAGTCATCATATGTGCGATTATTAATCCAAGTAAACAGCGAGTAACCTTAACAGACAAATGAGTCCTAAGGATTGAGTAAATATTCCACTTGTGATTCAAGAGGAAGAGTTAGAAGAGGATGATTGTGCAAACCAAAGAACTACAGAAATGATGTGGGACTAGGATCCCACCTGTGTTTTCCATATTGGTTTGTGAGTGATTTATAAGTAGGTATTGTGGGTTTAACTAATTATATGGGTTAACTATTTGAGATCAAGGTTCTAAAGCTTACAACACTATTGCCTCTACTGGTATGGGTATGTTTGAACTAGGTATTTATTGTCCAGGGAAAAGTGGTTTGCCAAGAGTGTGGTAGGACCCACCTCTTGGATATACACATGACCACAGATTATGTTTGCTGGTCATAAATCACGCATGATAATGATTGTTATAATGCAGCTTAGTAGCTGCCTTGGAATTTTGTTACCTTCCATAATGTGACTTAAATTAATTTTGGATTCACTTTAAGCAGCCTCCTTTGCTAGGACGGCTTCTGTAGGAAATCCAAAGACGTCTAAAGGGGCTCCTGCTAAATAAAATAACATCTACTATATTTAATATGGGGATAAAAAATTTTAATACTAACACAATAAAAGAGCAATAATGATTTCACAAAAAGTACATTCTACTATATTTGCCCGATAAACAGAAAATTCTGAGGTTCAACCGAGATTTGAACTCGGGTTACTGGATTCAGAGTCCAATGTCCTAACCACTAGACCATGGAACCACTTGTTGTAATTTCAGATTTTGAAGCTAAATTTTCCGCAAATGCAAAATCACCTAGGATTTTGACTAAAGCCATCGTTGACTTTAGGGATTTAACAATGTGGGTAATAACTCTAGAAATTTTCTGCAACGAAATTATAATTAAATATTTTCTATAAAGAAAATTGACATTCAATTAAAAAACACAAGCAAAATGTAACAAATAGGAACAGCAAAACCTTGTCATCCTCGAAAACAATTATTGATTTGATGATTCTGTCAAATCTGCAAAATGGTAAGATACTCATAAATGAATTACATGTAAAACATAAAGTAAATCATAGAGTTACATGTTGGTGAGTTGCAGAAAGAGCAGCTTCTTTTTCGTAATCCATGCGGTTTACTTCTCACTCTCACTACCGACTGCTTCGGTACACACAACAAGAATTAAACGATTCAAACCGTTTTCTTTTAATTTATGATTGTAATCATATATTTAAGATTGAACAAAAAAGTGATATTTTTCTTCTTCAGTTTTGAGTTGATAAACAACAAAGTACTTTCTTGATTAAAGAGCTGCTTGAGTTATAATAACGTTTTGTTCTACTTGACAGAAAAATATGGGGTGTGTTACGAAATTATGGAAAATGTAAGGGGTGGATTAGAAATAATAGGAAAATGGGTTTCAAAAAAATTTGGACCATTTCTCGATTTGTGCGTGTCATCCTTGCGCAGGGGCCATGCTAATCTTCTCTGTATCGTTCCAATTTTATCGGATGTCCCCGAAGGGACAATCTATTATGTAAGGCTTCCTTATATGAAGTCTATGTTTTGTTTAAATAAATCCGATGTGGGAAAACGTGCTTTGTTCTTTCAATTTCTACTTTAAAACCTACACACACCAACAGCCTTTCTCTAGTTCCCTCATATTGCCAATTTGTGTCATATCATCTGAAGTAATTCATTTGCTTCCATTTAAAGAGAATAATCTGAAATGAAACTGTGATCAAATGCAAGATAATATCTAGACACCTGACAAGAAAAGCAATAAAATCATCAAAGGTAACACTGAGTATTTTTGCTAGCAAAATGAAGATTGGTAATTCGGTTTAGGCATCTGATCAATATCCTTAGCCCACATCTACTAAACTTGGTTTATGTGACATATCTATTTCAAATATTGATCTAAACCATGGGGAGACAGCTCAGACAATCGAGTCACTAAAACAAGGAACACAAAGTTATCCTTTTTTTAACTTAACAAGGTTGCTTTTACTCTACATTCTAATGATTGTTCAGGTGTATAGACTCTATGGATCGAAAGCTTGTCGCTACGCAATCATTTTCAAGTCAATGAACAACAAGCTAAAGACACACAACTTGAATTTAACACAAGACTTGCCTATCACACAGTTTA